>OX243812.1:23578240-23623240 GCA_945859605.1 Lumbricus rubellus | reverse complement strand
CCGATACCTTTCCAGACGACGACGCATCGAGATTGCTCACGTGCTCAACCTTTCCGAGCGACAGATCAAGATATGGTTCCAGAACAGACGCATGAAATGGAAAAAGGAACATCCGGTCTCTTCCAGCACGGCCAAGGCGCATGCGCAGAAGACGACGACGGACATTTCCGCCGGAAGTGGCGTCGTGCATCACGGTAATATGCACGGCGTCGATTTGATTGGTCCGCCGGTCGACCAATTGGAATCCAAGTGTTAAGATCAACGAACAGTCTCACCACGAACTATACTTACTTACTTTTAGTATCGTCTCACATATTGCAGTAATGTTTTCATCATCAGTGTTACATACAACGGACGGTTAACTGCTACAGAAATGGCTGTTACAGTTAACTGCATCAGACCCATGGCAGAATAACACAGTGTATACGTTTGCGTTATACTGTTATAATTAACAGTAGGCCTAAACCATATAACACTGCAGGTGTTGGTGAAGGTGCTACGCACAGTATGATATCATATGGGTGTTGTTTTCTTAGATCTACACCGCCAATAGAAGCAAGGCCACCTGCAATAGATGTATCTATGAATAACAACATATAGATATCGTTGACATTTGTGCGACCTATATAGCTGCTGGCTAAGTTACTATACGATTAGTAACAAGTTTGTTTGCCTTGAGTGGGTATATACATGCACCGTAGCCTATACGTGTATGCGAGAACCTGCTTGCAGCGTTGGTGGTTTCCCCGTTATCAACTTATCACAGCATTGCATGTTTACAGAGGAATTCCATAATCTGAACTCCATGCAGTATCATTTATGCATATACGATAGTGCAACGAGACCATGAAAAATACCAACAGAAGGTGCCACAAGATGATCGTATTGCATTAAATCACGTCACTTGTGTGACGCAACAGCAATCTTTTTTAGACTACATCCGTAGTAAATGTCTAACCGAAATAATGCATTCACCAAGATGAAGAAACACTGATTGATAGAATTCCTCCTTCTCTTCATATCCAACTCTTGTTCTATTTATTCCTTTGGCCGACGTTGACAATACGTGGTACAATACACTATTATGCGATACAGCATGTCATTGTACAATGTACAGTATGCACTCTACAATGTCATACAAAGCAAAGCAATCTCTGTATTGTTGTATACGGAGCTATAGAGAAGTATTCGGAGTATAATTGTGTGCGTTATATCAAATCGCAATGACGTCATATTTTACAATCAGTTTAATCAGTTTATCAATCCGACGTGTTGTAATTATTATAGAAACAGGGTAAAGTCATCGAAAGACTATTCATTTCCGAATGTCATCAGTAGATTGATATTACATGGATGACGTCATTTGAGTAGTAACGTAACTGCGTCGTCTGGTCACTATACAGATGCAGGAATCTAGTTTTATTGTTCTCAACGTAGAAGATTTCCGTTCGTTATGTCTTTCTTGAACATTAAGTGTGACGTCATCAGATAATTATAGTGCAGTTCAAAGTTTTTTCAGAGGGAGGAATATGAACCACCGATGACAAAACTGCAAATGAGGGCGCGTGGTGCATTCTGGTAGAGGCGCAAAGGCTTCTGGTCTATCCAGAGGAAAACAGAAAACAGTTCTGATGTCTGCCATGTTAAAATCTATCGATTAATCAAAAACTTTAGTCAAATTTATTGTTTCTTCCATTGAAAGTAGTGAGTTAGGTGGCATATCACACAATTGGGTATCATAGTTTGGTGATGGAAGCATCTAGGCTCACTTACCCCCATGTGGCACTGTAAGCGACTGTAAATACTCGAGCACCTTCAATATGACACAGAATTTTACAACCAGGTCGTATATGCTGTAAGTTTTTTTAATGAATCTGATGGCAATATCTGATCAAATTTCCAAAGTTGAAATAAACTAATAATTTTTTTATCATTTTGATATTGCTTTAATTTTTGTGAAAAAAGACTTTTCCTGGTAGATTTTAAACTGACAGAGATAAGTATTTTTGGTTTGTTTACTTCTTGACAGACCAGAAGACCTTGCGGTTTTACCATAATGCACCACGCGCCCTCATTCGCACTCCGCAAGCATAATTATATTCCAGTGGGATCATCTTCCTCTCTTGTAAAATCTTCGGTGCAGTTACAGTATATAGTTCTGGTGTGACGTCAAGAAGTGACGTAGCGTATTTATATATCTCGTCTTTGTTAAATGTAAACTCTATGGTTTTCAGATGGACTTACATTTCGATGTTGTCACCCGTTTTGTTTGAGAAATGAACTACTCTGCGAGACAAAGAATAATTTATATTGCGTGACTATTTATGAATTTATGAATTCTTGTTCGTGGTCTGTGTGTTCATCATTTGTAAGTATGCATAACTATACAAGTTTAGGTTGTATACATAATATGTTGCGTGCAGTTTTTCAATGTTGAACAATGATTTTTGATCAGGAATATTATGATATGTATACATTTCCACTCCTCTAATATGGGGGATTCATGCACTTTGAGAAAAATTTTTGACCAGAACGCTCATTTAAACCGCCTCAACCTCACAGACATTATACTAGGCTGCTGTGCATGCTCTTAAGAGGCTCACAGACCGCTATAAAAATGTTCCATTCCTTTTTTGCTTCATTGCATTGCATTGCCTACTATTAACACATTCGCTGCCGTAACAGGGTGAGATGTTAACAGCCCCGTGTGCCAATGTATATGTGAAATGAGGGTTAAAAAATTATTTATTTATTATTTATTTATTTTTATTTATTTATTTATTAATTATTAGTTATTATTTATTATTCATTATTATTTATTTATTATTTATCATTTATTATTTATTTATTTATTATTTATTAATATTTATTATTTATTTTTATATTATTTATTATTTATTATTTTTATTTTTATTTTTATTTTTTTAATTTTTATTTTATTTTATATTATTTATTATTCATTATTCATTATTCATTATTATTTATTATTATTTAGGCCTATTATTTATTTATTTATTATTATTTATTAGACCTAGACCAACCAGATCTTTCGAAAAATATAGTATTTCACCCAAAAAATATAGGTGTAGGCTAATATAGCATAAAACCTGAAAAATTTCATTACCATAAAACTTTTTTAGTCATACTCCACTCCAATTACGTTTCTAGTGTGCCAAAAAAACACAATTTGACGTCGCGGTGTGCCAGATAACCGTTGTATTGCGTCTACTGAAGTACGTATATATACGTACGTGGCACTTGCCGTGCGCTTAATGAAGTACGTATATATACGTACGTGGCAGCGAATGTGTTAATACTGTTATATCCAGGAACCATATTGTTCCGATTAACGATTTAACGGTAAAAAATAAATGCTGGATCAGACACTTGTGTAACAAGAAGGCTTGTACACAGACACTCACTGGCTGCATGGTGTCAAACAGTCAAAGCGTATTCAAGCCTGCCTATGATAAAGTTCCATGAACTGTCAGACATTATTTTGCTTGATTCCATGCATATATCCTATACATATAGGTAGAGGCCTAATTAATCTCTTCCTGTGGACGATGTTGATTGATTGGCTTTTGGATTACATTGAAATTTGGCCTTTCCAAGCACAAGCATGAAAATGGCTAAAATAAATTATATTTCCATGGCTTGTTTGGTTGCCAGGCAACGCTCAATCGCTGAAATTGTTTTCAAGTATAGCAATTGTAATTAATAGCGCTATAGAAATTTTGGCCACATTAATTGTGTATCATGATTTAGACATTGAATTGGGCATTTTACTTCATCATATCTGTAGTGATGATTTTATAAAAAGAAATAAAATGATAATCGAACAAGCCGGCTTATATATGTATATATAATAATATATAGTTCGTCAGCGATTATGTTTCTGAAAGCAATATGTATATATCAAATATATTATATATATATATAAATAAATCTTTGGCCCTCTCTTTTCTGTCAACCTACAAACACCGCAACAGTTGCTCTGCATATAGCAACCGAAATATTTTTTCTTCACTTATAAATATTTTGGTATAGCAAATCTTTGGATGACCCCTTTGACCTGACGCTTTTGTGTCTCTCGAACCCACTTTAATTCCATCAATAAATTGTCCAAGTGGGTTGCAATGGATATAGTTGATTCAAAGGGCAGGTTTGTTTCGTCATATATATGTAGGCCTAATAGCTGCGATTGCACTCATTGGCACCTAAAGGGTTAGTGAGGACAATCAACTGGACTGCATGCGCTTGCATGGCACTTATTGTTTCAATCTATTTTTACGAGCATTTCGAGTGGATTAAAAAAGCGTTCATGCAGCTGATAGACTCTCGCGAGCGAGAAAAAAACTGTTTATGGCTTCTGCATGCTGGTGGTGTGAAGTAAAATCAGATCCAGGCGAAAACAGTTCCGAGATATTTGTGATGATAAGTTCACGTGACTATAAGATTAGAAATAAATTATCTCCAATTCTATAAGACAATGGGACTGTGCGCACTGCACACATCCAGTTTTTCACCCAAAGCGTTGCAAAAAAAATCGCCTGTTCTCCTGATAGTCACTGCGTAAGAGCGATTTACTCATGAACACGCTTGAAATTCTATTTTCGCACACATTAAAATGCTGTATATGCAGATTTTAATAACATGCACGGCGACAGGCAATCACCGCAAAATTCACTTCATTGCGTTGTATACTCGGAATAGACGGAGTCGGGTCAGTCTTTGCCCCGGAACCGATTTGCCACGGCACCCACATACATGTAGAACCCTGCAGACGTCGACGACCGTTCTCGCGAGATTTAACGCACATCTCGCGAGATTTAACGCACATCTCGCGAGATTGCGTTTTCTGTTTTGCGACGCTTCCGTGGGACAATCGGAAATCGTCGGAGCGCGGAATGGATTCGGCGGACGACGAGTGAAAGAACAAACGGGGGTGGAGGGGGTGGGGGTGAGGGGACTCCCTTGAGGAAATGTTTCCTACCGACTGACTCGATCGACGCATTTCCGACACAACAATCAACACGATGCATGCACACGACTCGTGCACATGCATGGAATCTCTCTCTCATGGACCGACTCATGCACATGCACAAAGAACTCAATAACTCTGTCTACGTCTTCCTCTATGTATGTGTATTGTATGTGTGTGTGTCTGTCTGTCTAACTGTACATGTATGTGTTTCCCATTGCCCGCCTCTTTCTCACTTCGCTTTCGTCTGTGTCCGTCTGCATGTCTGCTTGTCTCCGCTTCTGTTGTATATATCTGTTTCATATTTCTATTGCTCCCTGCTTCGCTATATACCTGCCCTATATTTTTCTCTTCTTTATATATAAATATATATATATATTATATATATTATATACATATATAGCACTATAACAACTGCGGTTTATCGTTCCCTCTTTACTTTCGTATATATGCGTCGCAATATATTCCTTTTAACTGTCACTCGTCTGTCCATCTTCTTGAAATTTGTATTATGTTGTCTCAGGAAAATGGAATAAAAGCAAGGAATGTCATGCTAGGTAGAGACATGTCCTAGCAGACAAACTGCAAAGTAGAAAGGTAGAAAGAGAAAAGCAGAAAATCTTCTATATACTTCATACAAACAGTCCCAGACATTTGTGTCTATTCAGAGATATAATGTGTTCATGATAGAAAGAACAAGATAGTGGGAAAACTTAAAAGAAAATTATGATCAAAGGAAGGAAGTGCTGATGAAAGAAAGGAAAAGGAACAAAAGAAAGAGAAAAATTAAGAAAAGAAGAAAAATAACAGGAATTAAGGAAGACATGCATGAGGTGCATGAGGCGACTTTGTGCGAGTGAGATAAAGAACGAGAGACAAATAGAACAAGAGAGAGAGACATAGACAGACAGACAGACAGAAAAAGACACAGACAGACAGGCAGAAAGAGAAATACAGAGAGAAAGACATGGAGAGAGAAAGACAGAGAGAAAGACATGGAGAGAGAGAAAGAAAGACAATAAGAGAGAGACAAAGAGAGACAAAGAGAGACAGACAGACAGACACAGTTAGTGTCAGAATTATATATAGGCCACCTATAGACAGACAGACAAGGATCAATTGAGATAGAAACGGAAAGAGATACTGAAACAAAAAGACACAGACATCACACACACACACACACACACACACACACACACACACACACACACACACACACACACACACACACACACAAACAAACAAACAAACAAAACAAAAATATATACCGATGTATGCAGAGAGGTATACACATATACAGAGAACAAGACACTTGGCTGGAACGCATGCAGTGCAGCATGTCGAGACAATGTGTATGATGCTGTTGCAGAGGTAAACACTGTAACACTGCAGACAGATATGGACAGCGACAAGTGGAGATCATCATGCGCATACACATATATATATATATACTGCAGATATATAGGCGTAAATGATTCTCATCCACTGACCAAGCATCATGCACTCATCCCTTACTCAGCATCATCATCATCAGCAGCAGCAGCAGCATCAGCAGTAGCAGCAGCAACCATACACAAAAGAAAGAACTATGATGAATCACAATTCAGCCTCTCTAGTTCAATCTCTATGCATATATATATATATATCCGAATATATAATTATTATAAATGTAATACTATATATATATATATATATATATATATATATATATATATATATATTGCCCGAAAACTATGCCGCGGAATTCATTATATATACATGTATAGCGATGTGGCGGCTGTCGCTATTTTTAACGCTTCGATCGCCGACTACAACGAAAGCTGTCCTGGCTTTGCTTATCTCTGCATACTGACCTCCGCATCAAACAGATATATACAATCACATAAATTTATGTATGTAATATATATATATATATGTATATATATTATATATAGGAACATGTATATATATATATATAATATATGTAGGCCGTGTATAATACATTTTCATGAGACTTTATAATTATGTGCACATTTATTATTCGTAATGTATAATAATTATGTCAAACGTCTATTCAGAATAACAAGGACGTATACCCGGCACTTTTAGCGTTGGGATCCGTCCTTGTTATTCTGAATAGACGTGCGTGACACATATGTATGATGTATCAACCGCAATAGTCCAATGCATTTATTGACCGCATTTTGTCCGACTTATAATGCATTGAATGAGCATGCATGGCCTTCACCGAGTGTACATTGTTATCGACTTTCGCAATTATATTGCGCTGCATTTCATGCGCTACCTGGTATAATATATCTTCCCCAACAGATTTATAGGGACTGCCTCCACGCACGCACGCACGCACGCACTCACACGTACACACACACACACACACACACACACACACGCCTTCATACTCACAGAATGCTTTTTTCATGCATGCATGTTTCTTAAGCCATCTTTTCGTCGCATTATCCGTCTTTCATCCAATTCGCTTTTTTGTCCTTCCACTATCCATATATAATATATCCATAAATATGTATATCCATAGATCTATATATCGCTCGAAAACAATAAGCCTCCTCTCCTTCCATATTTCCTGCTTTTCCTCGCATTTGTGACATCGCCAAAAATCCCCTCCTTCTCTCGCACAGCTCTGTAATTCTCATTTATGTATCTCCTTCTTTTCCTCCTACTTTTTTATTCCTCCTCCTCCTCCTCCAGTATTTTTTGTCTTCTTCACATACTTGTTTTCCCCTTGTTTTCCCCTTTTTCTATTCATGCCTCTCCTTTTATGCCTTTCCTTTCCCCTTCTCCTCCCTTCCCTCCTCCTCCATGCATTCCCTCCTTCTTCGTTACTCATCTTATACTTTCCTTTTCATCCATCCATCCATCCATCCATCCATGGGTCTTTTGGTCCTGGGTCCGCAATCCATCCGTCCGTTCGTCCGTCCGTCCGTCCAACTGCATGGACGAGACTCGAGGACCACCTTAAGCGGACGTCATCGATCAGTGAGTCCGGATCTGTGGCTCACTCTCCTCCATCGTCTCCTCCATCCTCTCCTCCATCCTCTCCTCCGTCTCCACCGTCTCCGTCGTCTCCGTCGTCGTAGTCCCACCGCCGCCCATCCATCATCGGACTGCAGCCACCGAGTCCACCGAGAAATATTTCCTCTCATTAATAGTTGATGACCAAAGGAATTGATCTCACCCAAAGTCGACCGACCGACAGCCCAACGGACGAACGGACGGACGGACTGCAGGGAGGAGGATGAGGAGGAGGAGGAGGAGGAGAAGAAGGAGGAGGAGGAGGAGGAGGAGGGAAGCATCGGGCTCAGGGTCTACATGCCGCCTGGGCCTCCCAAAGAAGAATGATCGATGCCCCTAAGACGTCCCACCGTCACCCACCACCGCCGCCCACTGCAAGCCCACTGCAAGCAAGCCCACCAATTCGGTCAGCGTCTAGTCTGCAGCATGCTTTGGTCGTCGCAAATATATATATCTCTAAATATTATATATATAGATTATATATATATGCGATGACCATGCATGCTGAACAGAAGAATATATATATTATATGAATATATATATATTATATATATTATATATATATATATATAATAGAACTGGAATGAACGCAGGCAAACAAGCGAAAACACGGAGGCAATGCTGCTGTTTATATATATTATGAGGGAAAGAAAGACGGACAGAAAAAACATGGCGGACAGATATAACTGAAAACGATACATGCTATATACTTTAAACATGGACAGTGGGACACTCAAGTACATTTAGACACCCACAGACATACACGTGCATATTATAGGCACTTACACAGTATATATAATTATATATATTATATATATATATATGACATTATATATATGTATATGAGAGATCTCTCATCTATATATATTATATATTATATATATATGAGAGATAAACGGAATTTAGAAACTCACAACAATGTATTGGTATACGGACAATGCATGATGCAGGAGGACAGCAGACGAGAGACACGCAGACGGACTGGGAGCAGGACTAAAGGCCACAAGAGACACGCATGCATGCATGGGTGAAAGGATCGCTCGAAATAAATCATCCTCCCTGGTCCCTTGTAGGGGGGGGGGGGCGATACGAATGGTCGACTGGATCTGATGAGGCCGTAATTTATGGGGTATATATATATATATACATGACTGTAAATTAAAACAGTGGTCATGCCGGAGCAAGAGAGCGCTCGTTTAGGACTATGCATGCATGTCCACTTGTCCAGTGGTCAGTCGATTATCACTGACCAGCCACGCGACCCAATAACACATGTCAGTGCTAAGTGGACCTTAAAGGAGCCACTCCATTCCATGTCATTCCCGTATCATTCCACGTCTCCATACACCGCGCTTCAGTGTCAGTTGTCGTCGTTGTCGTCGTCGTCGTTGTCGTCGTCGTTGTAGTATCCCGGTCGGAATTTATGAAGTGCCCCCCGTGGAGGGTGCCGCATCCGCAGAAGAATTTATGCGCAGAAATTAAACGATTTGGCCAAATGCAGGAGACTATAAACATGCATGTCAGACGCAGAGAGATGCAGACAGACGAACAGACAGATGGACAAAACATCATCAGACAAGTAGACACAGATACGATAAAGACAGGCGTATTTATACGCACAAGAAAACATACACTTGTAAGTTGTAACCATAGATGTATAAAACAATGAAAACCGAATATAAAAAAACGGTATGAAACGTCGCTTCATGTAAAAAAAAACCCGGAAAAACTAGAAAAAACGGAAAAAGAAAAATATATAGACTTTGTTACATCTTGTACTTCAGGTTAGAAATTTAAAAACCTTGTTTACGCGATTTAATTTTAACCAGCAAGCAAATAACACAACTTAAACACCATTATACCAGGGTAAGTTAGTAAACGGTCAAAACCAGAATTAGCGGAATCGTTGAAAGTACAGGTAGCCTATACAGCTTATAAGGGATATCAAACGAAAATAAAATTGAGGAAGATAATTACGGGCAGTAAACAAATAAATATGATCACATAGAAAACGAGGTGAAAAATAAGAAAAACAAAACCAAATATTTGTGATTATAAGAATAAAAAAACTAAATAACTTTTTGAAACTATATGCTGTGCTTAATTGCTTATAACAAATAGATATAGGCTATACATAAAAGTGTGATAAGAGATGATTATAGACTTGTTTGTATAATACATGCAGGATAGAGTTAGAACTCTCCATACACTTACTGAGTGTAAGCTTAGGGTTTGCGACGAACGCCCGATTGTCCAGGTCCCCGATTACCCTTTCCCCGATACAAACTCCCCGATTACAAACTCCCCGATAGGCCCAACACCCCGACAGACCCAAGTCCCCGAATATGCAACTAATCCCAAGTCCCCGACAGGCCCAAGTCCCCGATTGGTGATTTAATCTACACGTAAGACCATTTAGTGTCAGTCTGTATAGGCTTCATAATGTCGTAAGACCAAGAACAGAAATAAGATCGAGAGCACCAGCAACAATAGCAAGACCAATACCAGTTCGACCAGATGCAATAAGACCAGATGCAGTACCAGAAGTACCTGCATTGCCAGCATCGGCAGGAGCAGTTAGTGCATCGCCAGCAAATGAGTCGGCACCAGAAACAACTATCTCTGCAGAGTGCCCTGTTTGCAAATGCGGAAGATCAGATACCGGTACAGCTATTATTCCATGCGGGCACTGTGCATGCAGTTCTTGTATTAATGTTCTTTGTGGCGCACCATCAACAAGGGGAATCAGCAAAACATGCCCAGTGTGCCGCAGTAATATAAGGGATATAATGCGCTTGCATTTTTGAAAAACTTCTCAGCCTTAGCAAGTAGACAAGTAGAATATTTTGAAGTAGTTTGTGGACAATTCTCTTATAGCTGTCTTCTGAATTCAGCGTGCAGTAAGGAATTCAAATTACATATTGGTACACGTATACACAAGTAAAAATATTATTTACATTAATCTAACTGGCTTTGCCTTTATTCAACTCTGTTTCCGTCTACCGATAAGGCCAAGACGATTGGTGTCACCCTCTTTAGCCTATACAGACTGACACTAAATAGTCTTACGTGTAGATTAAATCACCAATCGGGGACTTGGGCCTGTCGGGGACTTGGGATTAGTTGCATATTCGGGGACTTGGGTCTGTCGGGGTGTTGGGCCTATCGGGGAGTTTGTAATCGGGGAGTTTGTATCGGGGAAAGGGTAATCGGGGACCTGGACAATCGGGCGTTCGTCGTGCTCCCTAAGCTTATACAAGGTAATCGCCTATGCCGCGCGGGTCTTGCATAAATGTAGGTCTATAATTACCGGTATGTGAACGCGCTATAGAACAGTTGCTCTGATAATAAGTGTACATGTACATATAGATTAATACAATTTGTAGCGCATGTTTATATGCACAGTCAAATGTATTTATTTTAGCATGTTTTACAATAAATAATAAATTTGCAATGCTTCCATTTATTATACCGTACTGGAAGCAGAAGAATAGCAAAAGTTAAGACCGCGCATGTCACGGGTCTTTTCTACTGGTGAGATTACTGGACAATGCAAATCAAGACAAGAAAAGAAATTCTAAAAAGAAACAATTAGCTGGCCCCGGAAAAGAAATTGGAATCCAAAACTAAGTGAAAAAGAAATAATGACATATACATGACAATCATAATTATGTCCAAGACAAAGTACATGTATAGTCCAGCGAAGATTGGTTTGGATTTATGCGGAGAGAATGCAAGGTGACCGAATTTCACCAACGGCAATACAAACAAAAGATTTGAAGGAAGTGGGGAAAATTAGATAAAGAACGACAAATTATGCCATTACAATTAAGACTTGGATTCATATATATATATAATTATATATATATATAATATATATATATGAAGGTCTGGAAGGAGCACAGATAAATAAAAGAGAACATTAAAATAATTTGTTAGTAAACATCTCCGTAAAATAAAATAATTACTAATTGTTGTCTGATGGCGATATATTTAGTGTGTCTTCATTTTGTACTTTTAAAGATAATTTAATCATTGTAATGACTGCAGACTTATCTTAACAAATTTTAAACTAAATTTTATACAAACATGTGTGTACATTGTGCAAATAGTCTATGCATAAATATTATTTAAAGCCACATTGAAATTCCAGAGCTCGATGAAAATCGCGCGAAAAATAAAACCTTATTTATAAAAATGGGCAATGTCAGACATATAAATTCCTTCTGCGTATAACTTATATTTAGTGAAAAATTCAAAATGGGTGTGCATGCATAATTTGGACTCCTACGGGCATTGAGCCCAAGGTTATTGATGATGATGATGATGATGCATAATTGCATATGTATATGTATATTTTATTCACATACACATATATGCAAATTATGCATATATATATCATGCAGTGCGTATAAAATCTGCACCTGTAAATCTGATATCGTAGCTGATTGCAAGTTCAAATATATATGTCAAAGATAATAAGGTATTATCTGGTTTAACTGTGACATATAGGCCTATACGCTTAGACCCATGAGTCATTTATGTAGGCACTAAAGACTCTGTATAGGCCTACAACTCACATTTATGTTGCGCTTCAACACCAGTAAACAAATAGTTTTACTCGAGTCATGGCGCTACAATCAGTGATACCCTACACAGAGTATTTGGAACATAAGGTGTTTGAACTGACATTTGACATTTTATTTAAGAATTCATGTGTATACCAAATACATTCAAACTCATGTACTTTGTATTTGTATTTGAAAAACTGTTAAGATAAATTTGTACTTGGAATGTCATGTATTTTTCAATTTGTTTTACAACTTGACCAAACTGAATAGTAGTCTTTTTCAAGAAAAAAAACCCATCAGAAGTGCGTTTTAAAATCCGCACAGCATTACAATACATATTCAGGGTGCAAATAATGATACAAGCACAATATTGCAAACGTACTTATGACTGTTCATATATATATATATATATATATATATATATATATACATGACAAGAGACATGCAAATGTATATATATATACAATGTACATGCATTATATTTTAGCAATCAGGGGCTCAAAGAAGCGTGTAGGCTTTTGCGGAGAGAGTCCTTGAAGTGGAAGAAGGGAGAGGGAAGAATGGGGAAGGGAGGGTCAGACGTGCTGGCAGCGGAGATTGGCGCAGTGACGGTTGCGGTTGCTGCAGCAGCAGCCGTGGATGAGGGTAGGAGGAGGACGAGGAGGAGGGAGTGGGATGGAAAGATAAATCATTCTCTGGAATTAATTGAAATCCATCCCGTCATTCCGCTTGTCAATTTCAATTCCGGCGTCGTTGCTATGGCAACGGCGTGTATGCTCTACTTCCCTCCAAAATCCGCTGGAATGGAAAAAGGAGCAAAAAGGGTAGAATACAGGTGCAGCAGCAGATGATGCATGCATTCAGTATATGTATGCAATTTATTTATGCAATATGTATTTTGATGCATCTGTACAAAATGTTTGGTTCTCATAGATTGATGCATTTGGATATCCTGAGTTTATGAGTAAATGATAACTACACGGAGTATTCATTTTAATCATCACAAATATTTAACATGTATTTGGAATCAAATACCGCAAATGTCCCGGTATCATCACTTACGTTGTGCACTGGAAGTCAATTCCAGTCTTTTGTTTCGTTTTTCTTGGCACCCAAAGAAATAAGTCTATGCAGATTCAAAACAGCCTACCAAGTGCTTTGAAACATCGAATGCATTAATAACATAGCAATATATAATTTATTATATATATAGAGTGCTTAAAGTGTAAAAAATACCTGGACGCCCCTTGAATTTCTATGCGGTGCTGGTCAAATAAGTGCTAGAGCGGACGCCATGACCGTCCAGTAACACTTTAAGCCATATTATATATATATATATATATATTAATACTACTATGTAAACACATTTAAGTTCCAGCAATTTACGTAACTTGCGTAACTCTAAATTATTATTATCACTATTATTATTGCATTATTATTATCATTATTATTTTATTATATATTTTATTATTATCATCATTTTATTATTATTATTATTTTTTTATTTTTTTTATTTATTTTTTGATCCCTCAGGGACTTATTGCTAACTACAGTATAAAAACCAGTCCAGAATGACCCTACTCTTCGTTGTCTTGATCATCGAAAGTGCCTCGAAATGCGATCGCGTTAAAACGTTGTATCGTTAAAGAGATACGTTATTATTATTATTATTATTATTATTATCATTATCATTATTATTATTACTTTTTTTTTTGGCCCTGAGGTACTTCATTCCTCCAGGAACTTATGGACTATTATTATATGAAGAGTGTAGGCCTATGTCTGGTGGGTCAGGCCTCGTCTTCAGGGTGTGAGGCAAAAGTGCCTTTGAAAGCGACCAGGTTGAAGCGTTGGATGCAAATGGACAGACGTTATTATTATTATTATTATTATTATTATTATTATTATTATTATTATTATTATTATTATTATTATTATTATTATTATTATTATTATTATTATTATTATTATTATTATTATTATTATTATTATTATTATTATTATTATTATTATTATTATTAGGCCTATTATTTTTTTTTACCCGAAGTATCTCAGATCCCTCGGGATTTCAAAAAAAATTTCCGGAGACTTAAAAAATTGTATTCTGGGACGGCTATTATTATTATTATTATTAAATAATAATAATTAAATAATGATAATTATTATTATTATCATTATTATTATTATTATTATTATTAATATTATTATTATTATTATTATTATTATTATTATTATTATTATTATTATTATTATTATTATTATTATTATTATTATTATCATTAACTAAGCAAGTACATTTGCATGAATGGTCGTAATCACATTTAGTGTTTCAAACCCGTTTAACGACGATGCACACATAGTGCTGGGCGTCATTTCTAAAGAATGCAACTCACTTCTCTTATCAATAATTTATGTAAGCTTACATGATTGGCTGCGTGAATATGGAAGTGAATAAAACTTAAGGCAAATAATTAATTAGCAAGCTTGCAGGGAGTGTAGGCTAACTGTAACGATATCGTATACGCTCTAGAATAAAACATTCAGAAGCGTATATATAGGCCTACACAGTCCGCACTAAATTTACCGACGTTTTCTTCAACTTTTTTCTCATTAAACATTAGCTACTGGCTGTTTTTCTTTCATAATTTTAATTCTGTTGGTTGGATAACAGATGATGTTGGCAACTTGACTAAGATTTGAAATAATAATAAATGGATAGACGAATAGGTCTATAATTTTTTATCGTCTCTATAATTAGATCTATTAATTTTGTGAGCTTAGGCTAACTTTACCAGAACTTTTTATTGCTAAAAAACTTTAAGCCATATAGATCTATAAATCAATTAGCAAATACTGAGTCTAAAAAGCTCAGATGTAAACATAAATCTATGCTTTATTATATATTATATGTTACTGGTAAATTGATATTCACTTTTAAAGATTGACGACATGATATTGACATAAAATATATTCGGTATAACGAACATAATCAGAAGGATGAATATACGTTTTTATATATATATATATATATATATATATTATGCATATATAATTATATATATTTATATATTTTGCATTAAGATATATGCATATATTATGCACGTATATACATTTATATATATGCATTATATACATATTTTATGCATATATATATATATATATATATATATATATATATATATGCGCCGTTATGATTAATATTCCGAGGAAATGCTGAGTTGATGCCTGGGATGCCTACAAATGTAGGTGTAAGTACTGGTGTGTTGAAATTTATTGATCACTCTTCGTGGTCCTCTTCCCATCGCAACAGTACCGTCGCTGCTAGGTGTTATTTGCTCATAATTATGTCGCTACTTGGTGTTATTTGCGCATATGTCAATTCATGCACAGGGACGAACGACACATAATATTATTGTGTATAAAATCTGGAGATTTAATAATTATTTGAACTCAGCTCATCAAAACCATGCACAATATTTTGTCGATTTGTAAGAATTAATTAAAAATTGCAAACAAATAGAAGTACGCAGGCTATCAGATCACAAAACAACTGCTTCAATCATAGCAGTCATATTTATATTTTTTAAATATATACAGATAGGTGGTCATGACATATATTACATATATTATAGATCAGTGGTTTCCAACCTTTTTTAACTGTAGGGCCACTTTTTCTACATTGGAGGGTACGAGGGCCACTTTTTATTAGTTGAAGGACATTAGAGGGCCACAAGGCTAAAATATAATTAACTAAAAGCATATAAAATTAATATAATTGAATCAAAATGGACTCTTTGATGTTATTTACAGACGTCAAAATAAAACAAAATTTGGAAAATAAAATAATTATGTGCTCTATCCTGTCCAAATTGCCAATTTTTATATATTCTTGATAACTCTTTGAGAGATTAGGGCCATTATGTGAGGCCTGGCGGGCCACATTTTGAGGCCTGGCGGGCCACTTTTGGCCCGCGGGCCACGGGTTGGGAACCACTGTTATAGATATATATATTATATGTTATATATGTCTATATAAATTGTCACATATATATATATACATATTACATATGGATGACTATTATAGAGAAATTATGCATATAATGTAGATATGCATGCACAAGCTCGCACCCATTCAGTCAAAATAAAAATCGATAAATATATAATTATAATGAAAAACGGCTTTAATTTTTAATTACACATATATATCTACTACAGTACTATACAAAATAGCATATAGACTATAGACAAATTAGCTTAGGTCTTGTCTGTATTTTGCGCGCATGTAGACCTAAGTCTATGCACTTCATATATGCAAAATATATATTGCATGCATAAATATATGTTCCTCTATATATAATAAATCATATTTTATATATTATATAACATATATTATAGTAGGCTATATTATTGGCAACATATATATAATATATGTATAATATATATATATTACATTTTTATGTTCATGTAAGACTGTATATATGCATGCATTTGTATGCATAGACGCGTAATGTAGGCTATTATATATAATTGTATGTTCTTATATATATAGTTCATATATTATATGTATAGATCTATATATATATAGTGTACAGATAATATAGGCCTAGTTTATATATATATATATATATGATATGTATGCAATGCTATGCATGTATATATATATATATAGGCTATGTATGCATTATTGTTTATGCGATGCAGGGATCGTTTTCAATGTGCTGCTGTTGTTTTCGTTGTTCTGTTTCCAATTGAGAATATCATTCTCTGACTGACACAGGCAATCGATCACGTGACCGATGACGTCGTCGTCGTCTCCGGCCAGGCAATGCTCAGCGCAGCGTGGCCAATGCCTTCCCTCCCTCTGCCCTCCTTCCCTCTGCCCCTCCGTCTCTCTCCCTCCCTCCGTCTGCAGCAGGGCAATGGCCTTCTCGTCTTCTGTGGGCGGCCCTTCCATTTTTCTCTCTCTCACACGCTCCTTATTCCCATCCCCCCTCCCCACTGCCTCACACTCCCGCTCTATTTTCAGGGCCAGGGACACTCACACACAGATAGATAGATAAATAGACAGATAAAGGCAGATAGAGAGACAGATACAGAGATAGATAGACAGAGATAGAAAAACGAAATGATACTCGCATCGAAATGCTTTTATTCGACGACCGAATTTCAAGGTCGTCTGCCATTGGCCGGCCAGCGTCACGTGGTCTCGACACCCGTCAGCATGTCAACAATAAATCAAAAATTAATGGCGGTCGCAGCCATCATCCGGGACCTGACAATGGCTGCTGCAGGCGAATATTATTATTATTATTAAATTGGTCGCCATTATTTTCACTTGTGCTCCGCGGTTGCCATACTGTGCGATGCTGGTCGCGTATGCAGTTGTACACGCCTATAACCGAAGATATGCGAATGGAGGACAGCCGTGGCCGCCGGTCAAGGGAGGGAAGCTATCGGCGTGGTTCACCCCCTTAGGTTTCTGTGAAGGGGGAATTGCGTTTGGGCGATGGCGATGTCCGTGTTTCGACTGTTCTTCCGCGATAAGAACGTCAGGGGATGTGGAATCTGGATAGGGAGCTTGGAGGAGGACGAGGATAGATAGGAGGAGGAGGAGGTGGAAGAGGCTGGAGGGGAAGAGGATAGGTTTTTGTCTGCGTGGAGGAGGAGGATGGACATTGGGATCGTGTACGTGTCGTAACTGGACGCTAGATGGCGACTGGACCCGGGCCTCGTTTTCGTTCACATGGAGGGAAAAGGAAAGAAGAAGAAGAAGAAGATGATGAAGGTCAACGATTGGAGAGACAAGATGGCTGCCACCACCAACAACTCTGTGATCAGGTAGAGATACATCCGGCTATACATCTAGACGACTATATATTATATTCATATTCATATTTAAATATAAAACCATTGCAGTTTGATGCAAATGTGTATAAATGTTATGCGCGTAATGGATGTATGTGTAACAGTGTAAAGAAAAGCGCCAAAGTTGACCTTGTCTTATTTTTGGGCGTTGTCTGCGTATCACGTGCCATGTACTATAATATCTCATTCAGGCTATAATTGACCTAGACCTATATACCTACCTATCTACACCGCGTGCTTTCGAAGTATGTTTTCTATAGCACCCAAAAAAGATCTAGAAATGTCGCTAATTATTGAAATTTTCCTCGATTCGAAATCGATTCTAGACACCCTGACCAACGTAGTATTTTACATAACATAGTGGTTCTACGCATAATAATTATAAAACAGACGTTTATATGCGTATGCACAAATGCCACTATATATAAATTGAAATTTAAATAATAGTTTTTAGCTACCAAAGCGTTTAAAAATTACATACTAATAAGCATTTGTCGGTTATCGAATAATTTTCATATTGACATCACGAGCTTCTCTGAATTGTGAATTGGTTTGGTGAGAATTCGTAATCGCATATTTATATAGCTCCACATAAAGATAGACAGACTCTTCGATGCATAAAGGAAGAAGGAATATGTTTCTTGCACGTTAAGAATTTTTCTTTGCATTGTTACAGATAGGACGATTATTGATTTGCTATTCAAAGAATTGTTAAATTTATCGTTTCTAAATTTTAGTGAAATTATTATTTGTAAATAAAATGTTTTTTTAATTGCCTACTTTCTTAGCTTTACTCCGACAAAACACAGACATACACGTGCACAGCAATACACTCACAGATATTCACAGAAACAATGAAGTATGCATGTGTTCATGCATTTATTTTGTATGCATATAGGTTATGTTTGAATAGATCTATATATATATATAATTATATATAATATATATGAGTATGTTTGTCTCATGCGTGTATGAATGCATGTATCAACCTATGCATAACATGTATGTATGCACAAGTATGCATGATATATATATATATATATGACGTTTGGATAATTGTATATACATCTGTGGATATAATATCCTCAATCCCTTATCTATAGGTCAATACCTTCTCTCCATAATTATCTCTAAGAATAAACTGCGTCGTTATCTGAGTAAAGCATGCCTTGACTTCTTATAAATCTTCTTTTCGTTAAATGTCTTAGTTAAGTTATTTAAATTATGTTCTGTTATTTGAGTTGATTAATGATAATTATTGCTTGTCATCGCTAAGTCCTGTATACGTGTCTGAACTGACTTCATATACTTATATACTTACTGACATACATATTATACTTTACTGATATTATATATACTGATAAATATATTGCATATAAATATATTATGCATGAATGTATAAAGATGCATAACATGCATATATTTGAGCATGTATACATGTATGCATATATATGTATATATGCAATAAATATATTTGTTTATGTTTTAAGTGAGTATGTACAGCTGCATATCCATTTGTGTATCTATGCATATACGAACAGCCGTATATTCTCATTATGCATGATGTATATATGATGTGCCTATATATATATATTTGTGTGTAAGTAGGTATGTATGAATGCACTCGTGCATTTCTATGCACTCACGCGCATCCATACACACAACCTGCATATGAACAATTTAAGATAGTAAATAAACACAAGTGTCATAATAATTATGAATGTCATTAAACTGTGTACCGCCTCGTACACGAACATGCACAAGTGCACACTGTGTACAGTACTGTATTTGCATGTACAAATATTCGCGCCCTCCCCTACCTAAGACCGATGCGCATAACATTAACACACACACACACACACACATTTAGGATACATATTGAGACATACAAAAGAGGTCAAAGTAGACTAGTAGAGCATGCAGTCTCTTAAGTGAGGCAACCAGATATATGAAGTGCTATAAAGTGCTATGAAGTGTTGTGAAGTGCTATGAAGTGCTGTGAAGTGCTATGAAGTGATGTGAAGTGCTATGAAGTGTTAGCGGCCTCACATTCACTCCTTCGGCATATATACTGCGATTTCAGTCCTCTCCCTCGTCGTCTCATCCTCCCATCAACAGCGCACAGTCGGTGTATAGCCTACTCATTATTGATGTAGTGTTGGTTAGGGTAACCTAGAGTGTGCGAGGTGCGGGTGGAGCAGAATCTCGAACTAAATCTCTAACCTGATTTGAACCCTGCACCCTTTGCCGCATTGACCATGGGCGCAACCACCCTATGGGACCCACGGGACGCGTCCCTCCAACTTTTGAGTGGTCCCCTAACTTTATTATTATGGTCCCCCAACTTTTAGGACGTGATTGCACCTATGGCATTGACTACTAAACTTCCGAGGGATATATTGCCCCCATCAACCCACTGAAATATGAAATATGAACAAAGGTCAAAGTATTGATGATACTGTTAATATTATTGTCATGATCATCATCATAATTTTTCTTATATTGATGTCATTATTATTTTTCCACCTAGGCACATAATGATCCCTCGGGTTTGCAAAAATAATAATAGTTTCAATAAGAAAATAGTAATAATTGTTATGATGATTATTATTATTATTTATTATCAATATCATTAACAATATCATTATCATTATTATTATTATAGTTATTATATTATATACATTTCATATGGTATCGTCATTATTGTACCCATGCAGTTTCTGTTAAAATAAATCTTTGTGAGACTTATTCATATATATATATATATATATGCAATGTATATGTAGAAAGTTCTGCATGATCTGATGGGTCCATGGTATGTCTTTCATTATCAGCTATCAGTATATTTACATATTCGACCATAGACATAGATACAGTGCAGACTGAAACAAAGATCGACATTCCAAGATTTAGGCACGTGACCCTTAACCCCATCAGCTGAACTTTGACTTTGAAATGCTGATACCTTCAGCATGTTTCAAGTGTCAAACAAAGTCTGGAGTGCACGTGTGTTTCTTCAGTGTCGACTGTCATAATATATAATATATAGGGTGTCTCGATGGCTAGATGCCTTCGATCGATTCTGGGAATATCCTGGAGGGATCATATCAGCAATGAGGAGGTGCTTGGAATGGCGGGATCGGAGGACTTGGAGATTACCGTGGAGAGGAGGAGAAGGAGAATGGGTGGACAATGGACATATACTGTATACGTATGCCTGCAAACAGACCGGCAAAGAGGGTACTGACGTGGAGACCGGAGAGTGGAAGAAGAAGCAGAGGACGACCGAAGAAGACGTGGAAGAGTACATTTAGTGAAGACCTGACTGCAATGGGAATCAGCTGGGACAAAGCAGAGGAGACCGCAGGCAACCGCAGGGGATGGCGAAATCTTGTCGACCAATGTTCTGAAAAGAACCAAAGGAACTGAGAGAGAGAGAGAGGGTGTCTCGATAGGTCGTGAACGATTTTGAATGCAGACAAATATATGTTATACACAACATAATGTGGAAAGTTTTATACTGGCGGATAGGTTATTCAACTGAAAATGTTAATATAAAAAAATAGATCACTAGCTTACTTAATAAAATTGTAGCGCCAATATCCGTGACGTCATCAAATTCGTGCCAAATAAACGTCAAGTTAAGCCGCAAACAATATTGTACGACCATGATTGTTAATCCACACATAATTAATTAATACAAATTAGCATTTGGTATCTAATAATGTTTCCTTTACTCTTTATTACAGCCTCAAGTCGATTAGTCATCGAGCAAATAGATTTTTCAGAGTTGCCAGAGGTAGGCCTATAATTGATGTCCATGCCTTACAAAGCCAACGTTTTACGGTGTTCAGTGTCTGGGGTTCGGGTTCGGCATAAATAGTTGAATTAACAAAACCCCATATCATTCCAAATAAAACTTCAGTCACTTCGACTTATTACATCAATGAGATACTGGAGAAAGAGGTCAAACCCGCATTCCAGCGAAGTGCAGTAGCGTGTGCGCTCAGTTCACAGCCACAAAAATGTTTCGTAATAACGGCGAAGGATTATTTCAACAAGACGGTGCACGTGCACACACATCAAAGGCCTCAGTCGAATGGTTGAACAAGAATATCAATGGATAGCCTACATCTCACTGAGGAACTGGCCGCCTAATTCGCCGGATTTGTCACAAATGGAAAATGTTTGGAGTATTATGGTGGCAACTGTTTATGCCGATACCGAACCCCAAACGACCTTAAAACGTCGACTTTGTAAGGCATGGACATCAATAAGCCTACCTCTGACAACTCTGAAAAATCTATTTGCTCACGACCTATCGAGACACCCTATATATATATATCTAATAGTATTATATATAGCATTATATATATGTATACGTGTATATATATATATATATATATATATATATATAGTTCATGGCTTGAAGCACTTATATATCGTTGAAAGGACTGGAGAGGTAGTAGGGGAAGTGGGGGTGAGGTGACTTGTGCCATTGTCTGCGCCACTTCCTAGATAATGAATTGCCTCTTGAAATTGACTTTTTCGAGACGCGGCGACTTCCGTAATCCACCTTCGAAGATGTCCGAGACTTCATCAAATTTTCATCCAGCGGATCCGCCGCCTCCGCCGCCGCATGCATCCCGAAATCCCTTCATCTCATCTCAGCCCCATCCTACTCCTCCTCCTCCTCCGTAGCAGCAGCAGCAGCAGAAGCATCCCTATCAGATGTAAGCGCTCAGCTCGACAGGTACAAATGACCCTCGATGCCCCTTTCCTCCTTTCCATTTCCCCCAAATGTGCATGCCTTTGTTTCGTCTGTTTCTTATAATATACTTCGGTCGTTTCCGGTAGAATTCGTCTGTTTCCGAAGGTGGTTGTGAGGTGCGAGGTGGTGATGGAGTTTGGCATCTGCTGCTGCTGCAGTGGGCGCTCCAACCCTTCTCATCACATTGCCCCATCATACATGCATGTGGAAAGCATTGCCATGCAGCCGTTTCTTTTCCAGTCTCGGTCTGATTGTCAGAGTTTACTGTTGGAGTCATTGTCATCTTCTCATTCAACAACACTGCAGACATTTAATGACTCACTACTTTGTTTACTACAACTTATTCACTCATTCACACACTCATTCACTCACTCACTCACCCACTCACTCAATCATTCACTCACTCACTTATTCACACTCACTCACTCATTAATTCACTCATTCACTCACTCATTCACTGATTCACTCACTCAATCATTCACTCACTCATTCACTCATTCATACACTCATTCGCTCGCTCACTCATTCACTCACTCAATCATTCACTCATTCACTCACTCACTTTTTCACTCACTCACTCATTCATTCACTCACTCATTCACTCATTCACTCACTCACTCATTCACCCACTCAATCATTCACTCATTAACTCACTCACTTTTTCACTCACTCACTCACTCATTCATTCACTCACTCATTCACTCATTCACTCACTCAATCATTCACTCACTCACTCATTCACTCACTCATTCACGCACTCACTCATACACCAACTCACCCTCTCACTCACTCACATCCACTCATTTATTTCTTTTCTTCATCATTCCGTTATTCATTCGCACACCCACTTTCAAACTTGCCCGTGCAAAGTACGCATGCATGTAGTAAAATTAATGAACACGTTTCTACAAATCACATTCCTCACTTTTTTTTACTCTTCATTCTGAATATCTATGAATTGATTTTAATTTATGTTGCCCTTTCCTCGATTATCCGGTCGCCACCCCAACCCAAACCCAAACTCCAACTTCAACCCAAACCCAAACCACATAAGCCCCAACCCAAACTTATATATATATCCACAAATCCTCTTTTCCTTTTCCATCCTTTTCCATTTCATTAACATGTTCTCCACGTCTGGATCTGATATTTTCCTTCAATTTTTCTCTCTTTGTTCTTGTTTTTCCAGGTCATCATCCACTCCATCCCTCCACTCCCTTCTCTCTCGTCTTCCAACCTCTCCTTCTCCTCTTTTCCCTCTTCCTCCTCGTCTTCCAACCTCTACTTCTCTTTTCTCTCCTCCTCCTCCTCCTCCTCCTCCTCCTCCTCCTCGTCTTCCAACCTCTCCTTCTCCTCTTCTCCCTCTTCCTCCTCCTCGTCTTCTCAGCGAGAGCGACTCCTCTGCATGCAGTGCTGATAGGCTGATTATCTCGGAAGACAAATGAGCAAGGTCACGACCCCGTGGGGCCACAAGACTCCGTCATATCCGCTGCCATCGATCGCCTCCGTTTAATTTTGTATAGCGCCGGCACACATCGTCATGCTATAGTTTATGGAGAGTAAATATAGTGCAGTCCATGGTAGTTAATTAAATGTAAAGTATGGTATACACGTAAAATATAAATCGGCTAATATCAGTCTGCATTTATTTTTGAAAATCGACTTTGTCTTCGTTTTGATGCGTCATCGACTCATACCTTGAGTGCACATAGATGCCGGCGCTATAGAAGTTGCAATTGCAAATTACGTATTGTAATGCGAGTTATTTTTTATTTTTTGAGTTATAAAGATTTAAAAGAACACAATCTCTTCATGATATAGACACAATACAATACACTCTGGATGTCTTCTGTGGCAGTGCACATGTAGTGTGACCCACATTGGCCAACTGTCTCTGTGTCAAGTATGCACTATAAGCGAATGATCACTTTCAAATTCAATCGCTTTGAGCGTGCACATAAAAATGCAGTAAATAGTTTCATAAAAAATAAATGAGCTTGAACGTTAGTTTGGACATGCAGATCGAAATCCTACTGAAGTGAATACAATTTTATGCAAATTCATTTTTTCATCTGTTTATCAACCGTTTTTCTGTTTATTGCATTTAATGTTTTGCTGATATATAGGCCTATATATACACAAGCACAATTCAGTGCCTGTGCATGGATTTTTGAGTAGCGCCTTTTCATTACCTCTTCTAAAAATCATCGCAATTGGGATCCTACATTTTAAAGAGACTCCATATTAGATGCTGCCGATTTGACGAGACCAAAACAACCTGCAGGTGCATGCACGGAAGATGGAAAGCGTTCTCAGTGACAATGCATGCATAGTAATTTCGTTGACCAGCGGAAGGTTTTCGATTCCGTTGATGCTCTCTTTCGTCCTCACTTCGCATACCCTGTAGATCCGAATTTGTGTTGACTTGACGTACAAATTCGTTTCTCAGGCGTATAACGTTGTGTGAGGACCCAACAACGTCAGCAGCCATGGATCCAGTGTGCACCCTGCAACTGCAGTCTTTCTCCCTTCAAAGCCAAACAGAAAACGTCACGAAGAAGCGCCACCTACCTACCGACTTAGTCACCTGGAGGCTTAGCCACCTAGCGGCAGCATCTGCAATAGCAGCTTAGCCACCTCGATATGTATGTGTGTGTGTGTATTTATACGCGAGGATCTTAGCAAAAAAGCGAAGGGCTTTCAGCGTCAGGTGGAGGTGCCGTGACGTGCAATGGGAGGTGCCAAACCTAATTATAGACATGCTGTAACCCGTCTGCTGGCTTATTAGACGTATACGCCCATAATTATACTTTGCACAGCATGCAAGGCGGCCACAGAACGAAGCAGGTTTAAAAGAGATACCTGGAGGAATAAGCTTATACTGCAGATAGATAGATAGATAGATAGATAGATAGATAGATAGATAGATAGATAGATAGATGGATGGATGGATGGATGGATGGATGGATGGATGGATGGATGGATGGATGGATGGATGGATGGATGGATGGATGGATGGATGGATGGATGGATGGATGGATGGATGGATGGATGGATGGATGGATGGATGGATGGATGGATGGATGGATTGATGGATTGAGGGATTGAGGGATTGATGGATGGATGGATGGATGGATGGACGGATGCAGTGTGAGAATAGCAAAAGAATAATTGGCAGGGAGGGAGTCAGCCTATAATATACCAATGGAGATGGGTGTGAAAACAAGATTTACTATGAAGCTCTAAGAATGACTGCATGGGGGTTGAACATTTCAACCCCGGAAACTCTCATCCTGGACGATGGATTGATGGATGGATGGCCGAACCAATGGAGATGGGTGTGAAAACAAGATATATTATATGAAGCTCTAAGAATGACAGAGGTTGAACCCTCAACCTCCGGAAACTCTCATCCTGGATGGTGTATAGATGGATGGATGGATGGATGGATGAAAGAGAGAAAGAGGTAGAAAAAGAGAGAGACATAGAGAGACAGACAGACAGACAGACAGACAGACAAAGAGTGAGAGACAGACAGAGAGAGAGCGAGAGAGAGAGAGAGAGAGAGAGAGAGAGAGAGAGAGAGAGAGAGAGAGAGAGAGAGAGAGAGAGAGAGAGAGAGAGAGAGAGAGAGCGCGCTCATATAATGAACATTGTCCTGAACCCTTTTTGCCTATCATGATGCACAGATGCATGCAGAGTAATAGCTATATATAGTCACAATTGAAAACAATCATGTGTTGCGTGTTTAACGACGTCTTTTTTCTATAGCCATGCATGCATGCATGGTGTGTTGACCTTATTATCCAACGGTATAATAGACCTTTTTACACGTGTATAGGGCCTATTATAGGCCTACGTGAGCTATCGGTTGCCGAGACATGTTTTTATGTTTTTCCCTATATGCAGATATGTAGGTCAACGACATCTTGTGGTAACATCGACCTTCAGAACAGAACATAGATATAGATAGGCCTATAAAAAAGCGTATAGATCTATATACATTATATTATCAATTTCGCTAACAGCTTGCACATTGAACCGTCGATATAATCCATGGAAACAGCTGTTCTATATAATAAACTATTATTGTACATCAGTTTAGACACCTAGCTATATATATATATAACTGAATTTTGTTGTCATTTAATTCCTATGGAATATAATTCATATCCATAGCAACTGGAACATTTGTAATAAGGTCACCGAATCAAATGCATGAACTTTATATGTAATCTTGGGAAAAAATTCCAAGGGAAATAAAATTGAGCCCCAGTATTTAGACATTTAAGAAGAAATTTAGCGACTTTCCAATAGAAGGTACCAAATAAAAGTAAAGTAGTGTTCGCTCAGTATGTGCATTGCAGTTGGTCTCTGTACAGTTCAGTAGCCTAGTTAAGTTTTTTTGTTCTTTTTCATTATTGTTTGTGACTCAGCAGTGTTGAGCTTTTCAGTTTCCTGTTTTTTTTTCTTCCGTTCTCTAGCATAAGTTGCTTTATCTTTTTTTTGTCAGTCACTATGTTGATTTTGCAAAGACTTCATCATGGCCACCGTACATCGTCAACTAAATAGTTGGTGCACATGTCCCTAGACAGCGGTATTTTTAAAAATCCCTTTAGGGCCTCCATTTTTTGTAGCCAATGTGAACGATGTGTGAACCTTTCACTGGTTGCAAAATAAAAATATTTGATTGATTGATTGATTGATGTAATGTTGTCTATAACAAAACTTTCAAGCGTCTAACTTTCTTATTGATATATAATCAATTATCTGTATTATTAACCTCTCTACTGTGTGTTATCATTTTCCAACATTGCAATAGTGCATGTGTGTGTGTGTGGTTGTGTGTGTGGTGTGTGTGGTTGTGTGTGTGTGGGTGTGTGTGTGTGTGTGTGTGTGTGTGTGTGTGTGTGTGTGTGTGTGTGTGTGTGTGTGTGTGTGTGTGTGTGTGTGTGTGTGTGTGTGTGTGTGTGTGTGTGTGTGTGTGTGTGTGTGTGTGTGTGTGTGTGTGTGTGTGTGTGACCTACATAACGAATTTAAGTATAAACTTGATTATAAGCAAAGTCAGACATTGATGTCATAATATCAGGAAGTCTATCGGCCCATGCACTGTCGCCATGCCATATAGCCTATTGTATTGTCGGAGACAATCAATATATTGTTCCGCATTGTGTTACATTGTATCAAGTTGTAGTCAATAGATATAGGCTGATGCACGTGTGCAAAAAATGGAGTAATAAATGCCATTATGCATATTCATTCCTGCAGTGCTCGTCCTACTTTATAGCTGCGTGTGTATGTGTGCCTTCGTGTATTTGTTGGTACATGTGTACCGTATGCGTGTGTGCGTGCGTTCGTGCGCACCATGCACCTTAAGAAGAAACCACTGTATACAGCGTTTAACGAAATTAAGAGACGATTTCTAATGCTTGGTTGCGAAATCAGAGAAGGTGCGAAGACGTCTTCAACTCTCAATGAGCAAATAATTTTCATTCATGCATGCAATGAAACTATAATTATATGCTTATATCAGTCTATTTTTTTAAAATTGCAACGTTCTGTGGGTGGGCCCTGAAAAGACCTTTGGAAGAATGTTTTCCATGGAAAATCCGTGGTCGGAAGTTAGAATTTCTAAAGCAAATTTTGCAGGCTTAAAGCCTATTCATATTTATGCATCTTGGCCATATCACCAAACTATATTTCAAAAATAACAGAATTCGTACATGTATCTCTTTTAGTGAGTTACTTGACGATTCAAAAGCATAACACAATAAAAATTTAACACACCGATTGTATCAAGTCAGATCTCAAATGACTGTTATCAAATGGATTTGATAATGCTTCACGACTTGTGTTCAATGTGTCAAAACTTGTTATGCATGGGTCGCTTTTGATGCCATGTTTATGTGTGTTCATAGGAAAAGCTTCCCAAATTCATTTCCAATGCGATCATCGATTCTCTTGCATGCATGTCGCTCTTGACTTTGGTTGCAGATTGTGATATTAATGTAATATTTCTCCAGCATATCTCTTCAGCATATCTCTCCATACTTGTTAATCCATCGGGTTCAAATCCGGAGATTTGGAATTGGAAGCCATTGGCTTTCCTCAATGAAACCAGAACTGCTGCCATTGAGTCGTTCTCCTTTCATCAACGGCATATTTCTTAACTCTAAATTTAACTGCGAATTAAAGTGAATTTCTCATGTTTCACTTCGTGTATATAGTGCTTTATATAGTGCAAAGAAATTAATTGAAAGCCAAAAAGTAGGCCTACTAGTTAAAAATTAAGTACCAACTTATCCTGCAGGGTAAGTGCATCGCCCATCTTTTGCTCTTATCAATGGGCGCCCATCGCAAAGATATAAACGTCAGCCGTATAATCGCAGTCATAAGATGCATATGTCATTTAACTCTGGAAAGTAATATTATATAGACCTATGTATGTATGCATGCATGCATGCATGCATGCATGCATGCATGCATGCATATATATATGTATAGATATATATATGCATGCAGTTTCGGTTGCACTTTTCTCTTGAGACAACGTAGGCCTATATAAGGTCAAAGAAGACAACGGTCCTCTGATGGTCGATAGAAGATCTCGCCTGCAGACCTCACTGTGTATATATATTAGGCCGATTCACCAACCATAGGGAAAAAAATTATTTTTGATTTCATATTGGGCTAGACCCTAGTTTGGTGAGGTTTGGGATCAGGAACATTAGTGCAAAATTATAGAATTATACAATGAGTTTTAGTGACACCTCGAGACCTACAAAGTTTCATAACTTGAGGTCATTCCGTCTAAAATCAACAAATTTTCAAAAAGTTTTCCACTCGACCATCTCAGATTTTGATTAAATTTGCACAGAATGTGCATAAATGTATTAGAACATGATGTGCAAAAGTTGAAAGCAATACACCCAGTAGTTTTTTAATACGGAATTTTAAAGACACCTGAGGTGACCCAGCTTATCGCGATTCGAAAATTGTGTCTTAATTTACTGCCATATTCAGGAGGACTTAAGTTGACTATCTTTGCAGATAAATAGATGAAACTTTCAGGATACATAGTCACCATGGTACTAATCAAGAATATTGAAAGAACTTGACATCTGATGGATATCTTTTTTCTTGCTACACATTGAAAATCAGGAAAAAAACAACGACCCTGTCTCGTGCAAAGTACTTTGCTGCTCTACTGTGACCAAATGGGTTCATTATCAGAGAAAGTGTGAACCAATTGCCATCATAGTCCACATTGTGGGCACAAAAAAGCAATTAGGTCAGCTTTATCATGTGTACCTGTTGCAATATAGCCTTCTGAAAATGAAAGAAACCAATTTTTTGCCTTTTCACGACAATATTCAAGGTCTGATATGGTTATGTGGAATAGGTGATACATCTATGAAATTAACACCATTGAATAGAGAGGCTGAAATACTACAAGGAAATGGTTTTGAGACTTCTGTAGTAGTTCAACAACTACAGCTATTTCCATTATAGTAGTGTTTTAAGCATTTGGCTGAGTTGAGTCTGAAGGAAGCCTATAATTGTCCACCCTTTTCTGGTCAAGCAACCCAAACTCACCAATTGTGAGATCAGATTTGGCTCAAATGGATACAGCATAAAGTGTGTTGTGTTTGCTAGTGAATAAAATTCCACTATTCTTTGAATCGATTAAGCTCACAATCTGAAGACTTAACATATTGTTCAAACACTGCAGCTGAAATCAGTTAAAAGATAATTATGCTGACTGCAGGCTAAAGACAGTATACGTTTGTCAAATGCTAGCTGAATGACTGTAATGGCACCAGTTTGTTGCATCAGAACAAAGACCTGCAAGCCAGTCTAGTACATCTTTCCAGTCTTGTCATGTTTGGATCACAGTGCTTCTCATGTATGTATGTATGTATGTATGTATGTATGTATGTATGTATGTATGTGCACTTGTTATAGCGCCCCTTCAAGCTCTCTACTCAGAGGCGCTCCCGATGCAGAGCGGACACTGCATCGGAGTTTCACGCCGAAGCGCTGAGCAATTGTGAGTGAAGGACTTGCCCAAGGTCCTTACGCGGTTTGAGGGTGGATTCGAACCTCGAACCTTCCGGCTTCAAGGCAACGACGCCACCACTACACCACCGCGCCCCACATGAGTTTGCCAGTACCAGTAGGGCTCACTAGGAGTTCAGGAATGGCCAAAATTTACCAACATTCATTCCCTATAAACAATTGGCATCCTGTCAATCAGGTCCTTATCAAGGTCTGGTAGTAATTTTCTGTCAAAATGGACAATCAATGGTGTACCTGGTACGTATTTGGCATGTATCTAGAATTTCCTAACTATTTTCCATGCTCTCCAGTTGACTGTGTCATGTCCTCAACGTCAATGCCAAGAGCAAGAAAGCAGCAATGTGCACTGCTTCTCATGATGTAGCTTTTATGCAATCAAGGATTGCCACAGAAAGTGGATCATCAGTGAGGTGTCGTCTCTTAAAGGCCAAACTCGGTATAGCGGTTTATGGAGAAACCAGTCACGTGACTAGGCGTGTCTATGTAGAGATGTGCTTGTCAATCAGCCTATGCTTCAAGTTTGCCCGAGAGGCAGGTGCCCAAGATCATTTCACTCGCTAAACATGCCCAGCTGCCCGGTTCCTCCGAGGTTATTCATGTGCAAATTAGCTATGTATACGTTGTTTGCCTTCAAGATCTCTTCCCACTCACCTGTGTCTTTACCACGTCCTATAGGTCGTACAAGTGATCTTTCCACTCACCTGTGTCTGTAGGCCTACCTCAGCCCAGGTCCAATATAAAAATAGTTCATTGCATGGTAACATATCGTATCTAGAATTAATATTCATCTCAATAGGTATAAGAGTTGTTTGTTTTATATTCAACAATGTTCAAGCCTTGCAGCTATACAGCTTTGCACCCCTACTCCACCAATGAATCCAGTAGTCATTGCAATGAAAGTGCACATATGTCTAGAATAGAACCCTGGAGTTTGTCTTTGTGCAAAAGTACACTGTAAAAAAATCTCGTAAAATAACGGTGAATTGCATGGCAACTTAGTTGCCATGCAATTCACCGTAATTATACGGGCGCCCGTATTCTCAATTACGGGTGAAATCGTAAACTTACGATCAATCCCCGTTTTTTTTAACGGGAACTCCCCGTTTTATTCACGGCAACTCTCCTTATTTATGCGGAAAATTCCCGTATATTATACGGCAATTAAGCGTATTTCAACGGTGAATATCTGGTCTTTGACGGTGATTTTCACGGTGATTTGCCGTTATCAAACGGTAAATCGCCGGTCATTAACGTTATATTGTTACTTTTCTTACGGCGAATCGCCTTCTATTTACGATTGATTCGTTCTGCATCGACGGTGAATCACCGTCTATTAACGGGCTCTCCGTCCCCCTCCCTTTCAATCCTCTCTTCCCCCCTCCGCCCCTATCCGTTTCCCTCCCTTTCCCCCGCTCCGTCCCCTCCCTCTGTCTCATCTTCCCTCCCTCAGTCTCCCATCTCCCTTCCCTCCTCCATCCCTCTCTCTCCACATTACTTCACCAAGTTGAAATAGAACTGGAAAGGACATTAAAATCAGATCTTAAACTGGAAATGCAGGTAGCATCAAACAAATCAACTGAATCAGAACTATTAATTAAACACACATTTTAAACATCACAACTTCAAGAAACATCGACTAATGATCTGGCAGTTCTGGAAAGAGAACAATACACGATGTTCATGCCATTCAACAGTGCGACATAATGCAAAGCTAGCCGTTATAATCTACAGACCTCTATAGCACCATTATCATATTGCAAGAAGAATGAATAAAAACGTCGACAGTCTACAAAGAAGTCAGGATAATAACTGACAAAATAAAATTAAAAATTTTAACAGAAATGGGCAGGCTGAAGCAGACGAGTTATTCAACACTTTATTGATGAACAGCTTTGCTCACCAAAAACTCTCAACACACTCTCAGTGTTAGTGCAAAAGAACAAACAGAATGCACAAATCACTGCTGTAACATTGTTTATGCTGTGGAAAAAGTATTAGAGTCATTGTCCATTGCTACAGGAGACCAGGCACATAATTTCGACTTCGTTGACTTCATACTTTTTGTGCCACGTGCAGAAGTGTGCTGCGAAAGAAAAAAACACACACAAGAATCAGTCAAAGAAAAAATATTCCATAGGCAGAGATAGAGAGATAGGAACAGAGAGATACAGAGGGTGAGAAAGATACATATAGCGAGAGATAGATAGAGAGAGAGATAGGCATAGAGACAGAGAGAGAAAAATAAATAGATAGACAGAGATAGAGAGCTAGATAGAGAAAGAGGGAGAGAGAGGGGGAGAGAGGGAGAGAAAGAAAGAGACAAACAGGTTATTAGCGCTCGTGAATAAACTAGTGCCCGTCGCGCTCGTGAATAAACTGATGCCCTTAACCCACGTGAATAAACTAAAACCTTACGCTTGTGAATAAACTAGTGCCCTTAACCCTCGTGAATAAACAGAGGCCCTTAACCCTCGTGAATAAACTGAGGCCCTTAACCCTCGTGAAGAAACTGAGGCCCAAAGGGTTCCTGAATAAACTAGTGCCCTTAACCCTCGTGAATAAACTGAGGCCCTTAACGCTCGTGAATAAACTGATGCCCTTAACCAACGTGAATAAACTAATGACCTTAACCCACATGAATAAACTAAGACCCTTAACCCTCGTGAATAAACTGAGGCCCTTCTCGCTCGTGAATAAACTAGTGCCCTTCGCGCCCGTGAATAAACTGACGCCCTTTACCTTCGTGAATAAACTGATGCCCATAATCCTCGTGAATAGACTGAGGCCATTAACTCTCGTGAATAAACTGATGTCCTTAACCCTCATGAATAAACTAGTGCCCATAACCCTCGTGAATAAACTGAGGCCCTAAGCGCACGGGAATAAACTAGTGCCCGTAACCCTCGTGAATAAACTGATGACCTTAGCGCTCGTGAATACACTAGTGCCCTTAACCCTCGTGAATAAACTGAGGCCCTTAACCCTCATGAATAAACTGATGCCTTTAACCCTCATGGCGCTCATGAATAATATAGTGCCCTTAACCCTCGTGTATAAACTGATGCCCTTAATCCTCGTGAATAAACTAGTGCTCTTCGCGCTCGTGAATAAACTGATGCCCTTTACCCTCGTGAATAAACTGAGGCCCTAAGCGCTCATGAATAAAATAGTGCCCTTAACCCTAGTGAATAAACTAAGGCCCTTAGCGCTCATGAATAAACTAGTGCCCTAAACCCTCGTGAAACAACTGATGCCCTTAGCGCTCGTGAATAAACTGAGGCCCTTAACCCTCATGAATAAACTGATGCCCTTAATCCTCGTGAATAAACTGATGCCCTTAATCCTCGTGAATAAACTAGTGCCCTTCACGCTCGTGAATATAATGAGGCCCTTAACCCTCATGAATAAACTAGTGCCCATAACCCTCGTGAATAAACTGAGGCCCTTAACCCACGTGAATAAGCTGAGACTCTTAACCCTCGTAAATAAACAGAGGCCCTTAACCCTCGTGAATAAACTGATGCCGTTAACCCTCGTGAATAAACTAGTGACCTTAACCCACGTGAATAAGCTGAGGCTCTTAACCCTCGTGAATAAACTGATGCCCTTAACCCTCGTGAATAAACTGAGGCCCGTATCGCTCGTGAACAAACTAATGCCGTTAACCCTCATGAATAAACTGATGCCCTTAACCCTCGGGAATAAACTGAGGCCTTTAGCGCCAGTGAATAAACTGATGACCTTAACGCTCGTGAATAAACTAGTGACCTTAACCCACGTGAATAAACTGATGCCTTTAACCCTCGTGAATAAACTAATGACCTTAACCCACATGAATAAACTAAGACCCTTAACCCTCGTGAATAAACTCAGGCCCTTGTCGCTCGTGAATAAACAAGTGCCCTTCGCGCCCGTGAATAAACTGATGCCCTTTACCTTCGTGAATAAACTGATGCCCATAACCCTCGTGAATAAACCGAGGCCCTTAACCCTCGTGATTAAACTAAGGCCTTTTGCGCCCGTGAATAAACTGATGCCCTCATCGCTCGTGAATAAACTAGTGCTCTTAAACCTCTTGAATAAACAGAGGCCCATAACCCTCGTGAATAAACCGAGGCCCTTTACACCCGTGTATAAACTGAATAAACTGAGGCCCTTAACCCACGTGAATAAACTAAGGCCTTTAGCACTCGTGAATAAACTGATGCCCTTAATCCTTGTGAATAAACTGAGGCACTTAACCCTCGCGAATAAACTGAGGCCCTTAGCGCCAGTGAATAAACTGATGACCTTAGCGCTCGTGAATAAACTAATGCCCTTAACCCTCATCAATAAACTGAGACCCTTAACCCTCGTGAATAAACTAATGCCCTTAACCCTCATGAATAAACTGAGACCCTTAACCCTCGTGAATAAACTGAGGCCCTTAACCCTCGCGAATAAACTGAGGCCCTTAGCGCCAGTGAATAAACTGATACCCTTAACCCTCGTGAATGAACTGAGGCCCTTTACACCTGTGTATAAACTGATGCCCTTAATCCTCGTGAATAAACTAGTGCCCTTCGCGCTCTATGAATAAACTGATGCCCTTTACCCTCGTGAATAAATTGAGGCCCTTATCACTCGTGAATAAACTAGTGCTCTTCGCGTTAGTTAATAAACTAATGCCCTTAACCCTGGCCAATAAACTGATACCCTTAACCCTCGTGAATAAACCGAGGCCCTTTACACCCGTGTATAAACTGAAGCCCTTAATCCTCGTTTATAAACTAGTGCCCTTCGTGCTCGTGAATAAACTGATGCCCTTAATCCTCGTGAATAAACTGATGCCCTTAATCCTCGTGAATAAACTAGTGCCCTTCACGCTCTTGAATAAAATGAGGTCGTTAACCCTCATGAATAAACTAGTGCCCATAACCCTCGTGAATAAACTGAGGCCCTAAGCGCTCGTGAACAAACTAGTGCCCGTAACCCTCGTGAATAAACTGAGGCCCTTAACGCTCGTGAATAAACTGATGCCCTTAACCAACGTGAATAAACTGATGCCCTTAATCCTCGTGAATAGACTGAGGCCCTTAACTCTCGTGAATAAACTGATGTCCTTAACCCTCATGAATAAACTAGTGCCCATAACCCTCGTGAATAAACTGAGACCCTTACCTCAACCTAGATTGTCTGTCGTAATTGACTGATCTTCAGGAAGCCAACATCATAAATGCTTGTCATCGCCACTTGATGACTGGTCAGATAGAAGTTTCTAGAAAAAACTAAAAATTTTGTGTGTTGGATATCGACAACACATGTCATGCTATACAAGCTTAGTATCTATAGTAAAGTAAAACGTATAATAAAGTGGTGCCATAAGAATAAAATAGCGCTTAACTACAGTACTACAGTACTACAGTACTACACATTATCTGCTTAATCATACTGATAATAAAAGAACAGAGATTCTGTAGTTAACTCTACAGTACTACACATTATCTGCAACAGAGGCGTCTAAAACTTACCATTGTTCAAACTTCAGCACTGCTCTTTTAGAAGCTAATTGTGTTACAAAAGATTAATAGCAAAACAATATATGAAATAATTTATGTGAAGAAAATATGGATAGTTTATAAGTACTGCATGAATATTTTGATAATTATATACTGTTGCTCAATGAAACCAAAGCATAAGGAGATTTTTTTTAGGTTGCACATGATTAATTAAGGAAACTATCCCTGTAACACTAGTCCTGTAGAACTAGGAGCCACAAAATTAGAGTACATGTTTGAGACATCGAGGAAATGGTTGCCATGCAGAAACGTTACACCTTGGTTACCAGTCGCTCAGTGTCATCAATTAATACTTGGTCATACGACAATGGCGCTTCATAAATGCATAACATTAATGAAGGCTTTAACAACAATGTTTGGTTAAAAATGAGATACTAACGATGCTTTCGAAGATGTAACCACACGTAGTCAGGGCCATGAACTTGTTCAGCATTCTCAATTGCCAGAGTTCGTACAACACCTCGACTTCTACAAACAAAACTATTTTCAGTTAGTAAAATCACAGACCCTATGCAATGCCATGGCAATAATGAATATCAATAGTGACTCCTCCCCCCCTCAACATCAGTTCTTTCTATCATGCTATCTGGTGAGCTCTCATCGTCCTTTTCTCATCCCAAAACCTGCCTTTTCTCTCACGGTTGCACACACTGGGAGCGCGTCTGAAAGGCTCTTGCTGGGAGAAGTGCTTTATAAATAGCCAGATACAATACAATCTCTATAACCACGTACAAACGTCGTACATACACATTACTTAGCATTGCACAAATATTTTAAAAAATTCATTGCAAGTGCAATTATAGATTAGTAAACCACTGCAGTGACAGGAACTATACATGTATACATGTTGCTCGCTGTGCCAGACATATGCAACTAACTGTTATTATGCATCTATGAATAGCGACACTAAATGAAAAACATTCTAACTAGGTTTACAAAAGTGCTGCATATTTAAAGAATTATTAAGATGGAAAAACTGACAAGGAGCAAACACTGCTGAGACATCAAGAAGAGACACAATACTGGTGACAGGTTCGGATATACATACAGATTACAGAACCAAACAGAAATATGGCGAAAGTTTTAAGCAAATGTCTAGATCCAATGTTGTTACGTGCATCACAACAAAACAAATCGAACAGAAATTAAAAGGGTTTTGTAGCAAGATAAGAGATAATGTTCCACCGCCGCCACAAGATAGTGGCGCTGAATAAATGCATAAAAATAAATGTTGATTTCAATACCAAAAATAAGCGATAAATATGAAATACCTACGACGCATGTCCATAATGCAACAGTTGGTGTGGCGTGTTTGACCGTTTGACAGGTGCTATCACCCTTCTAAAATTCCAGATTTTTTAAAATCTGCATCGAGTCCTAAAAACAAAATGATTTCATTCAGTTAATTCCCAGAACATACAAAACACTAGATTGCAAGCTAAATCAGTTGAATTAAATAAATGTGAATAGAATTTTTTGGGATGAATCGTTTCTTTCATATGTAACGAAACAGAACAAAAACAACATACTTTAGTAGTCAGAAACGAAAACTGACTCGGTCACCACCAACAACACTACTAATAGTACAAGCAATGGAAGGCTAGAACAGTAATCCATTAAGCCAGCCCTCACTTAAGCCCAGCAGAAATTGGTAAAAAGTGATAAAAATAACTAACAATATCAGTACTTAGTATAGTAATATATTAATAACAACAATAACACCACCACCAGCTACGTTGTATCCAATAAAGAGACTAACAGCAATACATCCGGCACCACGACCGCCAACACAACACCAACATAACCACAACATGAGGACCTCCACAAACAACAACAATATTTATAAATAGAAGAGCACTTCATCAAGGCAGCACTTGTGGGGTTATGGGTAATAAATGTCAGCAAATATCATTTCTCAGCATCTGTGTAAAGGGTAAATGATCAGTCTTCTCTTAAATAGTATACGGTCAGTGCACTCTTTAAAGTCAAATTAAATAGTGGTACACACAAGCCACAAATCTTAATAAAAGATTCTGCCGCTACAAAGAACCACAAAATAATAATAACAGCAACAATGACAACAATAGCAACAATAATAGTAATACTACTAATAATAATAATAAAACACACAAAACAGCTACAAACATAATTTTTTGAAATTCCGAGGGATCCTAGGTACCTCGGGTAAAAATAATAATATTAGCTCAGTAACAATAACAATGGTTGCTAAACCTGGGACGATGCCTGATTTCTCGGAGATTTCCTTTTTAAGTTCTAAAATAATTTTTCCCTGAGGAATCATTAAAATTAAAATCTCTTGGAAAAAACAATAGCAATAATATAAAAAATAAAATACTATGCTCCAAATTGTATGGTTAGCACACCAGACCTTAGTAGGTCTGGACTAAAATCCATACGTAGCCAAAAAACTTGTTCAAGATTTCAGTTCCCGCACAACCCCTGGCCAAATTAGATGAAACGAGTACACTGATGGTACACTGTCAATTAAAAGTAATTAATTAAATTAAATTAATAATATTAATAATAATAAAATAGATACTTTAAATGCAGTACTAAGCACACTGGGAATCATTAAGGTTACACACTAGGTTAGGGCTCAAGCCTTTACATAGCCAAAAAATAACTTGTTCAAGATTTCTATTTTTTCTGAAGCCCTTGCCAACTCTGATAAAATGCGCACACTGTTGGTGGGCAGATGAGACGGTGAGGGAGAGGATTGGGCACCTGCCCCGTATGCCAAGGCTGACAAAGCTGGAGAAATTTGTACCAGCATTGACCAGTTCAACACCCACCTTAACGAATTAATGACAACGTGTCTGACTAAACAAATTCTATATATACTTTGACTAAAACTGGTATTTTTATTTCCACAATTTTATTTAACTGATTAGACAATTTGCTGCTCAAATACCGTAATCATGTGCAACTAGTGACTCACTAACTCACATGGCGGAAGAATTTGACAGGACAGAGCACAGACTAATTCGTCCGTTTCCACCAAGGACAAAGTCGATGATACCGTAGAACCGTAAAACAATCTCCGTTGAAAATGTTCATAGTTTCCAGGAAATTCAACCCAGAATATCACTGAAAATACATGAAAAGCACAAAAATTCAATGAATGTTTGGAAATCATTTTTTAAAAAACCCAAATAAAACTAAAATATATAGCATCAGGGACTGATTAAGAAATGTGGGGCCCTGTTCAATAAAGCTGTGGGTGCCACAACCTCCCAGAAGCAAAACAAAATGACACAAAAAAGTTCGTATTCAAAGACAATACGTATATTATTATTACTTCTGTTTTTACAATATCAGCAGACCTTTTAACATACCAGTTTAGTTTAAAAGTAGGCCTATGCATCTTTTACGGATTAGGAATTTTAAAATGATTCATGGTCAGACATTTTCTTCTAACCACAGCAAAAACAGTGCACTCGTAGAAGCAAACACTGCATTAACTATTATATGCCCCAAATAAATTCTTGGGAGGGAAAATTTCTGGCAGTCATGCGGCTAAATAACGACTAGGTCAAATGGTTTTTTACCAGGGCATTGATTTTCCATGCTGTAGAGCAGCCATTGATTGGAAATTAACATATATTTTCGCGCTTACGCCCAGTAGTTAGACCCTGGCTCAAGCTCCATCCTACTTATGTGAGCTTTTCCCCCCGTCTTCTGACTTTGTCTGGTTATGGAAACTGCAATAAGAGCTCCACACATGCGCAAAAGTTGTAGCCTATGTTAAAGCACTAGCATAAAAAAATTTGACAATTTGTTGTTCAGAGATTTCTAAAATTATAATTAACAATGATGAAAATATATTCCTATTGCATGTGCGGAGCCCCTAAAGTGTGGGCCCCTGTTCGGCCGAAGATGTCGAACATACCATTAATCCGACCCCAAAGCATTAGTCTTCCATATAGGCTACATAACGCACGCACGCTTGTAAACCACCATAAGTTCATATATAAAAGACAATATCCGTGTCCATATTAATTCGTCATACCACAAAATATGGGAATATGTCCTGTGAATTTACGAATCAAATTACCTACTTGATTAAGTTGATTTGTCAGAATTTTCCCGAAATTGATAACCGCCCATATCTTCCGCCATCACTTGAAGAAAGGAAGTACTTCCGGCATCTTCGTCCCAGCAAAATCAAGGCTTCCGCACCACCGTTCAATGCAATATAAATTGTATAGCGCAATAACCCCGCATCTGACAACCGTAATACGGCCGAAAAATCATATTGTTACAATAATATTATTGGCCATCATTTATTCAAACCGATAATGCACCAATCATGTATATTTTGCTACCCTCTGGCAATAATGACTAATTTTCATATTAAGAACAGTTAAGCGCCTGACATAGTCAGAGCTGGAGTAGGCAACCAGATAAAAAATACGCATTTAGGCCTAATTCAGTTAGCGGTTATTAGCCAACTATGGTTTTCGGTCTCAAATTAATTGCATTAGTCTATCCTTCAAAGTATATTTGATAGGCTTAAATTAACCTAACTTCTTGCGAAATAAATAAATTTGCGTGTAAAATATTCTTCAAGAAAATCAATAGGGTAAATTCTCAATTAGGCCTAAATGGAATTGCAATCTTCATCGAAAAAAGCAAGTAAGCTGGCTAGAAACCATATTAGAGCGACGTGACAAAAACATTTATACCATTTCATGTTAAATTGCCATTTCGTATTAACTTAAATAGGCCTACTCATCCACCCAATATTACAATGCCACGTTTTTAACCTTGCTGCACTTAAAAATGACCGTGCATCAGGCGCACGCAGAAACGAAATATTAGAATTAGGCTTATTATATGCTGAAGCCCCAATAATTCCGAGTTGCGTCAGGAAACGCATGCAGCATTGTTCACAAGGGAAACGCATATCACAAGATATATCCTAAAGTTTTCTACTGAGGCATGGTAAAGGCCTATCTTGATCACGGGCAATAATAATTATTAGTCTGAACAGAATCTGCAGAGTGAAAACCAGTTCCCGGCCAAGATTCAAAGCGTCAGAATGGCTAAAGAACAGTTTTCAGTTTCTAGCGAAAGATCGGTGCACTAGGCCAGTTGCTAGAGAAGACAGGTCAAATTCCGGTGAGATGAACCTTAATGTGTGGATCCTTTCTTAAGTCACATTTTAGTCATGCATATCGGCGATTACATTAAATTGTTCCTGTCACGATCTTGTTTGCTGATGTAGGCCTATGCGATCGTCCTATGCTATGTACGGCTCATTAACGTGTCAGATGCTGTGAATGAAAGCTACCTGCATTCAAATTAATGTGTTTGCAGTTAAAATTAAAGCTCGGTCTTTTCCCACATATATTTTCAGTTACAAGTTCACAAATTTGAGTGACATAAGTTAAAAGTGTATCTTGAAAAAAATTAAAAAACGATTGTTAGCATGGGTTTCGAACCCACAACTTCTCACTCAAAGGGCGGCATCTCGGCCAACGAGCTAAGGTGCACGTGCTGGTGAGGTGATATTAAAGCCGCTATTGAAGCTGCTTGAAGAGAACCATACTAATCGCTGCGTTTTGCTCAATGTCAAGTTGCTGATTGATAGTTTAAAAATTTAATAGGTTTATGCTCATCATGTGCTCGATTAGCCTAGGCTAGAGTTTGCAATTTTTAGTCCTCTGTGTGGGAAATCTACAACGTTTGTTAGGTCCATGCGTGGTGACAACCCTTTGTTCGGGGTTTTTCCACTATCAGAGTATTAATGCGCAGTCCACTCTGTGCAATGTGGCTCTGTGCAATGTTACGAGTTTCTAATAACTAATTTTTACACACTTTCACATGACTTTTGTGGACAAATTTAAATAATAAAAATGAATCCTTAGTCACTCTTTTATTTATTTGTTTACTTTAGGAGGTAACCTAGCTATTACAAAGCCGAGAACGGAGAACTATTTGTTTCGATGCGTCATACAAATCTATTCTGTGAGCAAATGTCTAAAAAACGAGTACTTCACCCTAAAATGAACGGGGGCGTCGCCGCGAAGGGGTTTAGGGGCAACTGATCGCTTTCTAGCGGGAAATAGTCGTACTAAGACGATAATCCAGCCCGCATTTAACGGTTTTTTGGAACAGTGTACGACCTCACAATTCGTGTTGATAGTGAACAAGAGGAGGCCATACGGGCCTTTTTTGCTCATAACAATTGAAATTTTGAACAAATTGGTAAATATTCAGAAAGCAATACTTGTTTAGACTCAGTTCCGATCGGCCTACAAGCAGGGTGAGAATTGCTGGAGGTCTGGGACCAGGCCAGCAGGCTATCAGACTACAGTGCCACTGGACAGTTCACCAGCCGAGTATAACCGATCCTGTATACTAGCTATCTATAATTCTATACCAGACCCTAGTTCATGTGTTTATCTTTACCTCAGAGCATGGCCTACAAGCAGGGTGAGAATTGCCGGGGGGTTTGAACCCCCCAGTCTTTCTTAGAGCCCCATAGTAAAGTCTGTTTTTCACACCCAAATTCCAAGTGGATAATGGTCCATCCCACCAGTTATTTTTCCACAATTCTTACACTGCCTACAAACAAAGTTCTTTCAATACATCTTGACCTCCAAGTGTACGGTGTACAATAACCTGTGTTTGAGAAGCTCCACGCTGTCTAGCTGAGGAGCAGGCTAAGAGGAACAAACAATCCTCCCCCCTCCCCCGCCAGAAGAGTATTGACGAGCTCGATGGTCAGCTGTATTAGCGGCTACAAGTTTACCTGTCTTAGGGCTTATGTGTCAACTAGATTTCGAACCCATGGTCACTGGCCGGCATTGGCCAGGCTAATCTGCATACAGAGACCCACTCAGGGGAGTCTATAGAGTCTTTACACAACAATTCCTCGACCTAGCTTAGACAGCCTAGCAATCTAAAGCAGCTGCCAGTGCTTTCAGATGAACTTGGAGTAGATGCTGATTGGTCAGCGTCACGCCCACTAAATAGAGACCTGCTGACCAATCAGCCTGGTTTACGGAGAAACTGCCAAAGGACCGAGCTTGGTCTTTAAGTGTAGTGAATGTCGCAGTTTGTTGAGTTTGTATTATAATCCAAGGAGTCACTAGAGTATTTGTTTTCAGCAGCACTGGTCCTGCTAGTCTTGTATCAATGATACTTGCTAATTAGTAGTTTTTAATCATCAGTATCATCTTTGTACCGGTATTCTGTCACTGTAGCTGACTTTGTATCACCTTTTGCTTCCGTTGCCTTTTTGATGTGACAGATTTCTTCAAACTTCTTCTGTATTTGCTTCTCTTCCCATTCTTTGAATGCTAGAGACTCACTACCTGTTGTCATTTTCCTCTCTTCTCTCTGCCCTGCTGAATTTTGTCTGTCTTTTGCAATCCGCATTGTCATACCGTTTCTTAGATTGTCATTCCAACTCGAGAGTCGAGACGCCCAGCAAAGATGTTAAGACTTATTTTAATATTCTTTTAAACACATTGTGCAATGTGCATCCTAAATGCAACTAGGCAAAGAAAAGAAATACTCTGTTACACTGTGTCTGATTGTCTGCCACTCACAACACAAAATAACGTATTTTTATGTACGGAAATGAAGGTAAATTCACAATGACTGATTACAGAATACAGAACTCTGCTGAGGTGTCACTAAACAGTGCAATAGTCCCATGAAAATTTAAGAAGTTATTTACAACACCAAACCTCATCATTTAAGCATCTAGCCACTTAAGTTTTCAGAAATAATTTTTTTGAAACACACTAATATATATATACATATATATATATATATATGATATAATATATATATATATATGCCTATACCATGCACTGCTCGATCCTATTGACGTCATTCCATTGGTTCTTCTGCTATCGGCAGAGGGCGTTCGGCGAGACTCATGCAGCCTCGTTCTGACGACCGCAACGTGCAGTCGTATATGGCAAAGCTTAGTCTGTCCGTCCGTCGGCTAATCCACCATCGGCTAAGCCAGGCCATCTGGCGAGAGCCCCGTTGACTGGCCGACCAGCCGTCGTAAGCCGATGGGTACTTAGCGGGATGAGGGAACATCGGTCGTTGGATGGACGAACAAAGAAGATGACACGACGATGACCACAGCTGCAGCAT
>OX243812.1:23510740-23573240 GCA_945859605.1 Lumbricus rubellus | reverse complement strand
CACGCAGCATGCATGCACGCTCCCTACGTTTCATTTCGATAATCTATAGGAGAGCCACTTCGTATGTTCGGTGCTGCAACGCTGCATGAATTAGACCAGGTTTTCCAAGAGATTCGATTTTGCCCGATCGATCAGCCCCGCCCCTTTCTCCAACCCACCACCCACCCCTTCCCAACCCCTTTCTCCATCCTCCAACCATACACAGAGTGTCTACTTGCGAACCACCACGTTCGTCCGTCCGTCCGCCGATCCGTCCGTCTGTCCATCCATCCATTGGTCCGTCCGTTGGTCCTGCATGGTCCACGCGTGTCGTATCGTTTCACGGACTGATAGTCCGGATAATTCACTTAGTCGGCGATCCGGTTCCGCGATCGTACGTGCGGAAAAACGGAATTAGATTTATGCGAGCGATCTAGAAACGACAGCAGCAGACGATGGCGACGACCAACACCACCAGCACCACCACCACCAGCAGCAGAAGCAGCAGAAGCAGCAGAAGCAGAAGCAGCAGCAGCAGCAGTAGCAGCAGCAGAAAAGAAATGACAGCAGTCGAGGTGGCTGCAGCCGCCGCATCGCTACGAAGAAGCGCCATCTTGTAGCGGCTATGTATAATGCGCAACGCTCTTCGGAGCAGGGCCGGATTTAGGCATGTTCAACATGTTCGGCCGAACAGGGGCCCCCACACTTTCCACACTTTAGGGGGGCCCCACAAAATGCGGGAAAAAACTTTGAGGGAAATTTCGACGAAACGACTATTTTCCGCAAAATTTCGCCAGATGACAAATTTTGTAAGATGAGTAAAAAAAAGGTCATCAACTTTTTGGGCGGATGAAATGGTATGACTTTCCTGAAATTTGTTTTCCCCCGACTAAAAAAAAATTTCCGCAAAAATTTCCCGGACAGGGCCCCACAAAAATTTCCAGAACAGGGCCCCCACATTGCTTAATCCGGCCCTGCTTCGGAGGGCGCCATCGCTTTTTCGTTGAATATCTGCAGACGCCATATATAAAGGAAACATCACAGATATATTCAAGTTTCAAGTCGCTGGATGACCGTCAATGTGGCTTTTAATATACTTTGATCAGAACGATTCGCTTGGATGCGTTGATGATGGATGACACATTCTGACGTAATCGTCATGCATGATTTGTTGTAAACAAGAAGAAACGTGCACGTCATCGTTATACTCATGATTGGCATCATGATCCTTCTTTGTGTGACCACTGCCAACAACAACAATAACAACAATAACAATAATAATAATAACAACAACTCTATGGCAGAAGCAAAAACAACAACACCAACTACACCAACAACAACAACAACAACAGTAACAACAACAACAACAACAATAATAACAACTCTATAGCAGCAGCAAAAACAACACCAACGACACCAACAAAATATGACCATCACATTCATCATGATTATCAAAGTAACCAACATTATTATTTTGGCTTTGTACATTTTATCATGGTCATCATGAGCATTGTAGTCATCATCGACATCGTTATCATCAGTTACCGATATTCTGCGATGCAAATGGATTGGCCACAATAACTATATTAGTGTTCTGCTAATAATAATTTATAGCATGCATGCTAGACAGTCCATGCATGTCCATAGCTTTTCGTTGCAGCGTCAAGAGTGTCTGCATGCTGTCAGTGATGCCACTTTTCGTTCACATTCATCCATTAGCTCCTCGATCACTGATTAGCTGATTAATTTATTTTGCATTTATATAGCGCTCAATCGATATCACTTGGGGACGACTGTTTGATGCGCCTATTTTTCCATCAGCATGCATCAGTGCACAAGAGTCATGCACGGATATACTATACTTGTAGTGGCTATAATTTTTGCTGTTGCAAGACATTAAAGAAAGTTGTATATAGCTGGATATCTATATAAATAAAAATGTAATGTCGTACGCACCATGCAAACTTAGGCGAACAGGTTCTCCCAAAGTAACGGACGGATTCTTTTCAAAATCTCACCAAAACGTTCCATTCAAATACGTGCGTGTTCTTTGAATGTTTTTTTTCTTCAAAAACCGCAATCTTTAACAACAATAATATTTTATCAAATTCGTCGGCTATTTCTATGCAATTTAACACGTCGTCGCTAATCAACAGTGACCAGTCGAAACATAGAATGAGGTCGCGTGCCGTGACGTCATAAGCTAGTCGCATAAATAATTTCCGTTAACTCAAAAGCGGCCTTTCACCTTCCTTGGGCTCCCTTGAGAGGGGGAGGGGAGAGGGAGGGGGAGGGGAGGGGAGGGGAGGGGGAGGAAGGGATGGTTGAATGCTCTTTTCAGCCCCAGCAACGCGTGGCCGGGTTCAGCTAGTTATTATTATAAAAGTTATTTCGAAATCTATGCATAAATTAAAAGTTCACATTATTTATTTGTGTATGTATTTATTTTGTTGTTTGTTTATCTGTTTATCTATTTATTCGCTTGTTTGTTTATTTATTTACTTATATTTTTGTTTTATTTTACTCTATTATTTGTCTATCTATTTATTTAAGTTTGCTATATTTATTCATTTATCACGACGGAGGCAGATATACATAACATGCATGGTTTAACTGACGTAGTGGAACAGTACAGTGAAAAAGAGGATATTTATATAGCTCCTGCAGTATATATAGATCTTCTGCTCAAAGGGCCATGTCATTTCTCGTGCGCAAATTCCAGGTCATCTGAGCCTAGCATTATGATCATCATTTCGTTCTTTCTCCTCGTTACGATAGCGCAACATAATTAGGGTAAATTGCAGGTTTCTCCTGACACCCCTTTGAGGTGCCCTCGCCATCTCGACGACGTTGCTATCTGGTGACCTACAATTTGTTGCGACGACCGAGGTGACCCCTGATGATGATGGGGGTGGCCTGGGTGGGAGAGGGTGGCCCGGGGTGGGACAGGGTGGGGTGGCGGGTGGGGTGGAAGAGCTTCCTCGATAGCAGACTATATATATATATTATATATACTCGATATATATATATATATATTCGAGCCATTGTCGTTTTGCCTCGCTGGGATAATAACCCATGCGTGGAGTCCAATAGGATAACACGGAAGAGAGGGAGCATGATATGAAAGGGAGAGGTAGAGATACAGACGCAGCACTAAACAGAGAGGTACTTAGCAAGACATGCAGACAGATACAAACATAAAGACAGACACAAAGTGGTACTTAGCCAGACATGCAGACAGATACAAACATAAAGACAGACACAAAGAGAGACGCTGCAGCCGAATAAGCAGAGAGACAGGAATAGAGCAAGACAGACCGAGACAGACATGTATAGAGAGACATGCAATGGTGCATGCACGAGGAACGGCGGAGGGAATGGAACGTTGGTGGTGGGGGGAGGTATAGGAGCGGGGGTAGGGGGCTGGAGGTGAGGGTGGGCAACAGATTCCGGGCCAAGTGTTCTCATTAAATTCCTTTTGATCGGATTTTCCATTCAGTTCTTCCGTCTCCTCCGTTCGCTTGAAAAACGAATCCATCCTGAAAGGGTGCTGTTGTGAGGTGGAGGTCCGTCGGGGCGGCGCTAGAGGGCGTGACACGACCGTGGACGATAATAGGGCGACAGCCGACCGCTCCACCGTCTGAAGAACGACAGGAGGCAGCACAAACGGGAGGGAGGGGTGGAGGATGAAGAGGGGTGGAGGATGGAGAGGGGGGGACAGAGGGTGACGGAGAAGAAAGGAGGAATGGAAAAGCTTTGAGGACGAACGAGGAAGCACGAGAGATAGCGGTGGAAAAGTGGAAAAGTGTATACATAGGGATGGAAAGAGAGAGAGATTGTGGTATTCGGGATAAAAGAGAACGAGAGTGATGGAAAGAAAGAATAGATGGAAAAGTAATGGACGGAGTGATTGAAGGAGAGAATATGAAAGAATACAAAAGAAGAGATGGAAATGATAAAGATGGAGGAACGCGGTTGGATGGATGGAATGAAACTGTGTGGAGGAATGGATGTAGGAATAGACACAGAGACACGGAGGCAGAGGCAGGCAGACATGCAAATACATGCAGAGACGGACAGAAAGGAAGCTATGGAGCGGAGTAAATGAGAGATCCAAAAACCAGAGGGCTGCCGCAGTGGCGCATGTCTTTGTCAACAAACCGCCGACTATTTCCTGTGTCCAGTCTGCAGGCACAGGAGGGTTTGGTCAAGCTCGAAGAGACGGATGAGGGTGGGTGGGGTGCGGGCTGTCCGGGCCTTCTGTTCGTCCCTATCAAAGATAAATACAGCGTTCATTGCTGCGAGATTGCTACGTGCAGTGTGCATGCTGCAGGGAACAATGGCATCGTGCATCCGACCGAACGAAGGAAAGAGAGGAAGAGGGAGGGAGGAGTGACGGGCATTCTGGCATGAACTGGAGAGGGAGAGAGGGAGGGAGGAGGTGGATGAGGAGGAGTAGGAGGAGGAAGTAGGGACTGTCACATAAATCACTGGACTGTCGGTGGATCGCCTTTCGTCAACCGGAACTGATGAATGCATCTCATGCAGCAGGACCAGCTGCAGCGTTGCAGCCGATCGGAGTCCGTCCACCCCGGTCGAAGAAACCTTAATGTCATTTCTTTGTACAAACAATTAGCCATGCAGACTGAACGCCAATGCGCCACCGAATGCCCAAGACGGCCTTCCATGCAACTAATGCCCATGAAAAGATGTCCTTCCCATACATACAACAAATACCCAAGACGTCCTTCAATAAAACAAATGCCCAAGACGGCCTTTCCATACAACAAATGCCCAAGACATCCTTCCATACAACGAATGTCCAATATATTCTTTTATACAACAAATGCCCAAGACATCCTTCATAGAAAAAATGCCCAAGATATCATCCTTCCATACACCAAATACCCAAGATATCCTTTTACAGCGTCCATCCAAAAACACATCCGACGCTGTCTTCCAATTTCACTTTTCCTTCATTATCTCAAAACATTTTTGTCTGTTGATCTGGCAAATTGCCAACTTGTTTCCTTTAGAAGTTCAAATGTTTGAACGGATATTCCACGCATCCAAAGTGTTTTCTTTTCGCTTTACGCTAAATTCACCGTTGAATAAACAGTATACATATATACAACGTACTATATATATTATATTATTTATAGACCTATATATATATAACGAGTGAATCCTTCATCCTTCATGCTTAGTAGTGCCATCGATTGATGGCCGTGGTCATTATATAGCTGCGCTAAATAAATACAAAGTACAAAGAACGCATTGGCCAGCCATCCATCCATCAAAATATGTCGCCTTATTTGTATTATTCTCGCATATATTGCCACACACATTTGTCTGCATGTTTCCTCATCAAATATATATACACACTTGATAATAGACCATGATATTCAATATATATGTACATATATATAACATGCGTATATAACTATATATACAGGATAGCTTCAATAAAACTTTGTGTATATATTATATAAGTTTCATTTAATAACATAAATGCACATTGTATATAAATATCATTTGCACACGTGTGTGTATCGTGCATATATATAACATGCATGTATAATAAATAATATATACTCTATGTCTATATATATTCATATAAACAATATATATTATTAAAATATATATATAGTATATATCTGTGTGTATATATATATATATTCATATAAATATTAATATATACATGTTCACTGTTCATATATATATATATATATATATATATATGTATGTATATATATATATGAATAGATATATATGAATATATGGTGTATGACTGTATATATTTATAAATACAGACAATAGGCCTATATATATATATATATATATATATATATATATATATATGATTTCATATGCATGCAGACGGGAATACGTAATGACCCAAGTGGCCAGCCGTAGATCAGCTTGATTTGCATGTGTGCAGAGGGACACACACGAGAGAGACAGAGAGCGAGCGACGATATCGCTTCTTATATTATTATGTACTCGTCTCATAATGGAATGAATTCCATTTCATCGGAGAACGATGTGATGCCGAGCGAGGAGAGATCTATTCTGGACAAAATATCCGGTGAATATTGGGCGAGAATATGAATTGAAATGGAGCAGTGTTTATAGGGGTCTATTGTCCATATAGGGTTAAGCTAATTCAGTCATTTTTCACCACCTATTTTGGTATTGTATTTGTGAAATATTAGTTCCTTTTATTAGAAGTAAAAAATTTATTAGGCAAAGGTGCTTGATGGAGTTAATAAATGATTTAATGAGTAGGCCCTAAATGTGGTGGTCATGCATGTATGGCATAATATTTACGTGCAGTCTTAGTGTAAGCTTACTATTGTTGTGTACAGATAGACGAGCTTGTTAGTTTATTTTTTAAAATTTCTTAATCGTTTTAAATAATGGTTTCTGATTATAATATTATGTCAATTTGGGATTAAACTTTTTCACAGAGAGGATTTTCCAGGGTAAGAATTTCCTAGTGGTTCAACCCCTGGACTTTTTAAGAACCACACTGTAGAGTTTTCCTTGCACACTCCGACACCACAAGAATCTAAATCTGACCGACACAGTCATTTTTTATGATTAACATTGATTATAACACATGGAATTTTCTGCTTAAAGGATGCATGCCTATTTCCGAAAATGCAACATTGTAAGCATACAATTAACGAGCATTAAAGCGTCACATAGTCATGCTTTAATATTATGTCTGCAAGGACGCTGCAGTACATGTGTTGATAACCAGGATGAACATTGCCATCATTTAACCATCATTGAGACTGGCAGCATCCGAGTATTTCTAAGTTACAGTCGGAATTTATTAAGCTTGTCAATTATTTTCTGTCACTGTCTGACTACTATAATACTGCAGGCGTTTAAAGGTTATATAGGTTAGGAATAAATGTGTCATTGGTCTAATGGTCTGGCTACACCCGTCGCCTCCCTCTATATATAGGTATATAGGATGCATAAATACAATTTTTTCATACACGCACAGGCGGCCCGGGCCTGTCAGTTATATTTATATCTGCGCATTTATGTCAATGTATATATATATACACATTTATGCGCATTTTTGCCAATATATATATATATCATTTATGTGCGTTCTATACTATGAATTTGTTGATTAGGTGCATATAGTCTATATATTTATATATATATATATAATATAGGCCCCCTATATTTATATATAGGCCATTATATTATATATAGTAAGTAGTAACACAGCGTGTTATGCATATATGTGAATATATATATACATGTATATATATATGAATGCGTAATTATGTATATATATATATATATATGTATTTATAATTGCATGTACATCCTTAATCATTCAGAAGATCAGTCAACCGAGACAGAGACGGAGATAATTATATGTTGCGTAGAAACATTTATTGAAGATATTTATACAGAGTTGTTTTGCATATTTTACTGGCAATTTTTGAATTGCTATAGTTCTATCAAATTTGGTTTTGTTGGCCCCTGTGTGGACGACATTTTTCATGCATAGTGAAAGTCCACTTCTGCCATTTCTTAATTATTATTTCAACGATGATGCATAAATAACAATGTTTCATATTGAAGATAAAATAGAAAGGAGTTCATTACGAAATTTTCGGATATTTATAGTGAATCGCTGTTTCGCATACAGAACATAAAATCACGTTTGCATTTTATATGGGCATTTAAACATGCATTTTATTTATCGTGAAGTTTCTCCTCGCCTACATAATGGAAAATAAAAGAAATTATTGTTTATAGGAATATTATGCCGTTTGTTAATTATTTAACGTATTAATTAGAGTTATTCCTGCACCTTACATCTTTATTTGTCTTTGTCAGCTATTATTTGCTAATATTATCTGTGAATTTTTTACGGATTGTTTTATTATAGTGCAATTGCAATTATCATTTTGTATAAGTGTCTTAAATTCTATTTATAAATTAGTAGACCTATTAGAAAAATACTATTAGTTTTGTCATGCACAAACTATTTGTATCATTTGCTCTATTCAATATGTATAAAAATATTCAGTGTGAGAAGCGTATGGTAGACTGCGCGAAATATAAATTTTGTAAAGTCTGGACATTTATTCTAACCATAAATTTCATTTTCAACTATAAGGTTTAAATTTATTTCACTTGGGCTAATTCTATTTCCATATGCCAGACCTCATATTTTTTTAGATTAAAAATTATATGCATAATTGCTGTGGTAGGCTAAATCAGTACGTTGTTGTCAATTTATTAGGTCTAGTCCAATGATAGTTTGCATATAATTAAAACTATTGTAAACATTTGTAGCAAGGTAATTTAATGCATGCGAAAATCGCTAGAATTCGCCACTTGAGGAATCATATATTTCTTTTACATTTATATTTATTTTTAGTAAGACCTGTGTAACATATTTTATTTTCAATTATTATATGCTACAATATTATATTTTATATAGAAATAGCCGATTTCAATTTAAAGTCTAAAAGAGGAGAATCTCTGACTCAAATGGAATTATTGGCGATAAAAGGTTGTGAATGTCAATATAAAAGGAATACATAAAATACGAAGTTTTAAAATTCGATGATTTTATCTAATATCTTATTAGAAAGTTTTAATTATAGTTTTATACGATTTCTTTGTATAAATTGATTTGCTTAGGCTATTTGGTATATTTCGATAAATTGATCATCCAATATATAGCAGGTACCTAATAAAATGCAGAATAAATTCAATATTATACCCGGGTATTTTCCAAACTAAGTTTACTCGCTAACTTTATATCCACATTGATATTTATTCAACCATATTTTAGATGAATTAGTTCAATCTCTATTTATCTCAGGGGTCTTATTTAATTGCTGAATAATTTTTCAGATCCTTACTACAGCATGTAGAAATTTAAATTATTAGTATTATCAATTGTTTATCATATAGATCTATCTTTACTTAGTCTATTCGTATATCATTTAAAGCCACATAATTTGCAAACCTGTAGGTATAAGAAAAGAAAATCTATTATTGCATTATATTAGCATATATATATATATATATATTAGGCCTATATATTTATTGTATTAATATTATGTGTATGACATATTATAATAATAGTCTATTTGTGTTATAACGCAGCAGAAATCATCTCCATAGACTGTGGTTGTTATAGTTGGAAACTTGACCAGTCTTAGCTGGTACCGCATGATTGCCTGATTGGGGTAATCCTAACCCATGTGGTCAGCCACAAAGCCCCTTTGAAAGACTCGATCCATGAAATGCTTACAGTAATCCACTTAACCCGGCTTAACCCCCATGGCACTGGCATACCTGAGAAAGTAAATTAGACAGTAGAACTTCTATCACAATACATCAAGATGCATTGCATGCAGTACACAACAAAAAAGCGGTCGATGCAATAATTTGTAGTGCAATGCAAGACATCAGTACACATTGCAGCACTTTTTAATTTCCCTAATTTATTCATTCCGAAACTTTATATAGGGCACATTCAATTATATCTATAATACACTACGTCTCATTGCATTGAAATTAGGCCACATATTTATATTTAGCTTGTCAAACATTATTCTTTAAGAGCTTAGTCGTTGAGACATGTTATTTTACGATTATTAGGCATAATAACTTGATTGCACTCTACCAAAGCATTAGTGTGATTGTTAAATCTTATTGCCATTGTTTCTCGTTGTACTCAAACTGTCAAACCTTTAGAATCGTGGGCTCGCCATCCATCCATCTGGAATGGACTCCCATTAGCCTTGCGATTTATGCCGTGGCTGAATATAGTAATAATAACCCGCCTGCTTTTGTATTAGTCGCTAAAATCTTTCTATTTTTCTAGATGAGGCTGCAGGGCTATAAGAGCCCCTCTGAGTACGTATAGGTCTCTTGAGGAGGCGCTATATAAATTATCAAAATGAGTGAATAAACTCAATCACAACATTAGATTTACTTTTATTGTCATAGCACTATACACTTAATTATTACATTACATCTTTTGGTGCGAGAAGCACGAAGGCGCTAAACAAAATGTCCAGATAATTAAACGTGCTTCGCAGTAGAATCACTTGATATCACGTGACAGGGCATTACATTAATTTCATGACTTCACACTTTGTAACTCTATTATCTTTTTTATTACAGTTCATTGTTCGAGCATGCATGGGAAATGGAAGGGGGTTTGAAAGAAAACTGAATTGACTAAGGAGGGTTGCAGATTAATCCGTTCAGTTATATAGGGTCGACTGTTTCACATAATTCGTTGATTGACCATCGTCACGTGATTTGATTTGTAGGTGAATTAAAGCTGCAAGAGATCATGCTTCCCCACCAACCAACACCCAACACTATGGCCATGGCAGCATGAAGCCAGTACCCCATTGCAGCAATCAACACCCACATAGAAGCAATCAACACAGCACGGCCGCAGCCAGCACTCACTCCGTTCACCCAATTGTTGTTGATGTTGTTGTTGTTGTCGTTGTTGTTGTTGTTGTTGTTGTTGTTGTTGTTGTTCACCGAGAAATATATATATATATATATTATATATATTTGCTGATAGCTGAGTGATTCGATTGGAAAAAATTTCGGGTAATTGCGATACAAGAAAAGTAACGATAAAGTCGATGTATATAAACAAGAGAAGACATTGTTGCTGTAATTTTCTTATCTTTGGCCTATTATATTTAAGGATGATACCTCATGACAAAGTAAACAATGCTACAGAGAGAGATTGGTAGTAAGCTTAGTAGTTGTTATTATTATTATTATTATTATTATTATTATTATTATTATTATTATTATTATAATAATAATAATAATAATTATTATTATTATTATTATTACACACCATAGCAGGCCTATATATTTTTATTTTAAAAGTCACATAATTTTATGCCAACAAGTTTCCGATTGCATAAATGCATGATATTGATCTTCGAATCTTTAATGTACAAAATCCCAGTTCGAATAATTATTCTCTTTTTGAAAAAGTCGTTTAGCTCAGTCTATTATGTCCACGGAAATAGTTCAGTAGGTCTAGCTCCGTTGAGAAGTTGATAGACAGTCTAAGACAGACGCCCAGATAATCTCTGCTGGTGTGCGTGAAGGCATTGGAATGCATACGACGATATAGAAAGGCAAAGCTGGTCGTTCGACCATGGTATGCATCCACCCTTCTCTTCAACACCAATGATGATGATGATGCCGTGTACCGTATACAATTTGACGCCAATTCTTTGACCAGATTGACAGCTGCTATATCTGACACTCCATCAACTGTACCTGCCAATCTGAAAACATTTAATAGAACACCTTTATCGTATAACCAACGTTACAGCATATATATGCATATTTTTTTATTTTTATACGCCCCAGATAACAATAATATATAGACCTGCACTATATAGGAGTGCAAATATGCACATAATATTATACTTATACTATAGCCTCTAACTTGCTTTTAGACCGCTTGTTTGGATATCTCTATAGGCATAGGTTGCTAAACGTGTCTATATGTATGTGATATATGAACGATAATATATATATATATATATATATATATATAGGTCGATATCAACGTGCTTGTGCCTCTACACACATATACGTGCTCCTATATGCATTTGTATACGACGTATACAAAGCGAATGCCTTGGGAGCGTCAAAACGCTGAATTATCTGCGCTTAAGAGTCTTTTGTTAGCTAATGAGTTTATGACCCGCAACGTCCAATTCATCTTCGTCAGTCATTATTGATGCACGGGGTTTATGACATCAACGGCGCTCCATAGGACGGCGTCTCTGCGGGTCGCTCAGCAGACGAAACGATCCAGGTCAACACAGACAGACAGACAGACAGACAGACAGACAGACAGACAGACAGACAGACAGACAGACAGACAGACAGACAGACAGACAGACAGACAGACAGACAGACAGACAGACAGACGCACGGACGAACGGACGGACGGACGGATGGACGAACAGACAGACAGACGGACGCACGGACACAAGGACGGACGGACAAGCAGACGGGTGGACGGACAGACAGACAGACAGACATATAGATGCACGGACGCACAAACGGACAAGCAGACGGACATATACATGCATGCAGATATATATAGATATACAGATAAACAGACAGACGGAAGGACGAAAGGACGGACAAACAGATGACTGATGAGGATATATACATGTAGATAGTGACTCACACATATATGTATATAGAAGGCATGCATGCTGTCAGCACAAACGAACATACAGCGTTCAACATGCATACACAGTTTGAAACCGACAAACAGAGACACATCCACACACACACACACACACACACACACACACACACACACACACACACACACACACACACACACATTCAGGCAAGCAGACAGACAGACAGACAGACGTATACCTGAATGGAGGGAATGCGACAGTCGAGGAGATAACTGGAAAGGATATTTATCTCAGTTCTATTACCTCTCTCTGTCTCTCTGTCTCTGTCTGTCTGTCTGTCTGTCTGTCTGTCTCTTTCTATCTCTCGTTGCTCTTTAACTACACTGCATGCATGTGTCATATCAAACAGATAATTAGTGTCGCCCCTCCCTTCTTCATGCTCCTTGCATTCTTGAGATGTGTGCGCTTGCGTGTATGTGCACGTGTATGTATACGCAAACGAACATCTCAATGCATACAGCTGCCACTGCATGCAGGTATCGTATACAAGCAGGTACACTGCAGAGGGCAATTGTCATCTGAATCCATATAGAACCTTAAAGCATGCATGCAGCCAAGGGTGATCGTAAATCCATTAAGGGGACTCAGGAAGCAAGCAAGCAGGGGTGGCCGCTTCGCACCTCATGTCAAGTGAAGTGTATACGAGCAAATATAATGAGAACACCATGCACATGTCGTAAAGGGGTCAGAATAGGAACCTATAGCCGGCTATTATAGACACAATAAAGGCCCACAAACACAATAACATAATGGGCCTTATATAGGACTGAATCAAGCCGGTGTTGTGTATACATTGTTTTGATTAAATAAGGCCTCTAAGTTAGTTGATCCATTGACTTGGGAAGTTTTTGAATGACGCCGTTTCCATTTGAAGACTCGTTTACATGGCTGTGGAACGTAGACTCATGACCTATTGACATATATATATATATATATATATATATATATATATATATATATATATATATATATATATATATATATAAATATACGAACAACATATATATATATATATATATATATGACAGAGTGGAAAGGTCAACTATCGTATATACACTATATTTATACAGTACTTTTTCTTATAGCCTTCTCCAGAACCGTGCACATCATGCACCCTTACTGTCCGTTAGCCATTACTCTATACTCAATGAACCCATGCATGGCACTGCTAAGTTGACCATGGTCTCCATTGATGACGTCGCTCTTCTGTGGAGGGGGAGGGCTGCTGTGAATTTTTAGATTTACATTACATTATGCTATATTACATTATGCTACATGATGACTGTTTCAGTTTACAACATCTGATCTATAGTTTATTTCTTTTCCTTAACTGACGAGCAAGGTTTCTTATATAAGTAAATTGCTGCAAAATTAATTTTCTGCACTAAGCTTATTTACTTTGTATACGAGCTTCGGACCTACATGTATATAGGTCAGCAATGATGATCAGTAGTTTCCCACAATTGTGAATAATATATTGATGAGGTTGGGATATAAATGTACGAATAACATACGTGCATTATATATATATATTATGTGGAGTAAAACCACATCATATAGGCCTACTATGCAGACCGCATATGCATATGATGCATGAGGTATAATCTGGTTTAACGCTGTATCTTCGAATTATATATATATATACATATATATTTAAGGATCATTCCAGTCATCTTAAATAAATAGTATACGTGATGTGAAGATGGGAATAGGTAGGCCCTATATATTTCACGTGTATATATGTGTATATATGCATATATTTAAATGTATATACACAGGACTTACTAATGACTTGAACGGAGATTTGCTTAGTCTGGATCAGGTTTCGACATCTGGTCGCTGAGTTTACACAAGAAAGCCATCTCTCCACTTCAAAGCATTATCCACCCCCTCCCGTCCATCTCTTCCCCCCCACCATTCCTTTCTCTACCACCCTTCCCCCTTACCCTATTCTCATTCGGCCGTTGACTGTGTATAGTGTATATAGTACTATATACCCTCAAGGGCATATGTCCATTTGCTCTATAATACCCCGGTACCCCGACTGATTGTTGCAGAATGCCATGGAATGGAGGGAGTTTCAGACCACTGGATGCTTCTGACAAATACCCCTAGCTCTCCAATACGCCCTGAGCTTGTCTCTGTCTTGCTGTGTGTCTATGTCCGTCCGTCTGTCCGTCTGTCTGTCCGCTTACGTGCCAATCTGTCTGTCTTTCACTCACTGCTTGTTCCTCTCTTTCTGTGTCTCAATGCAGACTTCCATGCAGTCTTTATTGCAAATTCGAGAGACAATCTTTAAGTTGGTGATTAAATGAAGCTACCATGCAAGATAGGCTAATCATACCAAGATAGGCTAATCATACCAAGATAGGCTAATCATACCAAGATAGGCTAATCATACCAAGATAGGCTAATCATACCAAGATAGGCTAATCATACCAAGATAGGCTAATCATACCAAGATAGACTAATCATACCAAGATAGACTAATCATACCAAGATAGGCTAATCATACCAAGATAGGCTAATCATACCAAGATAGACTAATCATGCTAATGGATCGAATGCATAATATGTCTATAGCCTACAGGTGGACAATTAACCTCATCGAAACGTTCACATGATTCTACGCAGAAGAACAGCGGAGATAATAAACAGCAATAATTTCAACGGAAGAATTGCACAACAATTAACATTATTATAATTATACAGTATAATGAAAATCAAACTTCGTTTGTGTATATACATACAGTTACAGTAAACAGAGGAGCTTTGTCATGCAGCATGGGTTATGGGTATAGACATGATAATGTCGACATTCAGCAAATTAACTATTTGCAGAGTGAGCGAATTAACAATGAGGAAGTTCTATCCTAATTAGAATCCACATATAGCACCTCAATTTTCCATGCGACTGTATATATAGTGGCCTTTACCATACAGGGTCTACACAGATATCCTGCGTACACCCCGTAGTGTATGTACCTTCCACAGTATGCACTTTCTTCTACAAAGTTCTATACTTCTCTCCCCCCCTCTCCATGCATCCGTTTGCATCGATGGGCCATTGTGTTTTGCCTGCTGTGCCATGCAAGCGCTCACTTCAAAGTCATCTGACACACCTTCTTCTGTATACCCCTCCTTCCCCCACAAAAGGTCCACCCCACTCCACTCTCCCCTCCCGCATTCTCTTGTTGCTTCGTTGCATCAAAGGCTTCACTCTGACGATTGACCAGTCTGCACAATTTTACGGATATATAAATATATATGTATATATATATATATATATAGACGCTCATATAACACATACAATCAAGCATATCCCATTTACATTGACACATGCATAGTAATATACATAGGCGTACGGGAGATTTTAGCAGTGGGGGGGGGGAGGGCGAGGATTGAACTTCTGCCCGAAAAATATATCCGTCAAACCATAAAAAAAGTTGACAACCTTTTTTTTCTTTTTTAGTCATTTGGTCCTGTGTTTGCCCAAAAAACCGAACTGGCCCGAAAGTTGACGACCTTTTTTTTTAGTCATTCGGTCTGTCTTTGCCCGAAAAACCAACCAGATTTTCCTGAAAGTGGGGGGGCAATTGCCCCCCCTGCACCCCCGCCTCGTACGCCTATGGTAATATATATATAAATGTATTATTATATGAATGATAGGTTTACAGTAAATTTAATTACATATATATATATATATGTTGTATAGGCTTATCATTGTTATATCATGTATGCATGCTAAAGATGAATAAACAGAATGTACACTTCGCTCATATACCATGCATGCATTGTGCATGTCTGTCTTTCCGTCGCACGGTATATACATAGGCCTACCTGTCGCTTTTCGCTGTCTTTGTCTGTGTCCTTGTCTGTCTGCCTGTCTGTCTGTCTGTCTCCCTTTCTGTGTGTGTGAACTGTCACTTTCTCACTGCCTGTCACTTCATGTATACGTGTCCGTCCGGTCTGTAACAAATGCTCGTCAATGTGCCACCGTCTGCCTCTGCCTCTACCGCTACCTTCCCTCTGCCTCTGCCTTTGCCTCTGCCTCTGTCTCTGCCTCTGCCTCTGCCTCTGCCTCTGCCTCTGCCTCTGTCTCTGTCTCTGCCTCTGCCTCTGCCTCTGCCTCTGCCTCTGCTTCTACCGCTCCCCGCCCGCCTGCCTGCCTGCCATGCATGGCGTGTGTGTATACCTGCGTGAAGGGTCCCCCTCTTATCTTCTCCCATCTGCTGTCTCTAATCTCCCATCTGGCTCCGATTACGCCGTCGTTAAGGGCTGTCAGTTCAATAACCAGACTGCTTCATGAGAGGCAAGTCGAGCCGAGCGTCGGGAGCGAGGCGGACAAAGACAGGGACAGCCAGAGGTACACATACACACGCAGACACACACAAACATGAACACATACAAGCAGACACACACGCACACACACGCGCACGCACACACACAAGCACGCACACGCACACAAGCATGAAGACATATTATGTGTATCAGATGCATGCGCTGCAGGAAAGATGAAAGAAAATACTGTGACAGTCGTCCTCTAGGATCCAAGGATACAGGGTGACACAGAAACTTGGAAGCACTGCATGCATGGAGTTATATATTTATTAAAGACATTTTTCAATGGTCCATATATTGTATACAGAAGCATTGCCATAACTAATATAAACAGACTTGCCATATATGTATAGCCTGACCTGTCGTTTTTGGTCGCATGCATGCAGTGTCACTCTAAAAACGGACTTTTGTATATGAGGCACAGAAGAGACAGCCAACATGTCAGTCAACCAACCAGAAAGCCAGTCAATAATTACCAAACGAATCAGTTAACAAACCAGTGAGCCAGCATGCACCAATGGCAGTTTATACTCACGAAATGTGGTACCGGTATACATTCATGTCCCAGCGTCTTTGAGGGATTTTTGAAAGGCGCTATATAAATGATGAGTAACAAGATGAAGGCATGCAATTATACATGTACAAAATGCGTACATAAATACGGTGCATGAAAGAATAAGAGACAAAGGTCAAGAGCTAGTATCAGTACAAAGTCCACGAAACGAATATAGACAAGAAGCAGACAGAGGAGCAGAATCGGGAAGACAAAAGAACAAGCAGACACACATAAAGACCATTAAGACGCATATCTATAAGTCAACCCTGCAGTTTCACGGTGTAATGCGAGTGATTCTAAAAGTGCTGTCAAATTTGTTGTTGTTGAGAATAAACACAACAAATAGGTATATACAAAAGTAAATTTTTTACTTGCTTATATTTTTTAATGGGCATACACGTGTCTGCCAGCAAGACAAAATACGTAATCGAGTAGCCTATGATGTTTATACATGTAGATTGCTGCATGTCATCTACGACAATTAATTTTATGGTTGGCTTTAGTCGCCGTCAACTCATATATATAGAGCATGAGTATCTCGGCTCTACTTTTGCACACGAGCGAAAACGGTCATCAAATGAGTACATCGACTGTACAGTGTACAGTGTCACTCGGGACAATTAGACAGCGTGAGAGAAGACCAGTCACCGGCCTTATAAGTGCCGAGGTTGAGAAAGTGAAGTTGGTAATACTCTGATACCCCTCGGAGTCATAGCTGTATATTCAATGCCCTGTTTCTTCTCTTTCTATATGTGGCCTAAATGATCATAATACGGTTGGCCTAAAAAGTCTAAAAGGCGGGCAACTATAAGAAGAGAGAGAGAGAGAACTATAGGGCGCGCGGCTGATCGGCCTGCAGCAGAAGAAAAGTCACGGCCTGATGAATTGCGGCACAGCAGACTGTGCAGAGGGCATCTGAATATTTGTGGCAGAACGAGAGAAGAGGGGAGCGGGGGTGAATAGGGTAACGTGCCCTGCGCTTAACAAGAACTCGTCCGCCCGTCCACTCATCCATCTATAATACGTATAGGCCTAACGTACATGTGCGAATATAAGGTCCACTATCTCCTGTATCATGTGTAGAACGTCATTTCTCAACGGGTTATAAGTTATAACTACTTCTTCGTTCTTCTTCTTCTTCTTCGTCTTCGTCATCGTCTTCTTCATATACGAAGCAGGAGGTTTTTATACGTCATGAGCAGCCGAGCAACATGTCAGGCCGGTCATTTTATTCGCTCTTCTAGATTTACGGTCTCACCAGAAATAGCTATAGACCCTATAAGTTGCAGGTAATATTTATTACCCATAAATTAGATATTATTCGTATATTTGTATGCTATAATATGCAATATGCATGCACACATGCGCGTACGCACTCGTATGCATGCACACCGCGACACATCCACACGCACTCACGCACTCATATATAAGTATAAGCTTGTAATTATTGCAATTGTTACAATGACAACTTATGAGAGAGATCTTTGTCAGCATCCATTGTCAACAGCCATTGTCAACGGCCCATGCAGTCGGCCTGATAACAATACTGTCGACGACAATACTAATAATGAAAAGCGAAGATGAATTTAACGAGTCAATTGTCACTCACGATTGATTTAATGATTCAAATAAAAAATAATTAGACTATGTACCTTTCAAGCGTGTGACCATATTACTAAATTTTTTATTTTCTACACGATGTACCAAGACCATAAAAGTGTAGGAAAAATGGTTTGTTTCAAATAAATTCTGCGTTACTCGCTAGGACCGTAATATTGTAAGAAACAAACAATTCAAATAAATTAAATAAAATTTAATTGAAATACGGTATTTTAGCATTGCGTCAGTTACGCGTTCATGAATATGTATGAGACTACTGTGAGTGCATCATATATATATATATATATATATATATATATATAAGCTTATATTTTATATGTAACCTGCATATTTATATATTTATACATGTAAGATAGGATAATATAAGAATATTCTTTAATTCACCAATTACTAACCGCATTTTGGTTTACAGCCATGGTACAATAAAATGAAATATAGTTAATATACAATATACATAACGGAGTAATGGATAAAGGAATCCAGTTAATTTGTATGTTTTCAGAAGAATTTATAATGTTGAAAGTCCGTGAAGTAGATTTAAAAAAGTAATAGGGCCTATTTCACTTGATTCCTATATATGAGATCTTCGGTGTGCATCTGAATTGTAATCATACTATGATGTGTCCGTTAGAAATTATAAATGGATTATTATTATTATTTATGCTTTATATTATTATTATTATTATTAGCCTGCTATTTTTATTATTGCTATTATTATATTATTATTATACCATTCTCGGTACATGACAGTAATCTTTTAGCGTGCATGCATAGAGGTTAATAATATCTTGTCACTATATAGGTACTGTATAATATTATATGTATATATTTATTATAGATAATATTTTATATTTATATAGACTATATAACGTATAACCGTATATAATACACGCGCATTGAAACACATGTTCACCGACAATAATATAGGCTACTGTGCAATGTGCAAATATAATATCTTACATATATTAGAGCTATACATAGCATGCACACTGATACTGCGGCTAATATGAAGGCCTATAATTATGCAGACTAGGTGCAACCATTTTCCGGCATCATAAAAATTATGAACAGCTGTATATATTATATATATACAGCTGTTCATGATTTATATGATATATATATATATATGTGTGTGTGTGTGTGTGTGTGTGTGTGTGTAATTGAATGTGTGCAATCTTTTAATACTTTAAATTCATGCTGCTTCTGTACAAGATCTTTTAATTTTTTGTTGCATTTGAAAATGCTGTCGTTGTCCACGCTTAAAATGACAATTATTGTTATTATTATAAATAATATTCTTCGACACTCTTAATCGGTTTGTGCTGGCATTTTGAATTTAACTAGATAGAATGCTGACAATTGTAACAAGGTATTTTAATCAAGGCGTTTTTAGAGTTTTTAGGTTCTATACAAAATGTGCAGTTCTAAATGGATTTGTGCAACTGTAGAAGCACTTCTGTTAAAAATAGTTAAGAAGGTCGTTGTACTGCTATGGCGAAATCAAACAAATGAATGAGAAATTAATAAATATTGCATGAAAATGTTTCCTGGTTATAATTAAGTCAATGCAACATAGCAGCGATTCGATTAGAATATGCATGTATACGCGTTTACATTATATTATCATTTTTTCTTTACTTTTATTTTTATATTGTGAATTAATTATTGCACATGCAGGCTACACATTATTTATTATGTATATATAATTAGACGTCTATATGAAGTGTTGTATATAAGTATGCTTATGGAAAAAATGTCTAAAAATATACAAACATACATAGGCCCTACATATTATTATTACTATGTTATTGATATTATCATTAAAATAATATATTTGAAAAGTATGATTATGGTAAGATAAAATAATTATTTTATCATTTTTTCACCATTATTAATATAAATGATTAAATAATGACGAATAGCAGTAGTATATTATTTCAAACAGATTTATTTGTTAATGAAAAAAACAAAACTCATTCGCAAACAAATTAAATCGTTATTGTCCGGCAATTATTCAACGCTGTTGTCGCTGTTGTCTTCCCATGGCACAGCGTTGAGGAGCACGGACTCTGAGAATCGCCCACTTCAACATCACGAGACAAGACTCAGTTTTAACATAGGCAATAATAATAATTTTTATGATGGCTACGACTACTGCAGCATTAAATGAGAATATTTTTCGATATTCATATAACTTTCATATTATGATTTGCTTCTATTTTCTCCCGTCACTTTTTCTAAGAACCTAAAGGGTAATAAAATTGTTTATGGTCTTTGCAATGGCGATAGATTTAATCGTGCACGATGGAAAATCGATTCTTACATTCGCTGACATTTGACGAGTTATCGAATCAGTTAGGCCTACATTATTATTCCAGCAATGTTGTTTTTCTTTTAAAAAATCGTTCAATATAATTCTTGCAAAGTATACAGTTTTCTCATCTGCGTATATAACTATAAATATTATATCCGAATTTAACCTAACGAATCGATGGTATAGCAACTCCTAGCGTCAGCCAGTGTTGATAGGGGAAAGGGTCCCACCCCACCCCCATAGGGGACAGCTGAGCTCCCAGTACACACGATGGGGGAAACAACCGGGCTTCTAACCCCCATCCGTTGACAGATGATTAAATTGTAATTGCAGTCGTCGCCGACTCGATAGGCTTAGACAAGCGGCGGCGTCGCCATGGATACCATGGCCGCCCTCCCCCACCCCATCCCCTCCCCACCCCGTCCCCCTTCCCCGTTCGGACCCTTTGGCGGTGGCCATTAAGACGCTGCAGCCCTGCGCCACCACTGCCACCACTGCCACCACTGCCACCTTGCATCTCCGTCTTGCGACATGTAATCATTTATAGAACATCGATCATGTCAGCCTTCCTCCTCCTTCTTCTCTGCCGTCCTTCTCCTTCTCCTCTTCTTCTCCAATCCAACCTCTTTTCTTCAACATAATAACCTCACTATTCTCCTCCACATCCTCACCCTCCTCCTCCACTCGCTACTTCTCTCTCGACTTTCTTCTTACCTAACCTATCATTACCTTTGTGCACCCTCCGCACGAACACTTCAATTATGTGTATTATATATATATATATATTATATATATCTCAATACTATATATATATATATATATATTATGCTTATAGGTCAAATGCCCATATACATTATACATACTCCTCTTCCTCGTATATATTTATATAAATATATTATATATAATATAATGCATACCTCAATGCTATATATATATAGTCTACGTATAATATTTATAGTATTGAGGCATAGTATGTAAGTATAATGCTTATAGGCCAAATGTCCACATATATACGTACGTAATATATAAAAATATTATATATATATATTATATATTGCTGATAAAAATTCGTTGTCCCCACCCCCATGCATGCATGGGGCTTTGAACGATTAGATCGGGTTCTGCGTTTGGCTGCTCGACTCATTGGACGACTTCCCAAATTCGCCTTTCTGTATTTTGTTTGCATGCTTGCATAGTGATGTGTGTTGCGTTGCCTGCCTGTAGCCTACAGTAGCCCAACGATTCTCGCATTTATAAATCGAATTGCTGCCTTGCATGTTTTCACGTTGCATACTTGGTTGAGACCCATCTGACAAACACAATTATTTCTGAGGCCCAGTCTCTGACGTTACAGCGCATCGGGTTCTACTCCCTGCATGCATGGTCTGTGAAGTAAAGAGGCAACTCATAGTTCCAAGGACTCGCTCAGCTGACTGACAACGCCGAGCTTTCTCGAAGCTGCGTTTATTACATCTGCCAATCAAACTCTGCTTCATAAATCCCGCAAGCCTTTTCGCTTTTTGCCGTGGCAAGGTTGGGAGCGCTCCTGAGTAGATTTTGGAAGGGGCGCTATATATAAGTTCATAGAATCGATGAATGAGTGAATATAATACAATATATAATATATATACTGTTTGTATATATGTGGACATTTGACCTATAAGCCTTGTACTTAAAAAACATTTCTCCATGCACATGCTTACACAATCATGCCCTACATGCAGGCAACTTAACTCTATATAATATATATATATATATATCTATATATATATAAATATAAATATTTATCAATATAAATATAATCTTATAATTGCGTTTGGTTTCGTGTGTTGTTGTTGTATCCACCTGCATGTGCTTGTGTTGCATATGTGCACGCAGACAAAATAACAGATCATATGCATTACCCGGTATGCATACAGTGCTTCAAGGATATAAGTATCCACGTTATAATTGGATAATTGCAATGCGAAATAGATAGACGGCAGTTTTTTTATGAGCACAATCATCGAATAATATAGAATGGGAAAAAATATCTGCAGTGCGGTAATTTCAAAAGATGTGTATATAAAACCGCATGCACAATGCATGGCCCGCCTTTTATCAATATATATATATATATATATATATATATATATCATACAATACATAATATCTATATATATATATATATATATAGACTATACAATTATATATGCCTATACATAATATATATGCATATATTTCATATATATGCATAATTATATTTCATATACATAAATAGGCTTCAATTATAATACAATTATTACTTTATTATCATTACTTCTTGTATCTGTAATAATTTAAATGGGTGAAAGATAAACCCAATTTTCAATTAATATTTAGTAGATCTGTAGATTGTAGAAGTGTTGTTCTAATTCAGTCCATTCGATGCTATGTGAAGCTAAATAGCAGCGAGTGTGTAGCCAACAGTTGATAAAATTAAGCATAGTTCGTGTGCATAGTAAAAAAATTCTGCATATATTACATATATTTTACTACATAGTTTATTACTATAATTTAAAATTAAGATGACTATATATGTATATATATATTTGCATATTATATACGCAATATATGTTTTACACATATATGCACATTCACATTAAGCACAATTATTTGCATTACGGTGTCACACACAAACACACGCACACACACATAAATATATATATATATATATATATTATCAGAGATTGATCTACAATATATTAGGAATTATGTTATATAAAGTATATTATAATATATAAAATATAGTTCATATATACATGCATTGTACATAACACATATATAATAAAAATGAATGTATATTTTAATGTATATACAGTGCATTTCTTTGTATATATAATTACCGGTATGTAGGCTACCTGCATTGCTGTCTACAGGCCCTGTATATTTTAATATTTTACGCTAATTCGTGATCGCTCGCCGTTTAATTTTAAAAGTTTCAACACGTTCGATCTAACTAACATATATATTTGTATATAATATATAATGTTGATATAATGTTGATTTAATAATATATGATATATAATGTATAATACATGTAGGCTATTCTATTTACCTGTAGATATTGCTCCATAAGTCTTTATTACGTATTTATTCAAAATCACTTGACTGCATGTGTATTATATTTATTTGACTATATATTTATATAACTTTGTGTTTGTCTATCAGACTTATAATAAGGTGAACAGGTGATTTCCTTACTATGAGATAAAGCAAGATTATAGCGAAAGTAAATTCAGGTTACAATTTGCATATAAAGCTACCAAGTAGCCTACCCATATATAATATGTCTATTATACAATCTCGCATTTCCGTGTAATGAAATGTTAAAGGTTAGAGATGCCCACTTGTTTACAAGTTTCTATAAATATGACTATGCAGATGCAATCAAAGACCTCTATATAAATTTGAGCTTCCACGAAATACAGAGATATGTAGACCTAATCATATTTCGCTGTAATACTTTATGTTATTTTGCAAGTTCATCTGCGTAAAATTCAGACCTTGTACCAATCCGAAACCTGGCGGATGATGATGATGAAGATGATGCAAGGCGACGATAATCATCATCTTTATGGCGCAGTATACATGTATACATGTACTTCTTAAAAGAATCTAATTAACACGCTTGTGATATAGAATATATATATATACACATTAATATAATGCACCATGTTATATAGGCCTATATTAGTGTATACACACGCATATATATATATATATATATATAATTTTATATATATATATATATGTATGTATACTGTTCAAGATCAGTCATGTTTTAGCCTACCTGATATTCTTGATCAGTGCAAAGAATATACTACAGAAACTGATGACGAATATAGTTGGATTTGTTCAACCTTTGTTGTTGTTTTTTTAATCAAAAAACCGTTGTTTAAAGTCCCTTTCTCTGCTTCTATCTTTACCTCTGCATCTATCTGTTTCTCCCTCTTTCTTCTTTATTTCTGTCCTGTCTGTCTATCTGTCCGTCTGTCTGTTTGTATATCTGTCTGTCTGTCTGCATGTCTGTATCGCCCTGCTGAACTAGACTTGACCCTGTACCGACCAAAGTGCAGTAAGTGGTATCCATGGGAAATCCTGTGCCCTCGGTCGGTTAAGGGTTGAGATTTAATTTTTCAGCTGGCCTCTTCCCCGTGTAGCCTGTAGGCTATCCCTCTTTTTGCCACCCCAGCTCTTGCCACCTCAGCTCGTGGCGACAAGTAGGCATACTTACTCCGTAATAGAGAACATCCTTGCACACAATGTCATAGCCTACACACCAACATCAATTATATATTTGATTAAATAATTCTGTAGTGATTTTTCAAGTGGTTTGGTTAAAGTTGGTCAACGTTTGTCATGTTGACATGCATTCGCTGAAGATCTAGCTAGCGTGGTAAAACTTATCTTGAGAATAACCGCTCCATGGAAAGCTTCTTTGCTTTCGCTAGGCGACACAAATTGAACAGAATGATTCCCATTCATTCGCTAGAGGCGCTGCGTACGCGACACACACAGCGATTTTTAAAGCAGTCACAAACAGTGATCAGAACTTCAAAAATCACAACTTCGCTGCAAATAATTAGGTATTCAGTCACGTCGCTTGCGAAAATATTAAGACCATTGAATTTGATTTGTTTTCCTCTTCCCCATCACAATTCATTTAGAAACCCCCGTTGGAGATGTCGACGGCGAACCTCTGCGCGTTAGTTCATCGCCATTCGCTAGGTGTCACTACAAGAACAGAGCGAACCACAACATAAAGGGTATAATTTTTATCTGCAATACATACGTAGGCTAATCATCGTAATCGTAATGGAAATCTCAAAAATTATAAAGCGCCGCTTGAAAGCAAAGCCCTTCGGGGCACCGGTTTATTCACGAGCGCTGTGTCTAGACAGAAGGGTTGTCAAAAGAGTAGCCAGAAGAAAGTCGTAGTCCTGTTACCATAATATTCTTCATTCCTTTTCTGTATTCATAATTATTGTCAGACTTCTCAGCCACTTCTACCGATCTTCTCCTAATGATTAACGTAAACCATTTTATGGAAAGCATGTATATAGATTAGTAGTTACTAGTTAGTATGGCTAAGTGATAGACTTATAGACTTATGGAGAGCATGTGTATAGATTAGTAGTTACACTGCTGGTACTGCTTAACAATGTTTAACGGACAATGGCATGTGCTTTTTTAGTCATTAAACTTTAAAACTTATCGAAAAGTATTGGTAAAAGTATTGGTATTGGTATTGCAATACTTTTAAGAAATAGTATTGGTATTGCCAATACTTTTATTAGTAAGTATTGGTATTGGTATTGCCAATACTTTTTTCCAGTATGCCTATTGTTAACAGCCCTGCTTAGAAGCAGCAACGCAAACCATTGATAAAACTATCTGACAAGTTCAAAATTCTGTGAAAATTTACTAAATCATTCGCTAGGTGTCGACTCCATTCGCCGACTGTCGTTACATCTGGACCTCTAGCGAGTATCAAAGTGACAAACTTCACACCTTTCTGAACCGCAAAGAAATGTGCCGATGGGGTTCTTATTATGGGTTTATGATATACCCCCTGTTGCTAGCTTCTGTGTACTTATCGTATCCCGGGGTCAGAAAGTCTTTTGGGATCAATGGGGAAATTATACGAAGTGACGGGCCTGACGGCATGGGGCAAACACAGAAATTCGGTTGGGGTTCTCAGAATGCCTTTCACCCATAACACCGAACCCAACGAGGCTGCATGCTATATCTATAAGCTATATAGCTATTAGGATTGGTCCTTTGATGATTGTCGTCAATGGTCAGTGCACCACAGGACGTCGTCGTTATACATTGGATTATTGTCTTTGATGAAAATGACCATTGTGACTTTGGGAAAGTTCCGTGCAAATAATAAAATATACGATGACAAGACATTTGATGATTTGACCAAAACCTTCTCAATAATCGGTGGTTGTCTGGCGCACATGATAAGCACCTAAGGACACGCGAGACTCTCCCGATCTGACTATCTGTCTGTCTGTCTGTCTGTCTGTCTGTCTGTTTGTCTGTCTGTTTGTCTGTCTGTCTGTCTGTCTATCTCTGTCCTTCTCTGTCTGTTGTCTTCGTCTCTGTCTCTATATGTCAATCTGTCTGTCTCTCTCTCTCTGTCTCTGCCTCTCTCTGTCTCTCTCTGTCTCTGTCTCTATCTCCATCTCTATATCTAACTCTGTCGCTGCCTCTGTGTGTCTGTGTGTCTGTGTGTCTGTCTGTCTGTCTATTTTCTCACAATTATTCTCATGCTGTCTGTCTGTCTCTTTCTCTCTCCCAAAGTGTCTATTTAACTGTGACTGTTGTCTCATCATTATAATTACATTATACCAATGTCATCAGCAGTATGTTCTACAGCTACTAAGATAGTGCATAGACACCCAGATACATTGCTAAAGTTATGCCTTTGGATAGTGGAAGGCGTTTACTTCCTTTTCTTTGGTCTTTGAGCCCTGCAGCAATTTGATGAGGTGGCGAAAACCATCCGGGCTTCTGGACACATGGGGTCTACTATGCGACATATATGGGACACTATAGGGTCATAGACTCATAGTTGTCATTTCGTACAAATGACTGCAGGCTCTCGCGGTCACTTCAAGAGATGGGAACACATGCATGCATTCGAACCCATGGTGAGAATTGGCTGAACCCAGGGTGAGAATTGGTGTGTCGTGGTGAGTCTTTCTTATAATGGCCCCATAGTAAAGTCTGCTTTTCACACCCCTACTCCACGCGGATCATAGTTCAATCTCCCTCCCATAGTTATTTTCCCACAATTATTCTCACGCTGTATGAAGCTATGAACTAAAAATGACTTCGCAGCGTTTTATTTCGTATTTGTTTGCATGTCATTATGTACGCTGTAAAAAAATTGCGATTAATCTATATATAATATAGCGGATGTATATATAATTATATATATATGTATATATATATATATAGCGAAGTCTTGCAATGACGAAGAAGTAGGGTGACTGAAGTCAACCCTCCCCTCCCGCACCAGCCCCCCCCCCCCCATAGAAGCAGCCGTGCATGGCTACAAAGTTTTCATCAACGTCATTGTCTCAGCCCTGCGGAACATGAGAGTGAATGACCTGACCATCCATGAGTTTATAACCATGATCATCTCTTTGTCTCACAGTTTGACGTTGTTGCCTTTGGCTGTTTATCATCAAAGCGATCACTTCCTTTCTGCGTTGCAGTTGCATGGTGGTCGCCAGTAAAGCATCACACACACACATACACACACATAATTATGAAAACATATACTTTACTTTGGTCTTTGCCTTGACGGGGGTTTGACCCCATGACTTTTGCGATGACAGGCCAATGTATAATAGGGCAGAGTATGGCGAGCATATTCTCTGCAACTTATATATAGGCCTATATTGGCATGAATTGACAAGGTAGTTAAGAATGATTTTAATGTGGAAAAAGACAATAGGTTAAAATAGGAGGATGAGGAGGAAGATGAGGATGGGAAGAAAGAAGAGGAATAATATAGGATTGGGACGAGTCAACGCTTCCTATTCTCGTTTTGGCTAACAGGAAACTATTGTTTCGCATGTATGGTCTCAGTCTCTCAGAAACCATTTAATTTCTCCTTGACCCGGGTCAATAAAACTCTAATCAGGTCATCTAATCTATATTAAACTCATCTAATATCGTTGGAATGCAGATGAGTGGGAGAGGAAACATTTTGATTGAGTTGTTGGGTGGCCGACATGTAGCGGGGGGTCAACGGTGGTTTGTCTCCCTCCTTCTCCTCTTCTGACTCATAAACCACTGCAGAGCCAATTATGGCCGCAGCCAATCATTGACTTCGACGGAAGTCCGACTTTGCTTGGCTGGATACGTGCTGTGATTGGCCGATCAAGTCAGCTGATATGCAAATGAGCGCCTGACCAAGTGGAACGGGCGGGGGGAAGATGCCAATCGAGAAGAAAGGATGGGGTGGGGTGGGGTAAGGAATGGTGCTAATAAAAGAAGGAGGATACTCCTCATCTGTATTTTATATCCAGTCTCCAGGCGACATGAGCACCGCAGGGGAACCAGACCATCAGAACTACCTTCCTCCTGCGCCTCCTCCATATCACGACTTCAATTTCTCCGAAGTTCCATATCCTGGGTACGGCTCAACCGCAGACCGTACCACCTACGAGGAGGAGAATCACCATCATCAGTACCTTGAAGAGAACGAAGAACATCAACTGAATAGCGAGGAACTTTCGTCATATCCTCCAGTCTTCACGGAATTCATTGCTTCACAGAAATACGCGCGTCTGTCCGAAAAGCCGTCAACCGGAACGCTGTCCGCCCAAGCGAATCTCAGTGGCGTAGGATCGATCGAAGAGCAAATATCGGTGACGCATTCGATGCCGATTGACGTAGAGGTCATCAGAGGTCAGTCAAGGTCGTCGGTGGAGGTCAGCCGAGGTCAGAAGATGCCAGAAATTATCGTCTATCCGTGGATGCAGAAGGTCCAGAACGTCAGTCACGGTAGGTGCATCGCATCAGTCAAAACGACCAACCAGTCAGTCGGTCAGTCAGTCAGTCAGTCAGTCAGTCAGTCAGTCAGTCAGATAGTAAATAAGTCAGTTAGTCAGATAGTAAATAAGTCAGTCAGTCAGATAGTAAATCAGTCAGTCGGTTAGTCAGTTAATCAGTCAGATAATTTTTGACACACATTCTTGCATCCACACATTCATTTATTAAACCCGGATCTTTCATCCATCCATTCATCTATCCATCAGTACATTCAATCATTCATTCATTCATTCAATCAATCAATCAATCAATCAATCAATCATTCATTCATTCATTCATTAAATCAATCGCTTGTTCGTTCATTCATTCATTCCTGCGGCACACGAGAGTGATTTCACAAATCTAAGCAAATTCCTTGATGGGACCGTGTGTAGCCTACTATACTGTGTAGTAACTGTAGTTGAACTAACTCTGAACAGAACTATGTGCATAATGTGTGTGTGTCTGTGTCTGTGTGCTTGTGTGTGAGTGCGTCTATGTGTGAGTGAGTGAGTGAGTAGTGTGTGTGTGGGTTATTGGGTGTGTGGGTGTGGGTGTGACAGAGAGACAGAGACAGAGAGAAATGTGAAGTTTATTTTATTACGCAGTTGTGAGTGTACTGCTGCGATGTTTAGACTGTGTACTATGTGTAGCCATGAAAAAATGACTGGAATTGAACTATGTATATCTGATCGATGTATATATACATGTATACAATGCATCGAGCATAGCTTGATATAGCGCCTTTTTCTGACTTCTCAATCGTCGATTTACTCGATGTCTTTTTGTTTTCGTTCTTCCTGCACACAGGTTCGATTGGTATAATTTCTGTCGACGGTAAAAGAGCGCGAACGAGCTACAGTCGCTTCCAGACTCTTGAGCTGGAGAAGGAATTCCACTCGAGTCAGTACCTCAACCGACGTCGGCGAATGGAGATCGCTGCCGTCCTTCGTCTCTCCGAGCGGCAGGTCAAGATCTGGTTCCAGAACCGCCGGATGAAGTGGAAGAAACAGAAGAAGGACGTACCTCTCTGAAGAACAGACTTCCGCCATCCTGCAGGAATGAGAAGTCAAGGAACGACGTCGCTATATATGGCGTTCTATGCGCTACATCAATTGTGAGAAAGAGTGAAAGAGTATGTATACTCGGATGTTGGAAATTAAGCGAATTAATGGCGCTGCCAGTGGCAACGATCACGTGAGCTCGACGATGAATATTCATCAGATGAATGGTGTTAAATGAAAGCAATAAGGACAGGAGTCCAATTATTATTCATATGACTCACTTTTCTATGACTTATGGATATTATACTCATGCTGCAGATAGACTCATGTATTCCACTCGTGTCAATATATACCTCTGGCTCATGCAATGTTTTTGCATATCACTCATTTCTGTTTGAAAACTCAACCTATGCACAATTGCACATGGATATCTGTCAACAATTGCACATGGATATCTATCAACAATTGCACATGGATATCTATCAGCAATTGCACATGGATATCTATCAACAGTGACCTGGGATATCTATCAACAGTGTCATGAGATATATCTATCAACAGTGACAAGCTGATGGCAGCAAATTTAAGCAATTTAGGAGCATAAATAAATAATTAAATATATAGTTTTCTATTTTATTAGATTTATTTGACTATTTATTTACTGTAACTTGATGATAGTAGTTTCTAGTCAGCTTATTGTCTTTCTTAATTTTGAAGACTTAATTCTTGTCAATTTTTGTCTTGTGCTGCAGAATGTTTAACAAAGGTTATAAGTTGTAATTGTAATTGTAATTGTAATCGAACATTTATATAGCGCCACTTCAAGAGAACTCCTCAGAGGCGCTCCCGACCTGACACCAAACCATAATCAAAGAGAATGGTTTTCAAACGCTTGTGGAAAAGGGGCAAAGAAAGACAAAGAAGTTCATTACGGAGACTAATAGGTAACTTATTCCAGAAAGACGGACCGACCACAGCAAAACTTCTATGCAGCACTGTGGAAGATCGAGCCATAGGAACAACCAGGTCACCATGCGTTGCAGAACGAAGGAATCTATAGTATACGGCCTGGAATGGATAGTACAGGCACGCAAAGTTCCATAAGATAGATCGGAGTTATGCGTTGATGATTAAAGTTGGAGGGAAATATTTTAGGAATAATTTTTGTGCTTTGTTTAAACGAACAAACATTCTATTCCCATATTTTGCATGATTTCTTGTAAACTGTTGCTAATTGATGCGTGTGCAATTCACATCACATAGAATATATTAGGCTATATGCCTATAATGCATATTGTATTATAGAATAAAATACCCTATAATATCATAATTTCACAAAATATGTCAACATTTTTCTTGATTTATACTCAGGTCCTGACTTTATCATTTAAATTTATTGCATGCATTTCAATTTTGCAAATTTTTCTTGGTTTAGTCAAAGGCTACAGATTTCTGTTTCGCCAGCATAAGCCTATCCATTGCTCTGTTATGTTCTGTAAATTAAAGTGATAATTTTGCGCTATACAAGTCGGTTGCTATAGAAACGGAAATAACTGTATAGCCTACGTGTGCTTCCGTCCATACTACGAGAACATCTTGTTCAGCCTTAACCGAATGCAAATTATACATCTCAAGTATAAAATAGGTCTATATGCAATTATGCATATTCATTGTTAGGTTGTCTACTTATAGGTTTCTTGTCTTGTGGTTTGTATTTGAATTCATAATTTTTTGCACTGTTTTTCTAAATCTGCATATTCGTCTAATGTGATTTGTTGGTTAGAGTTTATTAAGAATATAGTTACATTGTACAATTAGTTAAGTTAAAGTATAATTGATCGCATTATTAATAAAGCTCTTAATGCATTGGAGGAATGTTGACTTTTTCCGTAAATGATAAAGAATTCTGCATGTTGCAAAAAACTGTTCGTGTATAATACAACCATTTTATTAATTCGTCAAATGAAATACAGAAGTGAAGAAATTATCAAAGTTATATTAATGCTATCGTTGGATTTCAATTGGTGTGTGCGTGGGTGGGTAGGTGGGTGTGAGAGTTTTGGTATTGAAAACTGGTTTGCATCGCCATAAGTACATATATCTGCGTGTCTATGTATGTGTGTGTGTGTGTGTGTGTGTGCGTGTCTATCTGTCTGTCTCTATATGTGCAGCATATGCAAGTATGTATGTATATCTAGGAAGAGAATGAACGAATGAATGTAAGAAATGATAGCTTAAGACTTAAGTCTTTCGCGGATTCTCTTGCAAATAATTCTGCATCTCTTTGTAATGTTATCCTCCTATTTCTTCCAGTCTCATTAGGTATCAGCGTGCATGTATGTGGGCATTTGTACGTATACGTTTATGTATCGGTGCAGTTGAACATACAGGGCCTATATATATATATATATATATATATATATATATATATATATATATATACGTATCTGTAGTATATATATATATATATATATATATATATATATATATTTGCGTGTGTGCATGTGGTCGCCTATTTCTATCTTTCTGTCTTTGTCAGTTTCTCATTATTTCCGTCCGTCCCACCGCGTATGCATATGCGACTATTGGGCTATATCAGCAGACTCATGCATCGTTCAGCCTCTGCAGCAGTCACAGCATCTCCTCCTCCTTCACCTCCTCCTCTGCCTCTCCTCCTCCTCCCTCTCCTTCTCCTCCTCTTCCTCTTCTGACAGGTCGGCCATAAATCAGCGTTCCCTCCATTGTCCGGCTGAAATTGGCGCCGCCCGCAGCTCCCATCCATTCCTAATAACTCCGCCATATCAATGCGCCACCGCTGCTGCTGCTGCTGCTGCTGCTGCCCTGTGCGACCGTGTTATAAGCGTGGCGCTATATCATTACTAATACTGGTTCCCCGGGTTGGCCGATATAATCACTCGGACTTGCTGCAGGGTGCCAGTATTCGTGCCTTCATTAGATCTATATGAATACTTTATTCCTCTCTGCAGCGCCATATATGTTTACTGAATATATGGATTATATACATATACAGTAATGTATGGATTTATGCATCAATGCAGTGCATTAGGGTGTGTGTATTAAAAAGACAGAATAAGTCTGCAACATTAGGCCTATATATCATGAATTGCAAATATGGTGGCAAAGTGCATGACGCAGGCTGTCACTTATAGTTGAAGGGTCATCAGCCGCATTCATATTCACTTACTCAATGCAAAAAATCTTTTTAAAGGAATTTTTAGAACTGCACAACCCCTTCTTTCCCTTCCCATAGGCTACATCTTTCATGATAAATTACTCGCAATCTGAGGACAATGATATTTTTACTATATATCTTTCACTGCATAGAAGATAGTGAACTGGCAGAACTGCACAAATCCGCTCGAAACTGCACATTTTGTGCACATGTGTAACAGCATGCACGCTAAAAAAACAACTCTGATGCAAACCCATGCCTGTGCAGCAGGAAATGAACTAATTTGGTATAGAAATAACGATGAGAGGATACTTCGTTTATAATTATAATAAAATCCTATATACTGCATGCTGCATGTATAGTCCAAACTGAATTCACAATAATTCTACGAAATGCAACACATTTTCATAAACGACTGTTTGCAATATTATTTGTCCTGCATGGCAATCATGAATTCAGAATAATAATGTTTCATCAGATAAATTAATCGTCGGCTTCAATAATAATTATTAACCAACCAATTATTGTGCAACGATGAATTATTATCGCAAATTGTTCTGCAGGAATCGTTCAATTTATATTTGAAAGCTGCAGATGTAGCAATAAAATTAGAGCTATAAAAATCGGAATTATTACTGCAGGGACTTATTATTTTTAATAGCTATGGAAATCGTGCGATTGCGAGCATAACCATGCATGCCACATGCATGTAAGTATGACGGCATCGTCTGTGATATCTTTCAAAAGCATGCATGACGAAATAGCGTCTGTACAGTCAGCCTATGCTGCATGGGGGTGAACTTTTGCTAAACATGCATGTGTGCATATTCATGGGCTTCGTGAATTCATGAAATAAATACGACGCGTTCTCTTTTCTAATATCTTCTCAATCGTCCGTTGCTTTAGTTATCTCTGGGCTTTCATGCAGCTTCATGTTACCGCGATCTAATGAGTCGAGATACTCGAGACGTTCTAATGAGTCGAGATACTCGAGACGTATTATAATATTCGCATACGCTGGTTCCCGTAATTCCGTTCATCAGCTTTTCGTATCGACAGACTGGTTCCTGCAAGATAATTGAGACCGGATTTATTAATGCACAGAGGCAGAGACAGAGACATGCAGAAACAGAGACAGACAGACAGACAGACAGCTGCGGTCGCTCCGTTCCATCAGCTGTCCTTCTGCATTCCCTCCCGTCTCCTCGTGTCTGTGTCTGTGTCTGTCTTTCCACTGTGTCTCTGTCTCTGCCTCTGCCTGCTTCTGTCTCTGTCTCTGTCTGTCTATCTCTGTTTCTGTCTCTGCCTCTGTTTCTGTCTCTGTATGTCTGTATCTCTCTACATGTACATGTCTCTATCGGTCTTTCTATCTGTCTGTCTCTCTTTCTCTCTCTGTACGTCTGCATGTCTGTCTCTCACTGTCTCTCTGTCTCTGTTTCTGTCTGTTTTTCTGTCTCTCTCTCTCTCTCTCTTTCTCTCTCTCCTCATGCTGCATGGTATCGCTGCATTTCGACTCGTCCACCGTTGATGCTGCAGTGCTGTTGGTGTGGCTGATGCTGATGCAATTGCTCGCAGCTGCCAATTCCACGCAAAACCGACTCATTCGCCAAAGTCGCCGCCGTCGCAAAAGTTCACGTACGTCAACCTCTGCTCAGCAATCCTCTTGTATAAATGCAAGCACACGGCGTCCAATTCCCATCCGAGGCTCGAGACCACTTTTATTAAAAACAATTTTCCATTCTCCCTCCGCTCTCAGTCTATAAGCTTAACCATGCTACTGCCAAAGAGTCGACTCATCGCCTTAACGACCCGGGTTGCAATCCTCTGCAGCCCGTTATGCATCGGAAATTGACGCGGGTCGTAACACCATCAAGTATTATAGGCCTACAATATTTTATTGTTTGCAATGGGAACGTCTATACATACAGATGGTCGTAAAATCTGTCTCAAATATATTATTAAGTCCGCATCGCATGCATATAATATTACATTGAATTTTATTTCGTTTTGTATCGAACGCAGATAGCAAAAACACTGTTACAATTTTTAATGTTGCTGTCTATTGGAAACAATCTTTTCTTTTTGTAATTTGTTTCCGTCATTGTATTAATATAGTCAACCTTTGAAGTCCGTGCGCATGCGCATATACAAAACAGCAAAATTCTCCATTTACTTTCGCAATAAAGTTTGCTCTGTCTCTGCTTTAATGCATAATATGATAATTTCTTTTAATGCATAATATGATAATTTCTAGATATATCTTTCGTACAAATGTAATTTAGCCGACTTTTCCATGGCTCTCTTTCGGATTAAACCCTTGCAATCTCATCCACTATATTAGTATTGCTAATATTGAGACCGCCTTTCGGAGTCTATAGCGTCTATAGCCTATAAATCCATTGGAGACTTTATTATACGATACTGACAGTAAATGGCTTGTTTCATGGCTTATACCATGCATTTCATATCCTGGTGACATCTATAGCTTCCGTTATTACAAGCGCTACAGTATACACCGAGTCCCCCAACACCACCCCATCTCCACCTCACCCCATTATCGAAACAGCAGCAAATGTATAACGACGTCCATCACAATCAGGAAAGGATTAAGTGGACGAGGAGGAACTGGAGGATGAGAGTTTCGATGGTCTGGTCGATCGCAGAGTTTACATCAGAGGGCTCAGGAGCGTTCCGGTCTCCAGGAGCGTTCCGGGTGTCCAGCCATGGCAGCCTGATCGACGATCGCTCCGCGCTCTGCGGTCCGTGGGGACTTGATGGTCCCTTCCTTTTCTTAAGACGGACACATGCGCGCGCTTCTGCAGTATAGGCTATGTATATCGAACGGTTCTTCTGTATACGCTTGGAAAAGTCTTTCAATAAAAATACGCGCATGCACGTATAACATATATATGGCCACAAATAGACTCAGTTCAAGAAAGAGTTTCAAGCTCTGAGCTTGAAGCTCACGAGATATATAATGGCAGATAAGCGGGTGACAACTTTTAGGGCCTTTGCAATGTTCGAGAACTACATGCAAGCGCTACATAAAAACCGAAAACATGTGTCGTCTGCGCTTGACATAGTGCATGCCATGGGTGATTTGTTTTGGCGCGCGTTGAAAATTTTAGAAAAAAAACACACACACACACAAAGATTGTAGAACATATCTATAGAGCCATGCAATAAATGCCACCGTTTTCGCTGTCACTGCAGAGTCTCCAATCCGACAATTCTTACCGTCTCCTTCTACATTTTAATCTACAATAACCTCTTGGAACTAAGGTCAAAGCCAATCATTAGTTACTTCTCTTTTTAATTGCATTTTCGTATAACAGATCTCTTCCCTGCAGGCGTCTTTCGAAATAAACCCAATTCCGGCAGTGCTTATTCCCAATCTTAAAACCCAATATATTCCTTTTTCCTTAATGAAAACCCAAATTATTCCATCATTCTGACGGCAGCCATGCACCCAAAGCACCCAAGGCACCGAAAGCACTCAGCGCGTATATTTAGTCAAAGACTCGAGCATTGACGAGCGCATGCGCACTGCAGTGCATTGTTTCTATGGCAATTACTTGCCAATCATTGGCGCCGGTGCCTCAGAGGATGCGATTTCCCGCCGCTGCAGCCATGGACCATCTCCACCGTCTTCAGCATCAGCAGCAGCAGCAGCAGCAGCAGCAGCAGCAGCAGCAGCAGCCATTCCCCGATTAACCGTGGATGACGGGTAGCCGCGACTGAGCATGTGAATAATTAAGGAGCCACGTTAACATCGTTCCATTAAGCAATTGAATCTACCTCGTCGCTGGGGAGGGGAGAGGGGGCACACACCGTCCACTGGGTCCTGACATTAGTCGCCACTATAGCTGACTTGGCCAAGTGGTATACATCGATCGCTGCAGACAGTGCAGAAGCCCTTCATCTCTTTCTGCTGTTCATGACATCCATGGTTCGACTCTTGCAATGTATCCATGGCTGCATGTCGGTGCCCACCAGCAGTGGAAAAGATCTAAGGCCGAAGCCGATGCGTACATGCTTGGGAGAAATATATTTCAGTCAATTCAGTGGCAGATACACGGACATCCATAGGCTACATGCAGGATGTAACTCTAGCAGAACGATTTTGAATTCGTCATGTGCATGCAGTGAACAAAATTTGTGAGGCAGAACATTATTATGCTTTCATTCTCCCATGCACTCCCTTTCCATGTCCGCATCGGTATCTGAATTTGTCTGCCTGTGTCTCAAATCTGTCCGTCTGTCTGTCTGTCTGTCTGTCTGTCTCTCTCTCTTTCTGTCTGTTTGTCTGTCTCTTTTTCTGTCCGTCTGTGTCTCTCTCTCACTTTCTGTCTGTTTAAGTAGAACAGGAATAAGGCACTTGGCTCATTTGACCAGTACAGCCTTGATCTTCGGACATTTGACCAGTACAGCCTTGATCTTCGGACATTTGACCAGTACAGCCTTGATCTTCGGACATTTGACTAGTACAGCCTTGAAAATTGAGTGTCCGCGCAGTTCGGTCAATACTAGCCTTACTTTTTCAAATTCGACGTCTGTCGTAAAAAAGTAAAAAAAAGTAAAAAAAGTAAAAAAAAAGTAAAAAAAGTAAAAAAAAAATTTTCTCCGGCGTATACAAAATGGACTACCCGAAGAAAACTGTTACTGAATTACGAAAAATGGCCGAGCGGAGCGCCAAGGATGGATATTTTACAAGACGGTGGAAAGCAAAGTTCAATGCTAAAATTGACGCCCACATCCGCGAATGCTGCAACGAAGAATGCTCATGCAAGTATCCACGGCCGGATCGACAACAAGGGCCACGCGAGACCATCGTCGTTCGTCGTCGGCGCAATGTCAACTCACCCCCGCGTGATGTTAGTTTGATTGACAACGACGAACACCCATGCGAGATCATCACCGTTAATTGCCGACGCAATGGCAACTCATGTCTGTGTGAAGCATGTTTGATCAACACCGACGAACGCCCATGCAAGTATCCACGGCCGGATCGACAACAACGGCCACGCGAGACCATCGTCGTTCGTCGTCGGCGCAATGGCAACTCACCCCCATGTGATGTTAGTTTGATCGACAACGACGAACACCCATGCGAGATCATCACCGTTAATTGCCGACGCAATGGCAACTCATGTCTGTGTGATGCATGTTTGATCAACACCGACGAACGTCCATGCAAGTATATCGTCGTTCGTCATCTACGCAATGGAGCCCTACGTAAATCTATTTTGCTCTGCGGCCCCGACGGCTGATTCTATGTGGCGTAAACACAGCAGGTGTATTTTTCTGTGAAACTTTTTTCATATGTTTTGGCAGCCGCCTCGACATCTGAAAAACGAAAGCACATTTTTTCATAATCGACGTCTGGCGTATAAAATTTTTTGTCTTGTGTATAGAAAATAACTGAAAATGGAATATACAGCTCGGCCTAAAGACAGGAGATCCCAATATAAAATGGACTACTCATCGTATAATCTGAAAGAATTACGAGAAATTCCTAAACAGAGAGGACAAAGAGGATATTCGAGTTTGCGAAAAGCGGAACTCATAGCGTTCATATCGCAGGGAGATCGACTAGGTGCTCGCATGGCTCAGGTCACCAAAGCACCAGCGCATACTCCCGCCACTGTACGAGAATTGCGGGAAATTGCAAAAAAGAGAGGTGTGCGAGGATACTCGAGATTGGCAAAAGCGGAACTTACGGCATTCTTGACTACTACTTGGAAATTTTTGCATCCGGGGAAAAATAAAACAGTTTTTTCGGACTGGCTGACTAGTGAGATTAGTAAGTTACCCCCGCAAACAAAACCACCCGTTCATAGGTTCAAACTTCGAGAGACTGCGACGGCTATCAAAGGGTTTACAAAAAGATACACGATCGATGGCGACAACGGGATCGATGTTGCAACTTTTCTCAAGGCTGTAAGACCGCAGGTAGTTTGGCTGCTAGGGAAAAATCGTGGGGCAAAAGTTCAACTCGATCTCATGTGCGTAATGGAGAAAGTAGATATGAAAACCGGTGAAGTAGTAACGGCTGAGCCTAATTTCAAATCAAAGAGTGATATTATTTTAGAAGCAACCGATGTGAGGGAAATATATACCAACGCAGCGGATAAAATTAAGGAGAGCATGGCAAGTTTTCAGATGCGGGGGAGTAATTGGAGATTCAAAACTGTTTTGAAGTTGGATATCGATACAGTGGTTTACAAACCATTGAAAGGTAGTTCTTACATTCCACTCCCAGATTATTTAGCGAATAAAAAGGCTATTATTAATATGAAGAACGAAGACGATGAATGCTTCAAGTGGTGCGTAACGAGAGCTGTAAACCCAGTTGACAAAAATACAGAAAGAATTACGAAAGAATTAATTAGACAGTCTGAGGAACTCAATTGGACTGGTATCGAATTCCCAGTAGCAGCGGATGCTAATGTGATAGGTAAGTTTGAGAAAAATAATAATATTAGTATTAATGTTTTTGGTTACGAGAAAGAAGTGAATGTATTCCCACTATATATATCAAAACATGAGAATGATAGGTGTGTAGATCTATTACTCATTTCTGATGGAGAAAAGAAGCATTATTGTTGGATCAGGAATTTCAACAGACTGCTGGCACTACGGACAGAAAAATCCCATAATTCAATGCACTATTGCAGAAGATGTTTAATCGGTTTTAGAAAAGTCGAATCGCTTCACAAACATACTGAGTACTGTTCACAGCAGGACGCCCAACGAATAGAACTTCCGGAACCTGGGACTATGCTAAGTTTTACACATCACTATAGAAAGATGCGTGTACCGTTTGTGTACTTTGCCGACTTTGAATCGTTCATCAAACCCATCGGTACATGTCAACCCGTTCCTAGCACGTCATACACCAACAAGTATCAAAAACATACGCCCAGCTCGTTTTGTTATCATTTGAAATGCTTCGACGATGATGTTTATTCCCAAGAGCCGGTGAGGTTTACAGCTGAAAACGAAGACGATGATGTCGCTCAGAAATTCATAGACAGTCTCGAAGAAAATGTAAAACGAATATACAACGAGTCCAAATTCCCCAAGAGGATGATATTCGGTAAGAAAGAGCAGGAGCTCTTCGACTCGGCTACTGTTTGCCATATATGCGAAGGAGAATTTATAGGCGACGAAAAACGAGTGCGAGATCACTGTCATTTGACTGGAAAATTTAGGGGCGCCGCTCACAACCTTTGTAATCTGAAATACAAAGTCCCCAAGTTCTTCCCCGTCGTATTTCACAATTTGACAGGTTATGACAGCCATTTATTTATCAAGAAATTACGAGGTGAACACGGCGAGAAAATCAAATGCATTCCCTGCAACGAAGAAAAGTATATCTCATTCAGCAGAGAGGTCGTCGTCGATAAGTTTGTAGACGCAGATGGAAAAGAGAGAGAAGTCAAGCGCGAATTACGTTTCATCGATAGTTTGAGATTCATGCCTCAGAGTCTCGACGCGTTATCGAAAAATCTTCAGAAAGATCAGTGCAAGAATTTAGGGAAATTTTTTGAGGGTGAGAAGCTGGATCTTTTACTCAGAAAAGGTGTTTACCCGTATGATTACGTCGACGGTGTTGAAAGATTAAACGAAACCGAGTTGCCATCGAAACATGCCTTCTATTCAAAACTAACCGATTCGGGCATCAGCGAAAAAGATTACGCGCACGCGAAAACGGTATGGGACAAATTTGAATGCAAAACATTACGACAATATCATGACTTGTACAATTTATCGGATGTTCTATTATTGGCGGATGTGTTCGAAAACTTTAGAGACGTCTGTATGACACACTACAACCTAGATCCTGCGTGGTACTACACTAGCCCAGGACTTGCTTGGGACGCGGCGTTGAAGACGACTGGCGTAGAGTTGGAGTTGTTGAGCGACTACGATATGTTGTTGATGATCAAGCAGGGAATACGAGGAGGCGTCAGCACGATTTCACATCGATACGCGAAAGCGAACAACGAGTACATGGGGGAAGCTTTCAATCCCACCCAGCATTCAGTATTCATTCCATACTTGGACGCGAACAACTTGTACGGATGGGCGATGAGCAAGCCGTTACCAACTCACGGGTTTGAATGGATGAACGATGACGAATTGAATGATTGGAAAAACATTACCGAACGAGATGGAGTGGGATGTGTGTTAGAAGTCGACTTAGAATATCCAAAGGAATTGCACGACCTGCATAATGATTATCCTCTCGCTCCGGAGAGTGTAAAACCCGCGGGATCGAATGTCTCAAAACTCATTCCAAACTTGAATGACAAAAAGAAGTACGTCGTTCATTACGAAAATTTAAAATTGTACGAAAGTCTCGGATTGAAAATCGTAAAAATACATCGAGGAATAAAATTCGTGGAAAGTGCCTGGCTGAAAAAGTATATCGATCTGAATACCGACCTGAGAACGAAAGCTACGAACGATTTTGAGAAAGACTTTTTCAAGCTGATGAACAATAGCGTTTTCGGCAAAACAATGGAAGCTATCGAGAATCGAGTCGACATACGATTGGTGAGTGACGAGAAGGAAGCTATCAAGCTAGTCGCGAAAACTAATTACGACAGACGAACGATTTTCGACGAAAACCTCATCGCCGTTCACATGAAAAAGACCAAGTTGTTTTACAACAAGCCGATATATCTAGGGATGTGTATATTAGACGTCAGTAAGACGCTCATGTATGATTTTCATTATAATTACATCAAGACCAAGTACGGAGATAGGGCCAAGCTATTATTCACCGATACCGATTCTTTGGCGTATGAAATTAAAACGGAAGACTTCTACAAAGATATTTCCTGCGACGTCCAAAGTATGTTCGATACTTCAGACTATCCGAGAGATCACCCATCCGGCATAGAAACGGGTGTAAATAAAAAAGTGGTTGGTATGTTCAAAGACGAGGCCGCGGGAAAACAGATTGAAGAATTTGTCGGACTGCGATCCAAGTTGTATTCTTACAAGATGGCGGGTGAAGACTACAAGAAATGTAAGGGTGTGAAAAAGAACGTCGTCAAGAAATCAATCACTCACGCAGATTACAAAGACTGCGTGTTTACGAAAAGACAACAGTCGAGAGCGATGAACGTCATGCGATCCTATCGCCATGAAATTTACACCGAAGAAGTAAATAAAATAGCTCTGTCCGCCGACGACGACAAAAGAGTAATAATGGACGACGGGATCCATACCCTAGCCTATGGACACTACACGCTGAAAACTAAACAAAATAAAGAATAATTTACACTAATATAAAATGGATGCGGTAAAAAAAGTGTGTACCAAATGCAAAAAAGAAAAAAGCTTGGACGAATTTCACAAAGATAATGCACAAAAGAGCGGGTATTACCCCAGCTGCAAAGTTTGTAAAAATGCCAAAGTGAAAGAGCTTGCACACAAATACGCGAGTCAGGAAAATAGAGAGACAAAAGACACAAAAGTTTGCAGCCGATGTAAGATTGAAAAGAACATTACGGAATACGTCAACAATCGATTTCAAAAAGATGGAAAGGCGAATGAATGCAAAAATTGTACGCATAATTATTATCTAGCCTGTGTAGAAGCTCGAAAGCTCATTAGTTTGTGAAACATCTAGATGAAATATTAAAATGAGCTATACAACTGTGAAAAATATAAATGTCGAAGGCGTAGTCCTCCTGAATCATCCGTTGACGAATTTTGAACTACTAGATGCCGCGAAAAAGCTCAATATTCCTAATTTCCGGGGAGTATTTCTCAGAGACGAGCTGCCGAAGAAACCTAGACAGTCTGAATGTGGGATATTGAATCTAGACGATTCTAATGGAACTGGCTCGCACTGGGTCGCGTTTTCAAAGAACGGCAAGGATAAAATATATTTCGACAGCTATGGCCTGCCCCCTCCTACAGAACTGGTAAAGTATTTGCAGAGTCCCGTGTACTACAATAGCGAACGCGTACAGCCCGACAACGAAGTGTTTTGCGGCCATTTGTGCTTGCACGCCCTGAAAAAAACATGCAAAGATGGAGTGAGTTTTCAAGAAGTTATAAACAGCCTGCATTGAAAATTATTATAATTATTTCGTCTTGTAAAAAATGCCTGTTGATAAATTTGGACATACAGATTCAGGATCTACGCAAAGAGTAATTGCTGGGGGAGTTACTGAAAGTCAAGTAAATAGTACTTTTCTAAGGCTAGATGGGGCAAACTCAGCGACCGGAGATCTAAATATGAGTGGTCATACTATTAGAGGTCTGCCTACAACGAATACAGCGAATACAGCGAATACTCTGGAAGCGGGGATAGATGAGGCTGTAAGTCGGGGGCAGGTAATAGATTTACTGCGGAATCACGGCGACGTCCCGACCGACAATAATCATTTGGCGAATAAGAAATACGTCGATGAACAACTTACTTCGAAAGTGGCGGCAGTAGTGGGACCCGCGGTTAGCGCTTACAGTTCAACTCAGCAGGCTATTCCCGCTATGACTTACACTGCAGTTACTTTTGACGTAATAAGATGCGGTACCGCAAAACACGGTATTGAACAGGGTATCGGAACGACTTCTTTCTTCCCCAGTAAAGCTGGGTACTATATCGTTTCGGTGTACATAGAATTTTACTTCAATAATAATGTCGCGTATGGCACCGTCCACCTGTATAAAAATGGGGTGACGTACATGCAAATTGTGGGCGGAGGGAGCACGAGAGGTGCGTGCAGCCATTCAATCGGTAGTAACATAGTTTTTCTAGGCGAATTCGATTACCTCAACATACGCGTTTTTTCATCCGTCGGCACGAACATTTTGTGTAGGGACTTTTCAGCGGCATTCTTACGGCCCTAATTAATAAAAATTGTTATTTTCAAAATGCCTGTTGATAAATTTGGACATACAGATTCTGGATCTACTCAAAGAATAATTGCAGGGGGTGTTACGCTGTCCCAAGTAAACAGTACTTTTCTAAGGGTAGATGGAGCAAATCCGGCGACTGGGAATCTAAATATGAATGGCAACTTCATCAAAGGCCTGTCTGTAACGAATAATCCGGAAGCGGGAATGGATGAAGCACTAAGTCGGGGACAGGCTATTGCTCTAGTCACCGATAAAATCACTAATAGCGTCGTGCCTACCGGTAGTAGAGATTACGTTTCGGGTATGAGGGTATCCCCGGGCAATCTAGTGAGAAATACGACGAGCGGTATTATATATAGGTTCGAAGGAACGGCTGGAGCTATAACAGCGGCACCGGCATTATCCCCGAATTGGAGGCCTACAACCGCGCCGGCTATTTGCGTGTTGAAAGAAGATGGAGGGGGAGCGTCCACATTCGTAAGTGGTGGCGCATTCTCAGGCGTATATGCAGCGCATGGTGGTGCATTCTCAGGCACATATGTAATGCACCAACAATTAACGGTCGTTGCTATCAATACGGATTCGGCGTATACGGCGTCCTTGGGCCTAATAACTATTCCTCGTACGGGTGTGTATCGACTTGGCGGATTCGCGAATTTCTTGATAGGAAATGATAGTTCGGGTGAAAAAATAATCAGAATTGCGTATGTCAAAGACGAGATACATAGTAACGAACTTTTTGAATACATGGCGGGCGGATCAACGGTTGGCAGCAGAATATCGCTCGTATTACCAACCGTCGCCATATTTTTCAACGCCAACGATAAGCTCGGTATGAAGGTATATTCTGTCATATCCGGAAACAGTCCAACGGCCGGTCGCCTTCTTCTCATGGACGGAGCCGGATTGCAGGTCGAGTTTTTGTACTAGGTAGCCGTAGATACCTATCGTTCATATACGCACGATAGGTATCTGTAAGTCTCATTATTCTTCAACGTTATCTTTCTTCAATATACCACACTCATTTTCTGCCCATCCGATTGAAACCTCAGTAACTTGTCTGAAATCACCACTGCGTACGCTTCCGTATTGGCTGGCGGCGCCGTATTGAACGTGCCTTTGATCTGGATATCGACCACCGATGACTTCAGACGCTCGGATTGCTTGCTCACGTCAAACACCATAATCGGAAACAGATCTTTGAAGTCCGAGGGTGTGATATTGCATTGCGTCATTAGTTCGTCCATTCCATAGTATTTTTCACTGAACGCGGCTGCTGCTCGGTACGCCCGTGAGAATTGTTGATTCGGAAATGACAGATTATAGTCGACAACTGGATATCGGTCCTGGTTCATCATCACGAACATGTTTTTGAGATCGCAATGATTGAAAATGGATGGATTGTGTAGTTGATCGCCGCTTTTGTCGGTTTGAAAACCCAAGATGATGTACCTAGGCTTCTCAGGTAGTGTCTTGACGCTAAGTCTCCAGCTAAAATTAGTCGACTGTGCGACGGAGGTGGTATCGCATTGACGGGCTCTGTACGCAACTGGCAGCGACGCTTTCGATTCGATCGTTTTGTACAATTGCATCTTCTCCATATCCGCGGGAATAACGTGCGGCATGAACCACGAGATTTTATCCAGCCTAACTTTCCCTGCGGCCGCGGCGGCGAGTCTAAAAATTGCGTCATCATCGGCTTTACGAACCAGAGTTAGCGTATGTTTCACACCAAAAACAACCTTGTCGTAATCATCGCAAAATCCGAAAATATGCTTCAATGGAACTACAAAGCTGAAAGTACCTTTGGCATTTGGTTTTTGAATTATATACGACTGTCTCACGTTGAAACCTTGATTATCCGCGATAGCAGCCGTCGCCCCGCTGTCCTTGTACCACAACTGATTCAGACCTTGAGCTAGTTGAAAATCATTCGGGTATTTGAGTAATCCGAGCATCGTCGTTGCTTGACCTGGGTGAAATAACGATTCAATTTCCTGATTCGACAGGGCATACGAAATTTGGCTGAAAAGATGCATGAGCCCATTATTCGTAAGGGTTGCTTCATCGGCATTAACGTAGAAGGTGTTAGGTGGTGCCGCCTTCATCAATCTACCCTCGAACAGCAGGTAAGATTCTGCGGGATGACAAAATAGATCTTGAAGTTCGATGTTTATTCTAATCTCGCCGGAGGTGTTTAGATTCGCCCCCGATATCGGCTCATACTCGTACCATTCGTAGCGTTCGACGCTTTCATCGCTCAATGGTTGTTCGGTAAATCTCAGAATATCGGATGATTGCATTTTTACTACTACGCGATAATATTTTTTACGCGACCTTCATTCCGGCGCCGTTTAGCGAGCGTACTAAATCTTGTATCGACATGGCGGCGTTCTTCTTCAGGCCATCCCCCATCATCAGATTATTAATATTCGGGATATTCGAGGTCAACCCGACGCTACCGACGCCACTCAGCCGCTCTAAAATTTGTCTAGTTTCTGGCGTAACAGCCTGTTTCTGAGGAGTAGGAGCAGGAGTAAACAGTTTGGCCACTGCTTTGTCCACTAATCGTTTGCCGGCGTCGATTGCGGTTGTTTTCCCAACATCGATGGCCTTTTTCCCAATTTCTTTCGCCGCGTCTTTACCCGCGCTGAGAGCGGTCGTTGCTAATTGTTTGGCGGCGTTCGACGTAACTAGCCGTTTGAAAAATCCCGAAATTGTATCGAATATTCCCGATCCGCCGATTACGTATTGTTTTCTATACCTCCTTCTATTAATGACCTGCATTTTACAATACCGACATTATATTTTTGTAAGCATCTTTACTCAGCACTCCTTGCCTCAATAACGCGTCGCACATCGCCACGATCTCGTTTCTCACGCCGGTATTGCCTGCTTTGAAGCTTTGAAATCGTAGTTCTAGCTGTTTCGCTAATACGTTTGGATCTTCGGAAATAACGATTACACCACCCACGCCTTTACCCACCGCATTACGAGTCCTCTTTTCCCATATCGGCTTGATAATTTCTCTATATTTGACGCTCGAAGATGCTTTCGGTTTGTTGGGATTTTTCGGCTGTCTGATAGCATCCGTCGTGAGTAGAATCTCGGCGTAATCGTCTCTATCATTATTATCGTATATCGACGTGTTCGGCTGTTTCATCGTCAACAACTCCCAAAGCCCCGGTGTTCCGCTATACGTCTTATTTCCAACCGTCACATCGTCTCCTTGAATAAAAATCGGAGTGTCGCCGATGTAGAATTGTCCATTTTTTGATCGTATTCCGAACGTCGTATCTACGATTTTTCTATCGGAGGCGTATTGATGAAGGTACTTGGTAGCTACATCTCCTAATTCTAAAGTTCTAATATCCTCGGTTGGATCATCGCTATACGCTTCTATCGAGGGATACTGAGGAAATTGAACCTTCAACGAAGCGGGTAGCGCCTGTAGTGCGTTTGATGTGGCTATCGAATTTTCTTTGATGGCGGATAGTAGCACATTCTGCTCTTTGGAAGTTGCGGATTGCGAATCGACGATAGGCTTGTACAGCTTGGTTAGTTCTTGTTGCAGCCCCGAATCCCCCAATCTCTCCGATAAAAAGTTCTGTTGAATATTCTTCTTGGATTTCAGAAACTCTTCGACTATGAAATTTCTTTTCGCCGGGTCATCTATCTTTAGAAACGACATTTTTAATAAAAAAATTAATGTTTTACGATGTGTTTTTCGACATGTTTTCCGACGTGTTTTTCTACATGTTTTTCGACATGTCTAAAAACACAAGTTAGACGTATTTTCAGACATAGCGACATACGTCTACATAGGCCTACAAAACTCTACATGACTTCATACATGTTCACGTTAGTCGTCTTTCTACTAGATTCGGTATTTTTCTCAAACATGCTTTGAAAGGACTGTCTGACTTCCTCTCTCCCCCGATCGATGAGTGATTGTTTCGTTTCCTCATCCATCGCGGCTGCCGCAACTTTCGACTTACTTTTGATTTCTTCTTTCATGCCATTGAATTTTTCAATCTCGCTTAGAATCAGAGAATATTCCTCGTCTGAAATGTGATCATCCACGAGTGCTTTTGAAATATGGTCGCTGATCGTGTTGAGCTTCGCGTCAGCTAGCGTTTTGACCTTTTCATGCTTCTCCGCCTTGAGGGCGAGCTTTTTACAGATTCGGCCGCCGATTATACTCAATAGCCCCGCACCTAGCGCCGCCCCTTCCATAGCAATAGCGATGGGGGCTGCAATTATGGTGGACAATACACCGATTCCCGAAATTCCGAGCCCCATCGTGGCCGCTATGAGGACGTTGTCTACTATGCCGATTACGCTCACACTTCTATGATACTTTTTACTCAACGTTGCTCTTTTGTCGCGTTCTTGCTCGATCTCCTTTTTGATTTCGCTAATCTTCTGAAGCCGATACGTTTGTGCGGACCCTGCGGCTATTTGTATTTCACCTTCCGGCGCAGAGGGCGTTATATTTGTTAGGTTTGGATAGAGTTTGATGCCTTCGTATTCCATGCGTTTATTTATTAGCAATATATATTTTTTACTGCTGATAATTTACAAAACACAGCGAATCTCCTTGGTTTATAGTTACCGCCGAATCGGAGTTGTTTTGAATGGAAACTATGATATCATCAACAACCACATCTTCTGAAATCACTCCGTCTAGTAAGCTGCAGCGTCGTTCTTTGATACTCTGTCTGAGGGAAACGAGACAAAGACCCGCCGACATTTCTACACCGAGTCCAAGCCTTAGCGTATTTGCCGCCTTTGGTTGTATCGTGATATCATTTTGCGCAAAAATCTCCCATCGCAGACCGCCTAGCTGCCTTACTGGGACGCGAGTAGCGCCGCTCGTAATCTTCCAAAAGACTGAAACGGGCTGTGTTCTAACCTCTACCGGTCTAGTTGGTTTAGTTCCAAATTTGTGTATTGGTCTCGACATTTTACATAGAATAATTTATAATATCATGCCGAGAATCGGAATGTTTCGAAACGGAGAGTTGGGGCCGAGCAAAAGTCCTTCACCATTCACATAGCCCGACCCTGTTTTCATGTACAGCCCGGACCCCATTATCGATGCGCCTTTTTGCCACGGAGACAAGTACAAACCGGATCCGGCTGCTCTTATTTTGCACGCTATGTCGCCTTTCTTGACATACATTACACCCGAACCGCTGATTTTATCGACAAGTTTCGATCCAGCCGCAGCACCTAACCCACCTAATGCGCCCTGTGCTAAACTAGGCAGTACGCTACCAAGAAGGAACCGTCCCGCTGTCGCTAGAAACGGAAGTATAGCGCCTATGAATCCACCTTCGACTTTCTTGTTGTTCTCCAATTGCGTTTTACTCATTTTAATAATCATGCCAGTTCCTTTTTGGTAGGCTGCTGCCATTTTATTGATTTGCGCCTGGGTGAGGGCCAAAACGTGTTCGCCATTCAAATCATCATGCGATAGTTTGATGCTCACGCCGGTTCCCGCTTCAAGTGATCTTTTAATTTTGTCTTGTTGCGCTTCTGAAATATTAACTTTTACGCCCATGTAACGATTCATTTTATTAATAAATTACAAAAACTTTCAAACTTCTCTGATGTGAAATCGAATCGCCAATTCTTCGCCTCGAAGATTTAGTAGCCTCCCGTGTTGGTCTGTGAGCCTCGTTTCCATCGTTGAAATTGTAGATAGCAAAATCGGGAGATATATCAAATTATGTGGCACTTCGATAATCTTGTAACCTGGGCCTACGTTTGGGAAAAAAGAATATATCACGTTTTCCGATGTTCCGTTAGTGTACGAAGACCCGATAATGTCGCTGGTCACTCTCAGGCTGCTTACACTCATTATATTTACCAAGTCTTCCGATTCGTTGTATCCCGCCGAATAGATCCATCTGTTGAAACCTAGAACCTTTCCAATCGAATTCTTTGGCGTAAAGTCAACCATATAGCCCTCTGCCGTTATATTTACCACAGACCTCAGCGTATTGGTGTTTGGCGCTATTGAGATACAATATTCCCCATTTACTCCGTCGTAATGCCCATTCCCCTTCATGACCCTCTGTATATATTCGTTGATATCCGTTATTTCATAGCAACCCTCTGGAACTTGAATGTTTACCCAATCCGTGTCGCGATTTGGCGAATACCGAAAGACGTTGTTTGTCGCGTCGATATTCGGAAAAGAATAGTACGTCTCGAGGGCAACCAAGGCCATTTCATATTTCTTATTCTTCTCCAGTTCGAGTAGTGGATTAAACTTCGTTCTGATTCGCGTGCTCTTTTCGCTGAGAAAAATGGAAAATGATGTTTTTGGTTCCGTGTTGCAGGCCGTCTTTTCCGTGTTTTCCGATATCTGTTTGAGAAGCGATGATTCCATTTTTACTATACAATACAATTTTACAATGGCGGATCCTCGATTATATAAAATTCGTCGAGTCCGCTTCGGTATTTACCATTGTACTTGTCGCTAGTCAGGTCTAAAACCACGAATCCATGAGGCCGTTCCCATACTGTTTTGCAGAGTTTTCTAAATTCATCTTTCGACATGTCTGTACTCACGTGATCGTTGTAAATATGATTACAATTTTTCAGGTCTTGTTTGAACAGGCAAATAAAGTTCGCATTTTCTCTGATTGTTTGACGCGGTAATTTGAAATAATTCTGGGCGAGGTAAAAACAATCTACATTACTATGCCTGCCCCGATTGTAATACGTTTCACATTTGTTTTGTTTTTCCAATTGAAGATCGTCAAAAATCATCAGGTTCTTCTTTTCAGCGCTCAAATCTCTCGGGTCCGGTACATCGTCGGCGCTCTCAAAGAACTTGGCAATTATATCGGATTTAGCTTCTGAGTTTTTTGCTAGTTCTTCCATTACAAGGTCTGGCGACGCATTTAGTCCCACGATTTCATCTCGGTGCTCGAACAACCAAACGATCGCTTCTTTCGGTAATTTTTCTTCGTATGCTTTTTTAATAATGCGATATTCCGGCTGAAACAGAGAAGTACCGAATACCTGCAAGTTATTATAATCCAACCAGTCTGGCCCGAGTAAAAGATTGAGAAGAAGCGTTGTTTTTCCACACGCCGATTTCCCAACTATCAAACCGCGAATGCTTTTGGGTAGCAGCGGATTATTGAATCTTTTCGAGAGCGCTGTGCCCCAACTCAAATCATTAATCTCCATTTTAAAAATATATATTATTAAAAACGAAATGTATTGCGTAAAATGTAAAAAACAGACCCAGACGACAGATGTGCAGAACGTCGTGGCTAATAACGGGAGATCGATGCTCAGAGGTGTTTGCGTCGTATGCGGGAAAACAAAAACTCAATTCGTGAAGGCGTCCGCTGTTGCGCAAGGTGGGGATCTAGTTAGTTCACTGAACGCTGCCACTAGCAACATTAAATTACCTTGGGCTAAATTTCCGGGCGAATTACATTTGCCGGGCCATCAGTTTACTGGACCCGGTACTAGACTAGATTTGCGTCTGAATCCCAACGAAACCCCCAAAGATTGGAGCAAACCTATAAACAGGGTAGATAGCGCGGCATATATTCACGACCTAGCGTACAATCACCACACTGATACGGCTTCTAGGAATGTCGCCGATAGAGCAATGATAAACCAATTGAATAATATACCAAATCCGAGTCTGCGGGAACGCGTAGAGAGGGCGATAGTAAAACCTATTTTGTCCGCTAAAACGAGTCTCGGGCTAGGTTTAAAAAAAGCCAAGAATTACAGCAGGACCTGAAATGGACTAATCAATTAGCGAATGAATTACACAAACCAGTAGTGAGAAATTTTAGGACGAGGCGGGTCCGTGTTGGCGGGATTGACCAGATTTGGGCGGCTGATCTAATCGACATGCAGGCTTTCGCTAGAGATAATGATGGCGTGAAATTTCTATTGACCGTCATAGATGTGTTTTCCAAGTATGGGTGGATCGTTCCATTACATGACAAGAGTGGGAAGTCTACAGCCGATGGGTTCGTGAAGATACTCGGGGGTGGTCGACAGCCAGTCAAAGTTTGGTGCGACAAAGGGAAAGAATTTTATAACAAAAATGTGAAGAATTTAGTCGAGTTGTATTCTACCGAGAACGAGGGCAAAAGTTGTATCGTAGAAAGATGGGTGCGTACGATGAAAGAGAAGATGTTCAAGTTCTTCACAGCTAATTCAACTAGAAGATATATCGATGTATTAGATGAAATGGTTAGTAATTATAATGACACGAGACATTCTTCGATCAAAATGACTCCCGCGAAGGCTAGTATGAAAGTGAACGAAAAGACGGTATTTATGAATTTATACGGCGACGAGATTTCAGAGTCTATTACACCAAAGTTTTCAGTCGGCGATCGAGTCAGAATAACTAGGAAGAAGAACATTTTTGACAAAGGATATATACCTAGATGGACCGAGGAGGTTTTTGTAGTATCTCAGGTTCAATATACAGATCCGCCAACTTACAAGATTACTGATTCTGCTGGTGAGGAAATACAAGGCTCATTCTATGAACAGGAGCTACAGAAAACGGCTCAAGAAATATTTAGAATCGAAAAAGTGATTAGGAAACGCGGGAAGAAATGTCTCGTGAAGTGGTTGGGCTACCCAGCCTCGTTCAACTCGTGGATCGAAAATGAAGACTTGCTGGCATTGTGAGACGATTTTGACAAAATACGCCAGACGCCAACATTCCCTACTACTTGCGATAATTAATATCGAAACTGGTAAATCCCACCATTATTGCGTTCTTGACTGTGAGTGGCTATGGCTATGGCAGGAGGGCGGTCCTATGACGTCAGACTATAACTAGATACAGTGTGACCGGGGGACCCGTCACATTTTTCGATAAAACGTGACAGGGACGTTTTTGAAATCTATTCGACTGAGGTGTGACACGAAACATTTTCTACTGAATGCCGTTCTGCGAAATTTTGTACAGAGCTTGACCGTCTTTCTCCTACCAACGACAACGACGATGATGATGTTGATGATGATGGCGGTGGTGGTGGTGGTGATGATGACGACGATGATGAAGAGATGGCGACGACAAATCGGGTTGATGATGATGATGATGTTGATGATGATGGCGGTGGTGGTGGTGGCGGTGGTGGTGGTGGTGGTGGTGGTGGTGGTGGTGGCGGTGGTGGTGGTGGTGCTGGTGGTGGTGGTGGTGATGATGATGATGAAGAGATGGCGACGACAAGTCGGGTTGATGATGATGGTGATGATGATGTTTGTGAGACGATTATGAAAATAGCCTATGTCGTGTTTGATAACGATAACGAAAGTGAATGAAAAGACTGTAGGCCTCATAGCACATCGTCAATACTGTGGGAAATTTCCATCGCGGGAAGTCGATCCAAAGACGATTATGAAAATAGCCTATGTCGTGTTTGATATCGATAACGAAAGTGAATGAAAAGACTGTGGACCTCATAGCACATCGTCAATACTGCGGGAAATTTCCATCACGAGAAGTCGATCCAAAAACGATTATAAACCAACGGTGTAAAATCGTTTTTGCGATATTGTAATCCCATATCTACGTCGTAGTCCACTCATGCCCGTACATCACACAGGCATGTGTCGCCATTGCATTGACAATTAACGATGATGATCTCGTTGTCGATCAAACTAACATCACACGGGGGTGAGTTGACATTGCGCCGACGACGAACGACGATGGTCTCGCGTGGCCCTTGTTGTCGATCCGGCCGTGGATACTTGCATGAGCATTCTTCGTTGCAGCATTCGCGGATGTGGGCGTCAATTTTAGCATTGAACTTTGCTTTCCACCGTCTTGTAAAATATCCATCCTTGGCGCTCCGCTCGGCCATTTTTCGTAATTCAGTAACAGTTTTCTTCGGGTAGTCCATTTTGTATACGCCGGAGAAAATTTTTTTTTTACTTTTTTTACTTTTTTTTTACTTTTTTTACTTTTTTTTACTTTTTTACGACAGACGTCGAATTTGAAAAAGTAAGGCTAGTATTGACCGAACTGCGCGGACACTCAATTTTCAAGGCTGTACTAGTCAAATGTCCGAAGATCAAGGCTGTACTGGTCAAATGTCCGAAGATCAAGGCTGTACTGGTCAAATGTCCGAAGATCAAGGCTGTACTGGTCAAATGAGCCAAGTGCCTTATTCCTGTTCTACTTGTTTATCTGTCTCTCTTTCTGTCTGTTTGTCTGTCTCTTTTTCTGTCTGTTTGTCTGTGTGTCTCTCTTTCTTTCTGCTTTTCTGTCTCTTTTTCTTTCTGTTTGTCTGTCTCTATTTCTGTCTGTTTGTCTGTCTCTATTTCTGTCTGTTTGTCTGTCTCTCTTTCTGTCTGTTTGTCTGTCTCTCTTTCTGTCTGCTTGTCTGTCTGTCTTTCTGTCTGTTTGTCTGTCTCTCTTTCAGTCTGTCTCTCTTTCTGTCTGTGTCTCTTTCTGTCTGTTTGTCTGTCTCTCTTTCTTTCTGTTTGTCTGTCTCTTTTTCTGTCTGTTTGTCTGTCTCTCTTTCTGTCTGTTTGTCTGTCTCTCTTTCTGTCTGTTTGTCTGTCTCTCTTTCTGTCTGTTTGTCTGTCTCTCTGCGCTTAAATCCAATTATAGCCACTTTTAAAAAACCAGTTTTTCTTTTAGTGAATTACTGAGATCATCAGATTAAGTTTCTGAGAAGTAATTTCTTGTTGAAGCTTAAAATATCCGAAAGAGAATTATTTCATGAAAGGTTATTGTGAAGATGCTTTGTCTTTTGTAATCGTTTATAATTGCAAGCTCCAAATTTATATAACCGATGATGCATGCAAGGTCAATTCGTTCATGCAATTAATTTAGACAGAAAAGAAAGAAAGATTTTGAATGTGACGATAGCTATAATTATATGTTTTTTGTCAAGATTTTTTGAAGAGACCATGTAGTAGTGAGCAAAAAATAAGCAATTTATTATTATTGCAGGAACAAGAAGAGAATCATAGTATTTTAGGAGAGAGAGAAAAGATATAATATTATAGCGCCAAGATTGCTTCGTTTAATGGAAAGAGAGTAGGCCTATATGGGCCAACCCTTTAATTTGTGGCCGAGCACGAAATGGTATTTTATTGGAACAAATTCTGAACTGACCTTCTGACTCACCAGAGGGTATATTATACATGGGAAGGGTCGACTTCAATCCACAGATTGTTGTATACCACGATTGCTACCGAACTATCATGATGATCACTTTGAACAATTAGTATGTATACACAGGGTCATGAGGAAAAAATACTCCTTCGGTTTTTTTTACCGATATCTTGGCCTGAAGTAATAATGTTACAATCAAATTTTAGTGAGATCACCCATTGTTTTTTGACTATTCAAAAACGTAACGCAACAAAATTTTAAAAATTCGTTTTGATTAAATTTCATCACTTTCCTTCCGCCGTCAATTTTTAGTCGTTTTTGTTGGAATAATTAGTTATACACATTCTAGATGGCGCTAGCGTAGGTGACTCTAAAATAGTTGACTCTATGTTTACGTCACTTCCTTCTTCCTTCTCGGTTTTCCTTTCGTGTTGTGTGCTAATAATAAAGACGGTTAAGTTTATCTTTTATCTTTGTAATCCTAAGTCAATGGCCTGCATTTCAACAGGTTATGGGCCCAGGCCGACTTGTAAGTAAACATGAACTGTAGGTCGACTAATATTTTTCGAGTTTTCTCGTTAATTATCCGAGTCGATAGAAGCTGAAGTTTCTTCTTTGTCACGCGTCAAAATGGCGGCATTGGAAGAACTACAGCAACAAGTTCTGAGGATTCAGGAGAAGATTAGCACAGGATCAGGTAGTATAGCAACAATAGCTACTACAAATTCCGTCGGAGGTTTGCCAGAAGCGAGGCATCTTGATGGCAAAAATTATGGTGATTGGAAATTCTGGATGCAAAATTTCTTGATTGACGCTGGTTTATGGCGCTGTGTTTCGCCAAAAGAGGGCCAGGCTGTTGATCCGGATTTGGACTTACGTGCGTTAGCCAAAATCAATCTTAGCCTAAAACCTTGTTCAGCAAAAGTCACAAAGAAATGCCAGACTGCGAAAGCTGCTTGGGACGCATTGAGAGGTGAATATGAAAGCACTGCTCTTGTTCGTCTGATTGGACTGTATTCTAGTTTGTTTAAGACAAATTTTGAGAACTTTCCTTCGATGCAGCAGTATGTAGATCACATTTTGTCGATTGCAGAACAATTGGAATCAATTGGTCAACCTTTTCAGGACAATGTTGTTGGAGGCATAATTCTTGGAGGTCTTCCAGATCAGTACAGGCCTTTAATATTAGGCATCCAAGGATCAAAGCAAGACACAACAGTGGAGTTTGTAAAAAGTCTTTTGCTTCAAGGCAGTGTCAAGGACCTAGGAGCAAATACGACTTCAAGTGCAACTCATTCAGCATTTTCAATGGGCAGGTCTCAAATGAGCAGGTCCCACAAGGGCATGTCCCAGATGAAAAGTAAGCCAAAAGGACCACGTTGTTTCGAATGCAATCAATTTGGTCATATTCGTTCACAATGTAAGAAGGTCAATGTTAAGGAACATAAGAATTCAGCCAATGCAAATTTTGGTGCTGTGTCAGCCCAAACGAATTTTTCTGTTTCATCGGTGCAATCTACCTCGATGAATGATGATTGGTATCTAGATTCGGGTGCCACAGTACATCTGACATCTCGACTTGACTGGCTTAAGAATTTTTCTTCGGACTCTAGTCAAGAGGTTGGAATTGCAAATGGAGCAAAGTTGAAAAGCACTGGAATGGGAAGATTATCGATTCCGTTGTCAACAAAGAAAACAATGGAAATTTCAGATGTTGTTCATGTTCCAGATTTGGCTATAAATCTCTTGGCAGTTAACAAAATTGCTCAGGAAGGTAAAACTGTGTTGTTCGATAAGAAAGGCTGTCGCATAGTTAATCAGCAGGTCAAGGTAAATCCAAGAAGGGTCGTTGGAACTGCCACAGTAGTTAACGGACTGTATCGTTTGAACTGTACGCAATCTCCTATGTTTGCTGCGCTGTCAACGAATTCTGTCAACTTATGGCATCGTCGTCTTGGACATCTTAATCGTCCTTCAATGCGCCTGCTTCAAACCACGATGTCTTCTGGTGTTCAGTCTGAAGGAACGGCAAATATTCCTTGTGAAGCTTGTGTGAAAGGCAAACAGCACCGCAAACCGTTCAAGAAAACAGGAGCCAAAAGAGCGAACCAAGTTCTTGGTCTTGTTCATTCTGATATTTGTGGTCCAATGCATGTTTCATCTGTTGGTGGAGCACGGTATTTTCTCACATTCATTGATGATTTCACAAGACACTCGGTTGTCTATTTCCTGAAATCAAAGACTGAAGTCTTGGAGAAGTTCAAGGAGTACAAATCTCTTGTTGAGAATCAGACTGGCAAGCGTATCAAAACTCTTCGAACAGATAATGGTACTGAATATGTCAATGAAAGTTTTCTGGGTTTTTTACGACGTGGTGGAATTCGTCACGAAACCACAATTCCATATACTCCTCAGCAGAACGGAGTTGCAGAGCGTCTAAACAGAACTTTGGTAGAACGAGCTAGAACAATGGTTCTAGAATCCGGAGTAAGCACAGATTTTTGGGCAGAAGCAGTAAACACGGCCAATTATCTGAAGAATCGCTCACCTACAAAAGTCTTACCAAAGATGACACCTCAAGAGGCATGGACAGGAAAAAAACCTGACCTAAGCCATCTTCGTGTTTTTGGTTGCAAAGCTCTGGTGAAAGTTCCTGAACATAACCGCAAGAAATGGGACTCTAAATCAAAAGAGTACATCTTTGTTGGTTACTGTGAAGAAAGCAAAGGTTACAGAATGCTTCACCCTGTTACAAAGAAATTCACTCGATCAAGAGATGTTGTTTTCTTTGAATCTCAGTTTCCTGTTCGACATTCGTCTTCAGATGATCCATTTCCGGATGTTGCGGATGACATCTCATCGCAAACTGTTACTTCAGACATTCATCATCAACAGCAGTTTCAGAATACCCGAGCTCCTGTTGAAGTGGGGGAGTCTGGTGGTTCAAAGGAGTCTGGTGGATCAAAGGAGTCTGGTGGATCAAAGACTGGTCTTACTGATGGTTCGAACACTGGTTCGGAAATAAACTTGGTGGAAGAAGATTCTGATGGTTCAGATATTTCAGTGGTCAATAAGGAAATAACTGATGATGAAGAAGTGAAACGAGACACATTTGAGAGGCCAAAAAGAACTCGTATTCCAAACAGGCAAATATTCAATGAGGATTTTGTTGTGCATCAAGCTACGTTGTGTAAAAGTACTGATCCAGCAACTGTTGAAGAAGCCCTTAGTTCTCATCACGCAAAAGAATGGAAATGTGCAATGGAAGAAGAAATTCAGGCACATGTTGAAAACCAGACATGGACATTATCTGATGTACCTACTGGGAGAAAGGCAATTAAATGCAAATGGGTCTTCAAAACAAAGCTGAAATCTGATGGTACAGTTGAGCGTTACAAAGCTCGTTTGGTGGCTAAAGGATGTTCACAAAAACCAGGCATTGATTACGAAGAAACGTACGCACCTGTTGTGCGTTATACTTCCATTCGTCTTCTGATGGCATTAGCTGCAAAATATGACCTTGACATTGATCAAATGGATGTCATAACAGCATTTTTGCATCCTGAGCTCGAAGAAGAAATTTACATGGAACTGCCAGATGGTTTTCGGCTAAATGGTAAAACTTGTCGACTAAAGAAGTCAATTTATGGTCTGAAGCAAGCTAGCCGAGCCTGGAATAAGAAATTGGATAAGTTGTTGAAAGAACTTGGATTTGTGCAATCAAATTTTGACACTTGCATTTACTACAGATGTGAAAATGGAAAGATCTTAATCATTGCAGTGTATGTTGATGATCTTTTGATTTTCTCGAACAACAAGCAAGAGAAACAGAATTTGAAAGCAGATCTAGTGAAACGTCTCAAGATGAAGGATCTTGGAGAGGCACATTACTGTGTGGGCATTCATATCCAAAGAGATCGTGATACAGGAACGATATCGCTTGATCAAGAGAAATATATTGAACAAGTGCTCAACCGCTTCAATATGACTGAGTGCAATGGGGTTTCAACTCCACTTGATCCAAATCAAGATTTGTTCAGAGAGGAATTCTTTCCTAACAGTCGACAAGAAGAGGAAGAAATGAGAAACATTCCTTTTCAAGAAGCTGTGGGTAGCCTTATGTATGCAGCACAGGCTACAAGGCCAGACATTGCATTTGCAGTGGGGGTCATGAGCAGATTCAATAACAATTATGGAAAAACTCATTGGGTTGCAGTGAAAAGAATCTTTAGATATCTTCGGCAGTCTGCAAGTACCAAACTTGTGTACAGGAAAACCAATGAAGATTTGATTGGATTCAGTGATTCTGACTGGGGTGGTGATAAAAGAGATCTCAAATCAACCACTGGCTACACTTTTGTTTTAAGTGGTGCCGCAATAAGTTGGAACTCAAAGAAACAACCAACAGTTGCAAAGTCAACAACTGAAGCAGAGTACATGGCTTTAAGCATGGCTGCTACAGAAGCTATATGGTTAAAGGGTCTTCGCAAAGAACTTGTTCCTCAGGCTTCAGATGTTGTGGAGATCTTCTGTGATAACAAAGGGGCGATTGATCTTTCTAGAAATCCTGGATATCGACCCAAGACCAAGCACATTGCTGTGCAGCATCACTTCATTCGAGACAGAATTGCGATTGGAGACATTCTGGTTAAACAGATTGAAACAACAAACATGGTTGCTGACTGTTTAACAAAAGGACTGTGTAAAGATGTGCATAATAAATGCATTTCTGGGATGGGGTTAGCAAAATAAGGCTAACCTAATTTGTGAGTGTGTATAAAGTGGGGGTGTTGGAATAATTAGTTATACACATTCTAGATGGCGCTAGCGTAGGTGACTCTAAAATAGTTGACTCTATGTTTACGTCACTTCCTTCTTCCTTCTCGGTTTTCCTTTCGTGTTGTGTGCTAATAATAAAGACGGTTAAGTTTATCTTTTATCTTTGTAATCCTAAGTCAATGGCCTGCATTTCAACAGTTTTTCACCATATCGAGACCAAACTATATATTAAGATACTGCAAACAAACCATAGAAGTTCTAGCATGTAAATAGTATTCAAATTGCATGCAACGACAATAGATGATTACGACGATGGCGACGACGATGGCGACTACGACGACGATGATGATGATGACAACGACGCGAACAGCTGAAATAACAAAGTGACCGACAAATTAAGGCTGATTGACGGGCTGACTAATTACGAAGTACGTACGCAGAGATGATTGATTGATTGTCTGACTGATTGGATTATTGCAGCTGAAACAGCAATCGGCCAACGACGACGACGACGACACACACGCACACACACACACACACACACACACACACACACTTATAAATGTTGCAGATGAAATGTCGTCGACGGCTTACCATAGGAATTATATAGCGCTGCAGTGCTATAGTGTGAAGAGGAGGATGCATGAAAAACACGACCGATGAATCCCAGGACACCATTTGCGCGCCATGGAATTCTATTATTGACATTTGCTGCTGCAGCTTCCACTCGCGGCGCTCACTGAATTACTGCACTGACTCACCGACTCACTCACTTATTCATTCACCGAATACGCATGCACTTATATCCATTCACTCGCTTACCTACTTATACGCTCACTTACTCCGTGCTCACTCACTCATCCACTTATAATACTCACACACTCTTTCATGCACTATCTCACTCACTCACTAACTCTCTCACCCATTCACTCACTCACGTATACTCACCCACTTATACACTCGCTCCCTCCCTCACTCACTCACTCACTCAAACACTCGCTCACTTAGGCTACTCCTCAGTCCTAACTTAATTCCTCATGCACTCAAATGCTCACCCAGTCATTCGTTCATTCATCTGATGCATGTTCGCAGTATTACAAGGCATTCAAGTATATAGGCCTACTATATGCAGGAACAAAGACAAGATCGAGCATTTAATTAGCGCATTTTGTGAGTTCCTGTATATAGGCTGCATATAATAGGCGCCATTTTGCCATCAAGACCATGAGAGCTTCAGCGGTATACCTTGATTAGTTGATATATGTAGAATAGGAATAGAATTCACCAGTGCATGACTAACTCACCTGGCCCTGCATGCATATATCTGATAAAGTGAAACGTACCATGCATTGTGCATATAATAATTGTGTGATACGTGATGGAACTATATATGGGACAGAGGTATATTATGGGGATGTACATGTATACGAATACTTTAGAAGTTTATACTGAAGACAAAGGTCTAGCAAGGACAGAGACATATAGGCAGACAGACACGCATAATTATACGCACGCAGACACACGACCAGACGTATACATATGCGTGGAGTTAGATATACAAGCATATATATATATGCATATATATATATATATATATACGAACACACGCATGCGCACAATAATCCAGTTTAGTTGCCATGGGAGAATCCTCTGCCTTTAAATCAATACCATGCTACATCTTCGGCAATCGTTGCATGCAATTTAAATTATATATATATGCACAAAAACGTATACAAACGGAATTGCACATATATATATATGCATTTATGCATATATGTATTTTTGTATGTATCTTATATGTATGCTATTATATGTATGGAATATGAACCGCTGAACCGGACCGTGGC
>OX243812.1:23299435-23510540 GCA_945859605.1 Lumbricus rubellus | reverse complement strand
CATCATCGCCATCGCCACAATCAGTTTTTCTGAAGACATATACAAAACACGAACTGCATTGAAAGTGTTGGTGCCGTGCATATTTTTGAGTTCAAATGAATTTAGGGAATCGGGTCAAATCAACTCTGCTCAGTGCTCATATGACCCATATCCGCTGACGTTGACTGGCTTTGAAATGCGGGACAAGCCGTGCACATTGCCTATGTAGGTCTACATGTGTTTGTGAATTAGAATATTAGACATTGCATGCATCGCTCATGCAGGATCAATGGCGGGGCCACCATGCAGCTATAGAATTTCAGAAGGTCGCGTCTGCTGCTTGGTCGTGGAAGTTATTCAGCTGCAGGTCTATAAGAAATCCGACAAAGAAAAGATATTAAAATTTTCACAATTTTTGACAGGTTATAATAATGCAGGTCAAGAGTAAAATAGAAAGGTCTCATAACCTTCCGTTACATTTAATGTATATATATATCTCTCTAAGTATATAGATATATTATAAATATGGTGACGCCGCCACTGTGCAGACTATTTATTTGGGCTACATAATTATCCGTTTCCACGGTGCAGACATGTCAGCCAAAATAAAAAGTGGTTGCCATTGTGTGTGGAGAGCCCGCGCATCAATGCACTATTATAGCAATTAATATGGCACATGCACTTTGGCCTCATACAGCTATCCTGTAAAAAAGAGAAAAGCATTCCATTGGATCTGCTTCATTCTAAAATTCGTCATTAAGTCAATGTTGTTTATTATGTCAACTCACGTATTATATTTTGACTTATAAGGATTCTACAAGATAGCGACCACGATTAGAAAGGAACCTTGAATTAATGTGAAATCAAGTGTCTACTTCCTCTGTTGGAGAATAATTGAGCCGTATCAGCATCTTATAACTCAGGCTTTAACAATGGGTGGATGGTTACCAGTTACCACCCATAACCTTTACTAAAAAAATGCATAGACTTTATGGAATAAAAATTAACATTTTAAGGATAGCTGGCTGTATAGATGGTCCATTTGCGCATGATTTTTATGTAAAAAAGAGTGATGATGTCTCACAGCATAGTGAGGATACTAACTTTATATAATTATATGAAATAACCGAGGTATCAAGTGGTGGATGTTACCCCTTATAGTTTGTCAACTTATTCATATTCATAATTCTTTTTGGAATTGAAACAAACTATACATTATGCGCTACTTTAGGCTTTAGAAGGAATATGGGCTATATGTATTGTATATGTATATATATTTTATATATATACATACACACATATATTATGCATGCTTATGAGTTTGTGTTTTGAAACCGGAAGTGATCATAATAATTAAAAAAGTGTGAAAATGGCTGTTTGCATCACAATGCTGACCTATATTTCTACCTAAAGTTTTGTCATGATCAGCCAATCAAGATCCTACATATGTTAGCTAAAACAGAAATTGGAGATGAATTGAAAAAATTATAATAATATATCAGTGAAGAAGACTGCAGTGATAAAAATTCTGTACCAGAGCAAATTTTCAGTTCATGGTAAACGGACAAGATGCCATGGAAGTCTGCCTCAACCTGCCTCTGCAGCTGCTGGTTATACATGTATACATGTATAGTGCCCAAGTGTGCCATCTGCAGGCATACAGCTTGGGTATCATTGTATATATGCGAATGGCTATAAACAGTCGAAGAAGAATGTTATAACAAAGTGTGAAGTGTGCAAGAAAATGGTTTGTAGAAAGCATTTCCACAACAACGCGAGAGTACTTGCAATAACAGCAAGTACCATGCACTCACATCATGCATAGTCCTATTTGACTGCCGGGAACAATGATATAACTTCCTGTTTTGTGTTGATTTATCTATAGGCCTATATGGCTTTTGATTTTAATTGTACCTAAAAATAGACTTAATACCAATTTGTATTTTTGCACATTAGGCGTCACAGCAATTGACGTATTCTCGTATGCGTAGATCATTTTCAAAATGCACAGTGTCTTTTATTTCTTTATGCAACAAGTAGAAGTTGTGCGGGGGGATGGACCCACGTCAAAAATTGAATAATTCCCGATGTGCATTCATATTATTTTAAAACTAAATATACTATTTTGTTCAGAAAGAAATGCTGAACCAATTGCTGTATGTCTTGATAGATATATCTCTAAACTCAAATACAAAATCCAGGCTGTGGTAACCATCCCCTTAATGGTTGTCTAATGTCTATATGTCGCAAAGAAAACCTTGGTATTCCGAGGGTTAATGCAATTTTAAAAGTCAGTAAGTAACCAAGACCACTTTTATCAAGTCAGCATGCAGTGACCAGCGGATAGCACCTTACCATAGCAACCATTTCTAGTTATCATCTTCCCATAGCAACCATCTCCACAGTAGTGTCTTTTGGACATGCACTTCTGCAGTCACATCACGGTCATCAACATGCAGTCACCGACTCACCGTCACCAGCCTCACAGCACATGCATAATATTATATCCACGACATCATCTTGAGTCAGGCAAGCACAGTCGCCTCACGTGTGTCTGTCTGTCTGTCTGTCTGTCTGGCTGTCTGTCTGTCAATCTGTCCACAGATAGTCTGTCTTGTCTCTCTATTTCCTTTCTTATTTATATCTTGTGATCTGTGTATACATCCCTCTGTATCATATACTGTCATATCTCCATGCACTCATCGCTACAGGCTGTTCTCCAGAATGGACATCCACTGAAGCAGTTAGGCTATTGTGATCTTCGTATATGCCAAGATCGAGAAAACTGCGATGGCACTCATGGGTTTCTATTGCTATAGTTGTCTCGATCTGAAAGCAGAATGTGTCGGTATAATGCATAATTGCAGTGTATTCTACCGATGGGTTCCTTAATTTTTCATTTGATATTTTTTGCGTTATATTGTATGCAATGTTAGTGTTAATTTACAATATTCTCAATGCATAGGCCTAATTATATCGTAATTTATTTACAGTGTACACTGTTGTGAATTGCATTTAAATGCTTTTCATTTTTGTATTGTTGATTTCTTTATATATTAAACTGTCTTGTATATTGTAATAAATTAGCTCTATCTATAGAATGTTTTTAGTGCATGTACACAACAATCTCTTTATTTTTCACATCACTGTTACGTATTGTTATTAACTGCGTTGTCTTGCACTGCTCAAGTACTGTTATATCACGACTGTTGTTGTTGTTGTTGTTGTTGTTGTCCTTGATGTTGTTGGTGTTCTTGTTCTTGTTATTCTTGTTGTTGTAAAAGTTGCTAAAGGCAACCAGCAGACCCGTAGAACGGAGCTTCTGTGATTTTGAGATGATCCATTTCTGGTCCACACAAAAACCCTCGTCTACAGAGTTCGCTGGTTTTCCTAAACTCTCAACCAATCAGAAGACGAATAACAAGACAAACGAGGGTTCGATATATTAAGCTTCTCAGCCAATCGGCGAGCACGGTTTGTATCGTCGCCACAGATTATCCAATCAAAAAATAAACATCCGCATGCCAATCATTTCGCCCGTGTTGACCTCTTGCGGTATACGTCGCAGCTGTTTAACAATGGCCAATCGAAACGGTTTTCCTGAACTGGTTGCTCCGCCCTCTAAGCAGGAGCACCAATCAGCTTGAATCAGACATTTTTTTCGCGTCCATTTTGAATTTTTCAATTGGTCAGCTCGACTAAGAAACTTTAAAAATTAATATTAAACGTAAATATTAACGAAACGATGTGATTTCAGTTTCTAAGATCGAGTTTTAGAAAGGTAATCATGAAAATCAATTCAGTATTATAGTCAAAATGTGAATTTCAGATGAGGAATTACGAATGAAGAGAAAATGTGTAGCAAGTAAGATTTCACTATAGCTATATATAGTCTATCGCCAAAAATGTTCGAACCGCGGTTGTGCTATTTATATTCATCTAGATTTTGTCGACTAAAACTTATGACAACGAATTTCATTTTCCACGAGTTAACCCAGGTAAGGGTTCGGCGGTTCGAAATGCAAGTGGAATAATATACCACGTCATACGTGTATACAATTCTAGTATACCAACTTCGCCAGTCCACTGGTCGTGCCAGACCAAACGAAGCCTGAAATAGGAGGGAGATGTTAACGATCCTTGCAAGCTGAAGATGTCGTTAAACACCGGAAACACAATCATTGCATTGTATCGACTGGATACATGTAGATCTAATTATAGTCTCATATGTGACACCGTGCATGTATGACACACACTGCAGAGTCCTTGAGATATGTATGCTTGGAAATAATGGACGAGTATATGGTCCAATAATATAATCGCATTTAAACGACACCCTTTCATGCAGTGGGGTGACATGCCCATCGGGGGAGTCTCACCCTACCCTCCCCCATTTCAACGATTCTCTCATTTCGACCGTGCACATCGCATTCCATAAAGCCATCGAAAGCCATAAAGTCATTTAAGTCTCGTTAAGAAAACGCCGCAAACATGCAGACGCGACGATGAGGCCGCCGACGCCGCCGACGCCAAACGAGCAAGACGAACCCTCATTAGCATAATCATCGCCCCGTCGTGTCCTTCCGCCGGCATATCGCCCTCCTCCGCCGAGGATGGATTTACAACGACGTTGTAAGCATACCTACCTCCTCCGACGGTACCTCTATACCCCCGCGACGCCATCGACCCCCTGTTGGGGGGAGCTGAGCGGATTTCTAAGAAACCCCAAACGACCGTTTTTTTTACGAAAATGGACGTCTTAAAAGGAATTCCGTTCCTGTCTGACCACAAGCTATTTCTACACAGCAGCCGCCTCTCTCCTCGTCCAATACACGACAGCGTACACCCTCACACACACACACGCACTGCCCTGGTTAGGCTTGTCTTGGCGCATGCGCACTCACGCCAAAAACACAGGCAAATGCTGACTGCAGGTTGGTTTTCGCCCGTCAGCCGCCCGTTTATTTTTCCCAGGAGCGACGAAATCTGTACGCCGATAGGAGAGCGGGGCGGCGCATGGCCGACGTACACACGACATTGATATATTGTTTGTCAATAACAGTTTGGCGGGCTGCAGCTGTGCATACGGCCATGTGCGTGTGGCTGTGTGTGCGTGTACGCGCCGCTGTGTATACGCGTGTACAATACTTCTTTTTGTATACGGCTTGAGGCGACTGGGTGTTTTTCCCAGGGCAGTTTAGAAGCGACTGGTGGGGTATATCGTGTAACAAGCATGCAAGCGCTGTATACATAGACAACCTAACACTGTTGTGGGCCGCGAGCATAAGGCTTCAAGCGCTTATACTCGAAGGAGTATAATACACAACCCATATGGAGTGAATATTCGGGGTGCGGGGTTAAAGAGAAGGGGAAGGGGAGGGTGCGAGCTAGGGTGAGATCAACGAGTGGATGAAAAAATGCCATTTCTCTTTTAACCGACCGAAAACGAACAGACTGCATGATGCTACGGTGAGGTGAACCTAAATAATGCGATAATACCTTCTATTGTATACTCGCATACCTGCACAGGTGAGTGAGTAAATTTGAATTGACAACGATTATATGCAGACTTTGACACTTCTGCATGTGTGTAACTTAGTTATTTCAAAATAACTGAAACTTTTAATTGAAAGTTGGTGCTGTGAAGTTTATTACACTGGTCTTTAGTAGTAGGCAAACAAGCAAGTAAGTAAGTCGCACCAAATTATTTTATATGAAAACATATATTATTTCAAAGACCATAATATTTGCAATAGAACTATAAGTAATGCACATATTGTGTAGAGAATTGTAGGTGCATGTTCATGGATTGTCTGTCTGTCTGTTTGTCTGTAATCTGACTGTCTGTCTGTCTGCCTGCCTGTCTGCATGTCTGTCTGTCTTGTATGTCTGTCTGTCCATTTGCCTTACTAAATATCTGATGTCTATTAGAAAAGTTTGTTTACCTATATCAGTCTACGTGCAACTTTGTTTGTGTCCAATTTCTTGTACAACTCTGCTTGTCTGTTAACATTCAATTATAAATGATATTTTTATTTCGATTTTTCATTTGAGCAGGAGTGTCAAGTAAATAAGTAAATATAAATATATATATACATAGGCGTAGGAGACGGGGGTTCAGGGGGGCAAATGCCCCCCCAAATTTCGGGCAAGTCTGATTTTTCGGGCAAGCAGACCCGGAAAAATAAAAAAAGCTTTAATTTTTTTATTTAAAAAAAAATTTCCGGGTCTGCTTGCCCGAAAAATCATCAGACTTACCCGAACAAAAAAGGTTGTCAGACCTTTGGGGCAAAAAGTAACGAGAAGTTTCAGAAGATTTCGGCCGGATGACTAAAAAAAGGTCGTCAGAATTTTCGGGCAAACGTAACGGTAATTTTTCTTAAGATTTCGGCCGGATGAAAAAAAATTCGGGCAAAAGTCTCATTTTTGCCCCCCCGCTGCAGAAATGTCCCCTATGCATATGTATATATATATATTGTATATGCATACATTGAATTGACACTCATTTCGAAAAATAAAAATATATATCACAAAAAATTGCTATAATAAAAAATATGATGAAAATGAAAATGTAAACAATGTTTCGAAATAAGTATGGGCCTATAACTTCCAGTTAAATAAATAAAAGCTATAAGCTTAGAGGATATATTTAGATGAACGGTTGTTAAAAGAAATTCGTGATAGGCCTACTGTGACAAAAAAACTTCTAGCAACTGAGATAATTTTATAAACTTCAGCAAAATCCGTTCTCAAACCGATCGCCACATTTAAACTACATGTATGAGTTTCTCTTATAGTAGGCCTTTCGTGTTAGATCTAAATATAAACATTATTGCAAATTATCGTTAATAAAAATTAAATCATTAATAATATTATGTGTAATGCCCATGCGCAGATCTATATGCGTTCGTTATATGGGTGAGTAACACTGAGTAATCTTTATCTTATGTATTGGATCTAAATATAATATCAAAACATTAGAAACAGGCATTGTCTTGCATCGTATGTCTCGTGCACAGTATAAATATATATATATATATAGATCTAAATATATATATATATATAATGGATATACTGGGTGATTCACTAAAAGTGATATAGATCTAACTTAGTTCTGTTCGAAATATTTTGGTGACAGTTGGGTGTCATATACGTTTGTACAGATATGAATAAAGCCTGTAAAACTTGATTTAAAAATTATTACTTCTTCCATAGCCAAGACAATGGCAAAAAACTTTTCCATATATATATATATATACATATATATGAAACAGATATCGTATTAATTATATTTATTCGATTAAACGGTGTTATAAGCTCATGCAGTTGTATGCTGCAGCTATAGGATAGGCGAGTAACTTAAAATTAATCAGTAGTTCTGCCTGCATGCAATGAGCGTGAGAAATAACCTGCATATAATTATTTTAAGTGTATATAGGTTAGACGCACAAACAACAAACTATATAGATCTATCGTTGACATCATAATATATAATTATATGCACCTTATAACTTGCATACATATATGTTATGGCAATTCTATAATTTATTGATGTTATAACTTATATGACCGCATTACTAAAATACAAATGAGTGTCTAAATGGATGCCCTATCAAAGGTAATCGCGACATATATATATATATAAAATTATATACACCGTGAGTCAAAAAAAACTAAGCCAAATTATTTTGCATATATCTCTAATGCCTGATAACATATCACGCTAAAATTTTCCACATATTTAGAGAAGTGGACCAAGAATATGATTCCAAAATTTCAAGAGATAAACTTGAACGGATGAAAAGATATGAATCTTTCAACTTCATATGCCGAAATTGCAGTTTACAAGCAATTTTCTGCCGGATTCAGTTAAAAAGTAAGCTAAACTGTTTTTCTTAAGTCTCCAATGCCTGATAACTAATCATACCAATTTTTTCCAGATATTTAGAGGATTGAACCAAGAATAGGATTCCAAAATATCATGTCATAAATTTGAACGGATAGAAAGATATGAATATTTAAACTTCATCTCCAGAAATTTCTGTTTTCAGCAAGTCTGCTATGGTGTTCGTTGCGGTTTCGATGCTTGATAGATCCCAATTTTGGTCTTCAGGGATCCTGGAGTAAAATTAACGGAGTATATTATCGCAATATTCTGCTGTCACAACATCTTCCAACTGTTATCAGAAATCTATAGCACCAGAAGGCTGCTTTCTTTTTCAACAGAACAGCGCCAGCCCACAGAGCCAAGGAAACCATGGAAATGCTGACAAGAGAGACGCCAGACTTCATTTCTCCCACATTATGGCCTCCGAACAGCCCATATTTGAATCCTGTCGACTATAAAGTGTGGAGCGTGATGCAAGACCGAGTCTACCAGACAACAATCCATGATATAAACGATCTGAAGCAACCAACGCTTGTTGGAAGTGTTGGAAGGCCTGGACCAGAGGATAATTGACGATGCTGTTGCGTAGCCTATAATGCATGGCGCTAGCGCTTCCAGGCTTGCGTGCAAGCAGGAGGAGGACATTTTAACCAACTTAATTAATTAAATAATCAAACCATACTGTTGGGGTCATATTGTTAGTTCAATTCTCTACATATCTGGAAAATTTTAGAATGATTAATCATCAGGCATTAGAGATTTAAGGAAACATTTTATTGAATGTAACAGAAAATTGCTTGTAAATTGAAATTTCGTCTTATGAAGTTTAAATATTCATATCTTTTTATCCGTTCAACTTTACCTCATGAAATTTTGCAATCATATTCTTGGTCCACGTCTCTAAATATTTGGAAAATTTTAGCGTGATATGTTATCAGGCGATAGAGATATATGAAAAACAATTTGGCTTAGTTTTTTTTTACTCACGGTGTATATCGTGTATATTATAAGCCACAGGGCTTGAACTTGTTATAGCCTTTAGACCTATATATTATTGCATGCATGATCTATATATACGCCTATATAATAGTATATATATATATATATATGTATATATATATATATAGAGGCGTATATATATATACCTACTGCATCAAATGCCTTCTATGATTCAAGAAAAAATCTCTACAGGAATCGATTATTTTCAATGGGTTTAAAGATTTTGGTTTTGGAGGTGGAATACCTACATGTATAACGAAAACAATAAATCATGGAGGATCCGAATTTGATATTAAAAGATTTTTTGAACCAGTCATTTGTTGATCATATAACGTTTTTGTATACATTTTTAGAAGCATGTACGACTGAATATATATATATATATATATAAAATATAAAATATTATAGATCTATATATATAATATATGAATAATATTTCGTGGGGCGCGGTGGTGTAGTGCATGGTGGCGTCGTTGCCTTGGATCCGGAAGGCTCGATGTTCGATTCCACCTCGCCGCGTATAAGGACCTTGGGCAAGTTCTTAACTCACAATTGCTCAGCGCTTCGGCGTGAAACTCCGATGCAGTGTCCGCTCAGCATTCGGGAGCGCCTCTGAGTATAAGGACCTTGGGCAAGTTCTTAACTCACAATTGCTCAGCGCTTCGGCGTGAAACTCAGATGCAGTGTCCGCTCTGCATTCGGGAGCGCCTCTGAGTAGTGAGAGCTTGAAGGGGCGCTATATGACAAGTGCACATACAAATACATAGTATATACTAGTTGTTGACTGCATGCTCAGATTTTCTTCGGTTGTTCAGAGTTCATTATATTTCATAATTTTCTTGTTTCTTTCGTCATTGGTTACTCATTAATTTCTTCCCTGTAATTTTCCTTAGTTTGTTTTCAAATATAGTCTACGTATAGGCAATGAATGTCATTTCATTGGAGCTCGAATCTGTTTTCAAAAGTAAAGACTTACCTTTTTTATTGCATGGTTAAGCAAAAGCATAATGATTGTCATTCAAAGTTATTCAAACAAGCAACTGCAGAAATATATAGATCCAGTGAACATCTGTGGGCCGCGGTGGTGTAGTGGGTATGTCCACTGCCTTGCATGCAACCGGAGGGTTGCAGGTTCGAATCCACCTCGAACCGCCTCGTAGTGACCTTGGGCAAGTCTTTCACTCGTAATTGCTCAGCGCTTCGACGTGAAACTCCGATCCAGTGTCCGCGCTGTAGTCGGGAGCACTTCTGAGTAGAAATCTTAAAGGGCGCTATAACAAGTACACATAGGCCTACATACGTGTCTTAAGTGAGGATTAAAATCGACTGAATAAAGTCTAATTACAGTGTTACTAACAAAATTAGTTTACTTTTGATTCGCTGTAAAATTTAAGATGTATACGGAATGAACAAGTTTCAGTTAGGCCTATCGGGATATACTATAGGGCCTAACAGACAAATCCATTTTTCGCAATGGATCTTTTGATGCATGAATTGATAAATAGACGAATAGTAAGTATGCATAGCCCTATTTATCGACAAAATCGCAACGATATGATATCACAATAAGAAGTTGAATGCATGGGTGAGTGAAATGATGAAGTGCCATGGACATATGGGGCCATGGATGGATCGTCGAATTGCTGGAACGCTATAAGTATGCATAATTATGTTTCTAACATTTAGCATTTGTACTACCCCTCTCGCAATCTGCTTGGCTTTTATAACTAGACAGCAGGGGTTTTAAAAAGAAATTTGTAGAACTGCACAACCAGAAAGAGTTTATATATATATATATATAGATCTATATATAGTGCGGCTTTATTTGGTGAAAATTTCTCGTCGTTTCTGAAAAACAATGCCCCAGAAATGTCGCAAGTCGCCAACAAAAAAAACTGATGATCTTTTTTAAGTCGTTCGCTTGAAAATTGTTTTATTTCGCCTTCCTGCTTATTTTGTCGATAAACGACATCTTACAGAAGGGTATTAAGAATACCGTGGACGGCTAAGAGAAGGAATGAGGAGGTGCTACAGGAGGTGGGTGGCGAAAGGCTGTGGGGAGAGGTGGTAGGGAGGAAGCTAAGTTACTTTGGTCACATCATGAGGAAGGAAAACTGTCTCGAGAAAGATATAATCACGGGAGAAACGGAGGGAAAGAGGAGACGTGGAAGACCGCGTAGGATGTGGATCGACGATGTGAAAGAATGGACCGGGATGACAATGGAGCAGGCGATTCGATCAGCGCAGCAGAGATCTACATGGAGACAAATCGTCCTTTGTGCCACCAAAGTTCGGAACGAATAAGGCACCGACGACGACGGCTTATTTTTTACTGCACGAGTCCTTCGTTCTTTCGTGGTTAACCGGCTGCAATTACCTCTTTCTAATGATTTTCACTACTTTTGCAATTGCACAAATTCATTTTAAAATGGACATTTTGTGTATATAGAAGTGTACGTTAAATAAGCCTTGCTATATATAAACAGATGTGACTATAATATTATAATAGCAAGTTGAGCATGCTTCTCGAGTCGCTCCATGCATGCATGTCTGCTGGTGAAAGTTTGATTTTAATTGGACCGTTGGTCTGAGAGATGACGATGGTGCAGCAGCAGCAGTCGAGAGGAGACAAATGTGTTCTGCAGGTCTTCGCAACAGAGCGTGGCACCAACAGGTCCCCAAGGGAAGCAGAGCGCAGCAATCGATGACCCATCGCATGGCATGGCATGAAATACACGCTGCAGTTTGCTCGTGACAGGAATGCGCAGCTATAAAGAGTGAGCCATAAAAAAGTAACCCCCTACGGTTTTTTGCCCATATCTTGGCCAGAAGTAAGAATTTCGAAATGAAATTTTACAGTCTTAAAGACAATTCATATTTACACATGACGGCCAGATTTCATCAGAATATTTCAAACAGAACAAAAGTTATATCACTTTTAGTGAGGCCACCCACCGTTTTTTTGATGATTCAAAAGCGCGACGCAACAAAAGTTGCAAAAATCAATTTAATTATTCTGGCCAATATCTTGGCCAAAAGTAAGAATTTCGAAATGAAATTTTACAGGCTTAACAGCAATTCAAATCTACACATGATGGCCAGATTTCATCAAAATATTTTGAACAGAATAAAAGTTATGCCACATTCAGTGAGTCATCCACTGTTTTTCGACGATTCAAAAGGGTAACGCAACAAAAATAGCAAAAACACAATTTTATTAAATCTCATATCAAATATTTGTTATCAACTAGCCTTGATATTGCCAGATGATCATTATTATTACTATTTTAAAAACAAACACGGTACCAGCGTAGCTGCACGTCACTGAGAAGTCACTTAGCAAGAATGACAATCAAATTGGTAAATAAGGAATCTGTCAGATTAATCAACAGGTCCATCAAGAACTTTGTCAAGAGACTCAAAAGAAGTGTTGGCACTGGTGGTGGGCACATTGAACATAAGTTGTGAAGCACTACCAAGTTAATTTGACAACAGTTATTGGAGATGAGACTTAATAAAATCGTGTTTTGTTTTTTTTGTTGCGTTTCGTTTTTGAATTGTCAAAAAACGGTGGGTGGCCTCACTAAAAGTGGTATAACTTTTGTTGTGTCTGAAATATTTTGATGATATCTGGCTATCATGTGTAAATATGAATTGTCTTTAAACCTGTAAAAATTCATTTTGAAATTCTTACTTCTTGCCATGATATTAGCAAAAAAACTAAATTTTGTTGCGTTTCGTTTTTGAATCGTCAAAAAGCGGGTGTGGCCTCACTAAAAGTGTTATAACTTTTGTTGTGCTTAAAATATTTTGATGAAATCTGGCCATCATGTGTAAATACGAATTGCCTGTAAGACTGTAAAATTTCATTTCGAAATTCTTACTTCTGGCCAAGATATGGGCAAAAAACCGTAGGGGTTACTTTTTATGGCCCACCCTGTACATGAAATGGCTGCGGACCTATACCGCCGTAAAGTCGCACCAAACCTAAGGCTTCGGCTAATAAGAAGGAGGAGGCGGTGGTGGTTGAGAAGCGGAGGAAGATAAGGAAGAGGAGGCACAGGGAGGAGGAGGAGGAAGAGGAGGAGGAGGTGGGGGAGGAAGAGAAAAGAAAGATTGAGGGTGGAGGGAGTGGAGGAGAAGGAGGAGGAGGAGGTGTAGGTGAAGAAAGAGGAATGGAAGAAGAGGAAGAGAAGAAGAATTAAGGGAAGGAAGATGAGAAAGAGGAGGAGGAGGAGAAGAAACGAAAAAGGCGGAGGAGGAAGAGGATTAGGACGAGGAGGACGAGGAGGAGAAGGAGGAGGACCTTCCATCAAGTAGGACACTTGTATATTTTATAGTCTATTCAAACAACGGATCATAGTTGCACTCACTATAATTATAGATGTCGGGATGTGTTTGAGAAATACAAGGTGGAATTGCAATAGTCAAACGCATGCAATAAGTTGAAAGGAGGGTGCATGAGGTTGTATTGAATTAAAAATTGCAACGTATGATCCCAGATCAGATGCAGATAGGTGGGAGGGTTGGTGAGTAGTAGGTATGTGCATGGGTGTATATGAATTGGTGGGTGGATGAATGGATAGATGGAGGGTCGTCGGCAAGGTGTGACAGTGATGAGGACATAATATTATAGATTATAATTATTATAGATTATAATCATTATAGATTATAATCATTATAGATTATAATCATTATAGATTATAATCATTATAGATTATAATCATTATAGATTATAATCATTATAGATTATAATCATTATAGATTATAATCATTATAGAACCAGAAGGTTAGAAGTAACCAAGGGATGATTAAGACTGTGCTCACCATATCCTCAGCTCTCATCTGTTGCTTTTGTGCCGAGCACACATAAGCATGACTGACTCGCTCTTCCTCTTTCCTTCCCAAAAACACCTTCCACCCTTCCTTCCAGGCTGTCACCAGTCAAACAGGAAATTGACCTCCAAATAATCGTTCTTTAATTTGCTCTTTTTCGACATCTCCACGCAGGCACCTCGCTTGATGAATAAATGGATGGAAAGGAAGGATGGAAGGATGGAAATATGGAAGGATGGATAGATGGATGGTTGTGGAAATGTGTGGAAGGCTGCTATAATACTGATGAGGATGATGACTATGATGGTAATGACAGTGATAACGGTGGTGGTGGTTGGCGTGGTGGTGCCACCGTGGTGATTGTGGTGGTGGTGGTGGTGGTGGTGGTGGTGGTCGTCGTCGTCGTGGTTGTGTTGGTGGTGGTTGTGGTGGTGGTGGTGGTGGTAATGGTGGTGCATGGTGGTCGTGGTGATGATAGTGCTGTTGATAGTGGTGATGATGATGGCGTCAACGAGGATGCATGAGAACTATATATAATTTATATAATATATATATATTATATATATTATATATATTATAAATATATATATTATCATGCAGCGATTATGACGACGAAGACTGCAGCTTCGTTCGATGCGTCGTTCCCTCTCATGACTGACAGCGCAATATTTTAATATTGGACGCCAGGTGGCAGCAGTGATCGCTGCAGCATCCGGCCGTGGAAACATCGGTGCCGGACCATGAATCAACGTCACGAACACCACCACCACCATTTCCACCACCACCACCACCACCACCACCATCTCCACCACCATGGCAGCATCGTCATGGTTTATCGGGCGATTTCCTCTGAGAGCATTGCCACGTATATCGATTATCGATCCCCCACACGTACACGTTTCCCGGGCATTGTACACTGCAGGGCGTTGGACCATGGCAACCATCCATCGGCTATGCTTGCTTGTTCAATTCTCGTGTTCGTTAGTTGCATGAAAAGTATTTACAAGGACTGAGCAGGAGATGGTGAGATTCCATGGTATATATATATATATATTATATATATATATAATTATATATAATTATATATATTATATATATACTGCGTCCTCTTTTCCACATTTTCCTCTTCATCCTCTTCTTGCTTCTTCTTACTTCTCTTCCTAACTCTTCTCATGAGGTCACTTCGAGGCTGCCATGCATGCATCAATAATTATTGATTATCTGTTGATTATATATATTACTGCATGCATGCTAAAACAGAAGACTGTAATAATTTTTATGGTCGTCTAAACTCTAAAGTTGAGACTTGGACTTTCGCATCCATTATAACTGCCTTCATTGCAGATATATTCAGACCTATCTTTATAATTTAGGCCTATATAGTTATAGTTCCAAAGACCATGAGGCATGCACACACGGTAAAATATAAGTGAACCAGTGAAGCAGTGAAAACGTGGAAAGCAGCCCGTGCACGCAGAACATGGATTAATTACGCGGACATTGTTTTGTCTTCGCCAGAATTTCGAAGGACTTTGTGCCGCAGAGTAAATGTTCTGCATTTGTGGTATAATCATGCATGAGATCCTATAAGAGTAAAAAAGGTGCACCCCTATCCGAAGTAGGAACGGATTGTCGATATTTAAGTAGAACTGGGATTGAGAGAGAGACAGACATGCAAGCAGGCAGACAGACAAAGACAGGCAGAGACAGACAGGCAGAGACAGACACAGAGAGAAATACAGAGTAAAGCAGGCAGGGAAACACAGGGACAGACAGACAGGAAGACGTACAGAGAGAAAGACCGTCAGAGAGACAGAAAGGGAGACAGAGAGACAGACACAGACAGACAGACACAGACAGAGACAAAGACAGAGGCACAGATAAAGACACAGACAGAGACAGAGGGGGAGAAGAGAGCTATAGATGGGAAGAAAGACAGTGACACTGCAGAGTCAACTCAGAAGCACTTGTGCTGTTTGATGTCCATGCATGGCTGCAGTCCTTATATCTATGGCTTTAGCTGCTTGAACTCTTCACTCATCTTCTCGTCTGCTTTTTCTGTTTGCTCAACTGCTGCAGTCGTCATCTTTGTCGTAACTCAAGACTCAAAACATTCCGATAACCTTCATATAAACAATTATGCATGCGTATCAACCGCTCTTTATGACATAAATTGATAATATAATTATATGAACTTTGAGTCTTTGACTCTCCTTTTCGAAATTGGACAGTCCACCATTTTCTGCGGCTGATCCATTAAATTACCAGGACCTTATAGGGGAGGGGTTTGAGATTTGAAACTTGGGTCCATTGTCAAGCTACTCTCTTTAATCAGAAAAATATACGAAGAGTCCTATTTGGATTAACTTTCTTTGTTCCGTTTCACTCGGCGAGAGTTGCATCTTGGGAAAATATTGACACTAAATAAATTCTTAGGAAATCAAGGTCATAAAATGAAATTATTATTTTTAAAACACAGCCACAATGACCAGATCTTTGACAGTAATAATAATAGTTGAAATCGTTATTCTTTCTTGTGCTTCTCGACTTGATCTTGCAATGCAGAAGTTCTATAAAATGTCTATAGCAGAATTTATATGTCACCTGCAGCAGTTATATTAATTTGATAAAATCCTTAGGAGTCTGATTGGTCTTTGATTGGTTTCGGTTCCAGTTATATATATATTTTTATACAATATATATATATTAGATCTATGTATGTATGTATATACACTGTGTCCACGATAAAGTAGATAACAAAATAAAGTGTCATAACTCGGTCAAAACTTGTAGGATTTGTCTGAAATTTTACACACAACAACAGTGGCCATATATACACGAGATCCTAAAGCCGATTTGAAATATTCGTGAGTTTGCCAAATTTATGAGCGTTTGAGATGCAGCACCGAAAAATGAAACTTTCCAACATGCAAAAGCTGAAAGGAAGCAAAATTCAGCTATAATTAGTGTTCAAAATGTCATTTTTGTTCACGTGCACATGACCGTAGACGTAGTAGATTAATAGCTATCCCGGGAGACACTCTGCTTCATATCCCGCAGCTGTGGCCGTCCAGTAGTCCAGACTTTGATCCGGAGTACATGTACTGAAGGAGCGCGTTTTTCGTTCACGCGTATGCATGACATCGATAACCGTAGGGCGTAGGGCGCGTCTGTTTGAATATTGGCAGTTGTTTAACCAGGTGATCATCGACAAGACCATCAAACAGTAGCGTCTATACGTCTACGGTCATGTGTCCGTGAACAAGGTGGACATTTTGAACAGCATATTTAGCTGAATTTCACTTCCTTTCAGGTTTTCCATGTTGGAAAGTTCAATTTTTCGGTGCCGCATTTTAAACGATCATAAATTTGACAAACACGCGAATATTTCTAATCGGTTTTAGAATCTCGTGTAAATATGGTCACTGTTGCTGTGTTTAAAATTTCAGACAAATCCTACAAGTGTTGACCGAGTTATGACACTTTATTGTGTGATCTACTTTATCGTGGACACAGTGTATATAGAGAGAGATACAGACAGACAGACAAACAGACATAGACAGAGACAGAGAGAGAAACAGAGACAGACAGAGAGAGACAGAGAGACAGAGACAGAGAGACAGAGATATACTGATTAAGACGGGGAAATATATTATGATGGTTTCACCGGCACGCGTCTTGGTATTTGATTACGACTTGATTGACCTATATTTCTGCTTGCTTATAATCCTCGTATAGTATAATGTAGCTCAAATATCATGTCCTCTGAGTGTATTCATCCTAACCTCAAACAGAGAATAATTGTGGAAATTTTGAATATATAATATATCTATAAGGGATAGAACTAACTATGCTTTGGACTGCATGTGGGGCGCGGTGGTGTAGTGGTGGCGTCATTGCCTTGAAGCCGGAAGGTACGAGGTTCGAATCCACCCTCAGCCGCGTAGGGACCTTGGGCAAGTCCTTCACTCACAATTGCTCAGCACTTCGGCGTGAAACTCAGATGCAGTGTCCGCTCTGCATTCGGGAGCGCCTCTGAGTAGAGAGCTTGAAGGGGTGCTATAACAAGTGCACATACATACATACGTCGGGTCTGCGACGAACGCCCGATTGTCCAGGTCCCCGATTACCCTTTCCCCGATACAAACTCCCCGATTACAAACTCCCCGATAGGCCCAACACCCCGACAGGCCCAAGTCCCCGATTACCCTTTCCCCGATACAAACTCCCCGATTACCCTTTCCCCGATACAAACTCCCCGATTACAAACTCCCCGATAGGCCCAACACCCCGACAGGCCCAAGTCCCCGATTGGTGATTTAATCTACACGTAAGACCCAAGGTTCTTAGAATACACAGGTTGGCCCGCTGACTTGTACTGAGCGGCTCATTAACTCGGGGTGGGGAATGTCCGACGTCACTGGACACCTCGATCGGACTCAAGCAGCCTACCTGCAGTTCATTCTGTGTTGCCAATGCATTGACAAGAAATAAATCATAGATACACGCAAACATGCATACATACATACATACATACATACATATATATACACATACATATATATACACATACATAAACATACATACACATAAATGCTTACATACATACATACCTACACATACATAATATATACATGTACACAAATCGCAGTGACTGTGATGATAGACACTCAGAATTGTAGAGACACCGATAGGCCACTAAGTTTACGAGTTCCTCTGCGCAAGTATAATTTTTTACTGCATTTAAGTCATGAAGCTTCATTGTCCTGTTTTTCCTTTCTGTTTGGACTTGATAATGCTGCTACAGTAACGACCTGCCAATTTCACTTATATGTAATATATGTAAAACTTAAGACTTGTTAGTGTCATTCAGTTAATCATTTCTGACGGTACGATTTGTTAGTGTCACTCAAGGCGGCATTTAATGTCGTTGACATCCAGAATTATGTTTACAATGTACGAAGCTGTCACATGTCATATCTGGATTAATATTGAGCCTAACCCTATAGTTTCAATGCCCGTTTACCCAAACATATCTGCATGCAGTTCTTGTATTAATGTTCTTTTTGGCGCACCATCAACAAGGGGAATCAGCAAAACATGCCCAGTGTGCCGCAGTAATATAAGGGATATAATGCGCTTGCATTTTTGAAAAACTTCTCAAGTAGACAAGTATATTTTGAATATTTTAGAATATTTTGAAGTAGTTTGTGGACAATTCTCTTATAGCTGTCTTCTGAATTCAGCGTGCAGTAAGGAATTCAAATTACATATTGGTACACGTACACAAGTAAAAATATTATTTACATTAATCTAACTGGCTTTGCCTTTATTCAACTCTGTTTCCGTCTACCGATAAGGCCAAGACGATTGGTGTCACCCTCTTTAGCCTATACAGACTGACACTAAATAGTCTTACGTGTAGATTAAATCACCAATCGGGGACTTGGGCCTGTCGGGGTGTTGGGCCTATCGGGCAGTTTGTAATCGGGGAGTTTGTATCGGGGAAAGGGTAATCGGGGAGTTTGTATCGGGGAAAGGGTAATCGGGGACTTGGGCCTGTCGGGGTGTTGGGCCTATCGGGGAGTTTGTAATCGGGGAGTTTGTATCGGGGAAAGGGTAATCGGGGACCTGGACAATCGGGCGTTCGTCGTGCTCCCCATACGTCATATATGGAGGCACATGCTTATAGTGAGGTAATTATATATCCAGTGTGAAGCAATATAGTATTGTCGTCGTCATCATTGGTCGTCATTATCATCATTCATATATAGCTCGAAACAACGACAACATCCGGTGTAAACTGTTTAATGCAAGCAATATAACTTTATGTAGCGCCATTTGGTCTCATTTCCAATATGATTAAGTCGTTGCGTCATCGTACAGTGACGTCACGTTTTGAATTGAACTTCACATCCGGTTGTGACGTATACGACTGAAACACAGAATATAAACACAAAGATAATTTGTAGCATAGATGTAAAAAACGATGAAAATAAAATAAAAAACGGTAAAAAACGACGTTTTTTCAAAAAAATAAAAACCGACCAAAAAAACGATAAAAAACGGAAACGGAAAATAATTTGACTTTGCTACATCTAAAACCGCATTTTAACCATGAAAATCTTGATTAGGAACCTACTACCCGTAGACTATCTCTTAAATGATGATGTTAAACGATGAAATAATGACTATAGTTAGCTGGATCCTTGAGAGTTGGCGGAAAACATAAGAAATATCAGAAAAAATAAAAATTAAGGAAAATGATAATAGAAAGTAAATGTATAAATAAAGATAAAGAAAAAAATAAAAAACGATAAAAAACGATGGGAAAAATAAAAAACGAAAAAAACCACGTTTTTTGGGAGAGAATAAAAAACGGAAAAAAACGCTTTTTACAACTATGATTTGTAGCATATTGGTATACGGATTCCAAAAATACTGTATAGAGATTATATTTATCAATAATAATAATAGATTGAAACTTATAAGTTATGAAATTAACCAATGATTGGCGAATTGATAGAAATTATTCGCCTGTGCATCTTGTTTATTTATTTATTTACTGAGAATTTGATATAGCGCTCCTTCAGTTGTTATAGTCAATTGATGTAAATAAATATGATTCTTGGAGGTGCGCTATATAAAAGGTCAATAATAATAATAATAATAATAATAATAATAATAATAATAATAATAATAATAATAATAATAATAATAATATTCTATTCTGTACTGGTCGAACTGCATGATGTTCAGGAAAGAAGATGGTGGAATGTCGAGAGTCTGCTTCTCTACTAACACACGCACACACCTACACACACACACACACACACACAACACACACAACACGCGCGCACGCACGCACACACACACACACACACACACACACACACACAAGCAACCAAGGGAAACAGCCTATATATGCGCAATTTAATCAGCCTCTATAGGGTGGACACGCACACGCACACACATAAACAAAGAGGCAAAGAAACAGACGCAAGCATACGCATGCAAACACACACACACACACACACAACACACACAAACAACACACACACACACACAACACACACAAACAACACACACACACAAACAACCAAAGGAAATGTATGTGGACACGCACACGCACACACATAAACAAAGAGGCAAAGAAACAGACGCAAGCATGCATACGCACGCAAACACTTTCGCACACTCAGGTATTTAATTACTTTCAGTTGTGTCTTGATTTGATTCTTGAGTTGGCACGAACAAGCACGCTGCAGCTTATTATATATATATATAGATATATGTATAGAGTATATATATATATATATTTTAGGTATGTATAACATTATATACATACACAAATGCATGTGCATATAATTATATCTATATATATATATATATATGCATGCACACACACAGACACAAACACACATATATGTATATGCACATATACCTTTTATATATGTATAGACTATTATATGCCTAGACTATATGCATAGGACTAAATATATATATATATATATGCATAGACTATATTATATATGTATATTCTATATATATATAAGCATGTGCACATTGACTGCGTATATAGTTTGTTTGTATGTGCACTTGTTATAGCGCCCCTTCAAGCTCTCTCTACTCAGAGGCGCTCCCGATGCAGAGCGGACACTGCATCGGAGTTTCACGCCGAAGCGCTGAGCAATTGTGAGTGAAGGACTTGCCCAAGGTCCTTACGCGGGGAGGTGGATTCGAACCTCGGACCTTCCGGCTCCAAGGCAACGACACCACCACTAGACCACCGCGCCCCACAAATATATATAGTATATAGTATATATAAGTATATATATAGTATATATATATATAGTATATATATAAGTATATAGTCTTCATCATTCAAACTGACGGATGGGTGTTGGCTCTTCCGTCGGATCCAGTTTCCACCATCCGCCCCCGCCGTCGGTCGTATCCATGGCGACGGCAACATATCCGCCATCTTCTTTCCTCAACATCAGTTAGACCAGCAGAGACTGATACCTGTCTGCAGCCAGTCGAACCCGACCACCTTTCCATCCATCCTTCCATCCTTCCACACATCCATCCTTCCTTCTCCAGGCTCCCTGTGTTCTCTGATGGTGTTGGCAGACGGAAGGATGAGGAGGATGGTCTTGTATTTATAGGGATGACGGTTGCTGAACGTAGGATGCAATCTGCACGCTGCTTCAGCGACAGGCGCACGGTTGCCAAGGTAGGAAGAACGGCTAAGCATGTCTTTGTGTATACATAATAATATATTCTGCATATGTCTGTTGAGCATCTGTTTCCTTTCCCATCTTCAGCAGCCAGTGACAATATTCACACGCACATATGTCTGACTCTATGACTGACTGGCTGACTGAATGACTGGTCATAATATAATTTATAAGCTGGCTGTTTGTTTGACTGACCGACTGACAGACACGATTGACTGCATATAAATGAAGTCTGGATTGATGATTTGGTTGACTGGCTGAATAAGTAAATTACTGGATTGAAGGATTAGGATCACAGGATGAATTGACGGAACCATAAACAGACCAGCGGATGAATGAACGAATGAATGAATGGATGACTGACTGAATGAACGAATGAATGAACAAATGAATGAATGAACGAACGAGTGAGTGAATGAATGAATAAATGAATGAAAGAAAGAAAGAAAGAATGAATGAATGAACTAATGAATTAATTAATTAACGAATGAATGAATGAACGAATGAATGAATGAACGAATGAACGAGCGAATGAATGAATGAACAAACGAAAGAACGAACGAATGAATGAATGAATGAATGAACAAATGAACGAACGAATAAACGAATAAATAAATGAATGAATGAATGAATGAATGAATGAACGAACGAATGAATGAATGAATGAATGAATGAACGAACGAACGAACGAACGAACGAACGAATGAATGCAGGTATGATTCACTGCTTGATTCGATTTTTTCATATAGCGATGTACCCTCATCGGTATTTGCTTGCATGATTGCCCTCCCACCCTACATTTAGAATTCCTCGTGCTATGCTTTTCACACCATCATGCACGTTCCTTACACATATGCATGTCTATACAATAAAATGCTTCTCAGCTTAACTATTTTTCAGAGTAATTATACGTTTACAACAATACTACCGTAAACTACATTAGATCTACACCGTGATTCAAAAAAAAGTAAGCCAAATTGTTTTTCATATATCTCTAATGCCTGATAACATATCACGCTAAAATTTTCCAAATATTTAGAGAATTGGACCAAGAATATGATTCCAAAATTTCATGAGATAAAATTGAACGGATAAAAAGATATGAATCTTTAAACTTCATATGCCAAAATTGCCGTTTACAAGCAATTTTCTGTCAGATTCAGTAAAATGTAAGTCAAACTTTTTCTCATATCTCTAATGCCTGATGATCAATCATTCTAAAATTTTCCAGATATGTAGATAATTGAACTAGCAATATGACCCCAACAGCATGATTTGATTATTTAATTAAATAAGATGCTCAAAATGTCATCCTCCAGCTTGCACGCAAGCCTTGAGGCGCTGGCGCCATTAGGCAACAGCATCGTCTGGTCCAGGCCATCCCACACTTCCAACAAGCGTTGCTTCAGATCGTTTATATCATGGATTGTTGTCTGGTAGACTCGGTCTTTCATTATGCACGCTCCACACTTTATATTCCGTAAAATGTTACTCTAGGATCACTGAAGACCAAAATTGGGAACTATATCAGGCATCAAAACTGCAGCGAACACCATAACAGATTTGCTGAAAAGTGAAATTTCCGGAGATGAAGTTTAAATATTCATATCTTTCTATCCGTTCAAATTTAGTACATGATATTTTGGAAACCTATTCTAAGTTCAATTCTCTAAATATCTGGAAACTTTTAGTATGATTAATTATCAGGCATTGGAGATATAATAAAAACAGTTTAGCTTACTTTTTTTATTGAATCTGACCAAAAATTGCTTGTAAACGGCAATTTCGGCATATGAAGTTTAAAGATGCATATCTTTTTATCCGTTCAACTTTATCCCATGAAATTTTGGAATCATATTCTTCGTCCAATTCTCTAAACATTTGGAAAATTTTAGTGTGATATGTTATCAGGCACTAGAGATATATGAAAACTAATTTGGCTAACTTTTTTTTGAATCACGGTGTATATTTTATAATAATACATGCATTAGATGTGTATATTTATATGTACGTGCTTATCATCTATGGATATTTTACACGTATATTAAATATATATAATGGAGAGCGGGTGATCTGTCAGACAATGCAGACGACCTGTCAATCATCTCTTTAGTCGGCGCTGTCACAGCGGCGTTTTTACAGACTAAAGACGCACGAACCAACCAGCCAGCAACACACCCCTCAACCGCCCCCCCCCCACACCACCACCACTACCACCACCACCACCACCACTACCACCACCATTTTCTAATGGAAGCCAGGTCTATTGAGCCCCACACCGTGGCCGATCTCCAACACTGTGCCAGGCTTTCAATCTGCAGCGGGCTGAAATCCAAACGTTACTCACCACGACCACTCGCCAGAAACACAATGCTCACCGATCGAGTCTGTCTGTCTCTGTGTATACAACACTGAACGCTAGAACATCACTCGAGGCTATGTTTCTTCTGACGATCTACCGTTCGGTTAGGACCGCTCAAATGTTCAACGAGTTGTGTATTGTAGTGTCGAGACACCGGTGACTACTGTGTTGCACGCATGCATTCTGATGTAGGATACTCTTCTTCGTGGATTCTACGATTAAAAAAACTTTACGGATTATTCTTTTGATGCACATGCGAAAACGTATACACGCAACATCATGCACGGTCAAGTCTGTAAGCTTTCAATAATAATTATTTAGGCACATTTTCATCGTCATCATCGTCGTCATAATCATCATCATCGTCGTCGTCGTCAATTAGTATATAGTTGCTGTTGTTGTGGCTATTGTTGTCATAGCAGCTGTACACAGCAGTCCCAAATTATAATCACAATGATGGTATATAATAGTAGTAGAATCAGCAGCAATTCTGTAGTATATATTATGTGTTTATATACATGCCAATATAGGCCATATACATGTATAGTTTATCATTGGCATGCACTTATGTGCAACTTTGCAAAGAAAAACGTTTGATAGTCGTCATTTTTTAATGAGGTATCGTTACTGCACAGATGATATATTACCCGATCGAGATATATAATCTATGACCCTCTAGAGTCTAGAGGTGTCGACAAGAAAGCACGTCATCATCTGTTATAGCTTGATGCTCATTTCAACAGACAACAGATCGACCGCGAGAGGTTATTGCACAGTCTAATATTATGGCGTTTTTATTACAACGGCTGCAGTTATAATATGAGAGGGTTATTATCACTTCGTCGATGAGAGAGAGAGCTGTAAGCAGGCAGGCCGCCCACCCCTCCGGGGTCAAGTGGGGGTCACTTATTTAACCTCTGAAACGAAGGCAATGAGCAGTTGATGAGTGAGAGTCACTTATCGCCGACTGAGACATGCATATCAAACACTGTAATATCGCTCAGATGCTGCTGTAGAAACTTTAGACATGCGCGAAAGTTGTGTATAAATCATCATCATCATCAATAACCTTGGGCTCAATGCCCGTAGGAGTCCGACGCCACTCTCTGTTCTGAGTCTGTCTCGTGCCATGTTGCCCAGCTTCAACGTCCGGTCAGCAGGTCTGCTCCATACCATTAACATCTTGGAGCATCAAGACCACCTTGTCCGATTGAAGAGAATCGTGAAAAAGAGGCATGAAGGACAACGTGGGTCAATGCCCGTTGTGTCCCACGCTCTCTCCCCCGACTCTCTCCATCGGTCTGTCCTGACCGGTATGTGCATGTCTGTGTATAAATGAGTTGTGCCAAATAATGTCATTTCCCATTTTTTGCTTATTTTAACTATACGACTTAACGCATAACAATTACTTAAGTATATCTGTTGGGGCACCCTAATGTGTGGGGCCATCTTCGGTCAAAAATGTTGGGCATGAAATAAATGACATTGTCTTAATCTGCTGCTGCATGGTCCTGCTTATAGGGAAATGATTTTGCAACAGATGAATTATGTTCTACCTCATTCACACACACACACACACACACACACACACACATATATATATATATATATATATATATATATATATATATATATATATATATATATAGTTGCATGCAGGTTTTATTTACTGTCTGCTTTGTATGATTGCAATGAGTAGCTGGGCACATACGCACACGCACGCACACCTACACTTACATACACACACATAGATCTATATATATACATGTATAATAATAGTATTTTCTGTTTGACACTCAATTAGCCTACTTCATCATGCCTCTATATATCAGCACGCAGCCTGGAGATATAAAATGTCAATATTAAGACTCCTGAGTCAATTCTTTCAGAATGTTCACTTTTCTGGGTATTTTACTATTGCACAATATCAGGTTATAATATATTATATTATACATAATTATATATCTATGCATAATCTATATATATAAAAATGAAACTTTCCAACCGTGCGTTATGAGTGTTTTCGAAAACTGACGAACCGATTGTTTTGAAAATTTTACGACACCTTCCATTCCAATAGAACCGTGTTGTATTATGCTTTTTTCCCGAAAAAACGCAGCATTTTCCACAAAAGAGAACTTTGAAATCCGTTCGGCCGCCATTTGCAAATTATACTCTTTCCAACGTCCATGAGGGTTGCCAGATTTCGGAAACGTTTTTGTCGTGACATTACGTTGTAAAGTCGCCCAAAAGTCGCGAGATGACCAACTTTGATCAGGGTTGCCCAAAAGTCGCCCATAAATCGCGAAAGCGCTTATGTCGCTGTCCGGGAGGAAAGAAGGAAGAGTGAGGGTGAGAGGGAGGGGGAAGGGGGAGGGGAGGGAGAGGGGACGGGGACGCGGACGGGAGGGGGAGGGGGAAGGGGAACGGGGACGGAGAGGGGAGGGGGAGGGGGAAGAGGAACAGGGAGGGGGACGGGGACGGGGAGGGGAAGGGAGATGGGGAGTGGGAGGGGGACGGGGGAGGGGAGGAGGCAGATGACGGTCTTTTCTGCCACAGCAACGCGTGGCCGGGTACAGCTAGTATATAATATAAATAAGTTATATTCACTCTGACGTCAGAATATGTTCATGAGTTCATGATCCATCAAATGCAGCTTTCAAATGAGTCGGACTGTATATATAGTAACCGACTGCAAACTAGGTTACAAAAGAATTGGCCATCTCCCAATAGATGCTCGCATTATAAGCATTATTTGTTGCCAACATGCACTTTAGACTCATGCATGCAAATATTTACGTCAATCCATTTTCTACGTGTATAGTCTTTTGCAAATAAATGGGGTGTCTATAAGCTTACTAAATAGGTTCAAACGTATATTCTAAGACCTCTGAAGAACAATGCAAACATCCACGACTCTGTGAAATAAAAAACGAGATACAAATTAAAATTAAAATGTGATATGATCTGAAATGTGATATGATCTAAAATGTGATATGATCTGCTCGTGTTAATTCTTGGGAAACGACTGCTGTTCAATGGGAAGTTGCCAAAATAGAGGAGAGGCGTTGAATTCTGCTGCTGGTGCAGAGACTATATCCTATATTATAACGCCCACAATACCCTCCGCTTCACCCACTCCGACCCCCTTTCTCCGATTGGATCACTCTATTTAGCATTCAAATTGCGTCAAGTGTTTTGCGAGAACACCCAATAGACGGCGCTCTTCAACGATTCTTGAAGTGTGCATCATGGCGCGAGAGACAGGCGTTGGTGATAATAATTTGAATCAAAAGATCATGTATGTAATGTGTACATACGAGCGATGAACGGTCTGAAAAGAAGCTGCAGCCCCATCCGTATTCATTGTCTCTACTTCTATGTGCCTCTTCAAAATTCAATCTGCACAACACCCGTCACCCCTCTCCACCCCTCTCCACCCCCACCTCACTCCCAGCTCCCACCCAACAACCCCTCCGCCCCTTCCAAACCCAACGCCAGATTCCGTCTTAACGCTCCAATGCCCACTGCATAATGGCGATGGCGGCCATAGATATCCGGCATGCAAGCAGACCAAGTCTAGCGTAGAGATCTGGTAAAATTGCTTTCCCCGCTTGCATGCATACACGGATATCCTCCCTCGTTTAAATCTGATATGCTCCAGCCACCACCCTACCTCCCTCCCTCCCTACCTCTATCCCTCCTTCGCATTGCTATTCCGGCGCTGAATCGTGACCCCCGCGGGCAGATTAGTGATAGAGGCCCGCTTCTGATCTCTGGGGTTAATTAAAGCGCGCCGCCATGCGATGGAAAGTCGAACCAGATGTGTGGTTCGCCTAAAAGTCGACAGACTCTGCATGACGGGGGGGGCTGTTCTGTCTGGCCTGCGCCTGCTTCACTTAATAAGCCAGGCCATGGAGGTCTGGATAAATATAGGATTCCATGGCCAGGCTAATGAACAGCAGACCGACGCCGAGCCAGAAAAGACAGCGATGCGGAACAATCAAAGACCGGGTCCGTCAGAAACCGGAAGTCTCTGATGCGTGAGCCTCGGCTATAATCAGTTGAACGACGTCTGCTGTGGCTTTTCTAATCGGTCATTTAAGTAGCGCCTCTATAATATCAGTTCTACTTTTACTGAACTGTGATATGCAACGATCTGATGTTGACAACATTTTGACTTTCCGTTAACTTTCGATTTTCATGCAACAGTTTGATCTTCATAAAACAAAATTATTTTCTTTTTATTTACTTTGGTATTTAAAAAAAAAAAAATTTTCCTTTCTGCACTGAAAAATTTGCCGATGTTTATGCTATCCATGCCATGCATAATTATATAGGTTATATATAATACATCCATTTTAATCACAAATATATATTGTTAGCAGGCGATATATTTATAAGTTTTATTTATTTTTCATAACTTACAAAATAAACATTTGTTTAACATTATCATTGAGAGAAACATTTCATTATACCATTTATAGCCTACCTACCCAGGTACTCGTTTAAGTGCCTTTTTTGGTATTATGCAAACATACCGTACACATTATACAGGAATATTTCTGATTATTATAGGCTATCTATATGAAAACTGATAGTCTACGCATGTTCTTATATTTAACCATTCAATTTCTTGCCTGATTTTATTACAGCTGACATTTAAATTTCACTCACCTGCAGTATATTACGTTGCTTTACTGATTCGTAATATGTACATGTATAATTGTATATATATATATATACATATATATATTATAATTATATATACAATATGTAGCATGATATGTTGTTCATGTGTTATATGGATATTGGATATGATGTATTATTGCACATAAATCTATGCAATTTGCATGCGTATCCATGCAATTAAAAACGATTAACACTTCAAGCCATGAGATATAAATATATAATCGTCAGTAGTATATAAATGTATAATGAAGTCATAGATATAACCATCGTGCATGGTATAAGGAAGAATATGATACTCAACTAAATTAATGTAATAAATATGTAGCCCGTACACTGCAAATAGAGCATTTATTAAGTAGTAATTTTATAGAAATATATATCGGTCTAGTTTTTTTCAAAAGTAATATGCAAATTGGCAAATCCAATCAGTAGATTGACCTTATTTGCAGAGTTTCAGCAATTCATCTTCATGGATACAATGTTCCTGGGTGTAAGAACATATCCGATACGCAATATCAATGCGGTTAATTAGAATACGGTAACCCATATAAGCTAATTAAGATTAGATAATATATAGAATTATGGATGATATAATTATGTATGCACAAGATGAATCATACATAATTTATGCCAAAGACTTGTAAGTATAAGATAAGCCGTGTGACCTTTACAACTACTCTGTACAATGTACATATAGTTTATATTATGGATATACATAGACTATCACATAGATCTATGTTTGTGTATTTATATATATAAATATATGTATATTATATAAATATATATTATATATAAGCAGGTCTGACTAGAGAAATTCGGACCCCTATTCTGAGCCGTCATGCACAGGCTCTTAAATTATATTAATTCTTAATTAAAAATAACGTTTTTTGAAACTTTTTTCATAACATTATATTTTAAAACAAATTGTGATAAAAGTGCAGAGATGTATCACCTTCGATCTTATATAGTTATATTTAAAATATGATTTTATTCAGTTTTTGACTTGAAGTTTTGGCTAACTGTAGACTATAGTTAATTTTTCTCTAATATTATATTGAAAATGGCACAAATCATGAACTTTTCTTTATGTAGCTATACCTAGCCCGAGCCCCTAAAAGCCGCCGGGCCCTGGGCATTTGCCACTCCTTCCTATATACTCTCGACAGCCCTGTAGGGCCTATATATAGCCTAAATATAAGAAACCACTTTCATTTTAAACTAGGTGACATTCTTTCATAATTGTTTAACTGACGTTTGGCCTTATATTCATAAACATTTGCGTACATCGTGTACATGTGTCTATGGCTATGCACTAAATGCAATACGATGTTTTTGTTTAGTATACCATCGATTAAACTGAACTTATACAAGTATACATGTATCTCTCCATATGTAGATAATATGTCATAAATTCGTTGAAATCACGTTTTACTTTTTCAAATGAAAATATTCCAGTGCAAGGTAACTCGTAAATTTTCCTGCCTATAGACTATACGTTGAGCTAAAAAACAAAAACAAATGGTAAGCTCTTCCTTTAACCAATAATATTACAAGTCTTAATTTCAATACCACCATATAATTATAGCCTAATTACGGTATCTATCATATAATATTAAACAGTAAATTTAAAATTAGAATAAATGAAATATAAAATCCCAGCGCTTGTGTACTCTCCGTCAATATCACATAGCGTCTATATCCTATGCACGTATAGAGTCTACGCTATCTGCTTTTGTTTATTATTATCCTTGTGAAGAATTTATTCTAAAAACTTAATTGTTTCCGCTAACTATATATATTGTTATTACAAAATAAACATAATTTAACTGTTGAAGTTGCTAAATTTGTTTTGTCGAACGTGGAATAATGTAGGCACTTGCATATATCAAAACTAAGGCTTGCGTAAATATATTTGAATATATATAATATATACATATATAGTATATATATATGTATATGTATGTATTTATGTGTGTGTGTGTGTGTGTGTGTGTGTGTGTGTGTGTGTGTGTGTGTGTGTGTGTGTGTGTGTGTGTGTGTGTGTGTAAGGTAAGACTGGATGAACAGACATATTTAGACAAAAGGAAAAACGGGAGAACGGAAGTCAGGAGAGATGAATGGATAGATGGACGGATGGATGGATGGTTAGATGGATGGATGGACGGATGAGTGCATGTGTTGTCGTACCCTGAATGCTAACGATGGCATCGTTTGTTGAAGTGTTTATTTGACTCTGTTTAACGCTGATGATATAAACAGACCATCAATCGATAGACCCATAAACACTCGAACTTCCATGTTTAGCTCTTCCACATGTCTTGCAAAACATCCGCTATCCATTACAAACAAACAGAGATTTACAAATAGACAGACGTCTACTTATATATCCTGCTTATGCATCCATATATATATAATTATATATATATAATATATGACATGTATGTAGTTGCTCATACATAAACTTGCTCGTGACCTATGAGGTAATATTCGTTTACATAATGTAAACACAGGATGAAAAATCAGAGATTTATGTACAACACTGAAATCAGATGACTACACACACACACACACACACACACACACTCACACACACACACACACACACATTTATATACACGATTATACGTAGGCCTATATACACACATATGTATTATATACACACATATGCACAATTGCGCATATTTGTGCATATACATACTTGCATATATAATTCAACCCAGATATAAATAATGTAAACTCTAATTATGCCAAGAATGTAAATTTAAAACATGTAAGCTTACTATAACAAACTCAAACATAAGTCCTATATATAAGTAATAGTCATATAATATGTCAACCGTGTTAATCTACACCTAAATCTTACATCGTTTTGCCTGCTCTTTTGGATATAGTATCATAAATGAATATATATACCTCATCATAGTCATCATTATCAATTTAGTCTATATCTTTAGTGCACCCGTTTTAAGACCCAAAACCAAAAACAGCAACACTAACTAACATTGCAACAACTATTAATGTAACATATAGACTGTATATACGTATAGTTACATATTGGTGCCATTTGCAATATATATATATATATATATATATATATATATATATATATATGAGCATATATAAATTGCGGTCAGTTATAACTGGTGTTCACTCTCCTTCATTCTCGGATCCCCCCCACGCATACGTCATTTTCCCCTGGTAATTCCAGATATTAATGGTCCACGTCGTGGGTCTTTAGGTCCGGATTAACATTTCATCCGATGACTGTATAAGTATAGGAAGGATTTCTGATCTGAGTTTCATCTTAGGCTTCTTAGCGCCAGAGTTAACGGAACTAATCCTGCACGAGTCATGGAAGTCTCCAGCACGTACAAACACGCGCACAAACACACACACATACACCTACACACACTCACATCCATCTACCAATGCACACGAATAGATTTACAAAGCTATATATGCATGCATCCATATAATATAATAGCTTGACTATTTTATATATATATATAATATATATATATATATACTGTGCGTGTTTACGTACAATATATATACACGTAAATTGTATGTGTACATGTATATATATATATTGTGTGTGTGTGTGTGTGTGTGTGTGTGTGTGTGTGTGTGTTCATGTGCAAGATACGCATGCATAATTATTTGAAACTTATAGAGGCCTAAGTATTTGTGACATCGATAAGACCAACCGTTGATCACACGAGTATATAGATTATATATATATATATATATATATACATTATATATAAATTATATATATATACATTATATATATAAATTATATATATATATATAGGTACAAAGGAAGAAAGATGTGGAACGTGAGACGGGTTCAGGAACATGCATGAGAACCAGATAAAAATGCAGCACAAAACGAAAGAAACCTAGCAGAAAAAAATGACTGCAGTATACCCACCTAGAGTCCTAGACTCACAAACAGACAAACAACCTAATGAGAGGGATGCCGATAAGTAGTTCCTTGTGTAGATGGCTTCTTCTTCCATCCCTCCATCCATCCATTCATTCATCCATTCATCCATTCATTCATTCATTCATCCATTCATCTTCTCCATCTAAAATGGCTTTGGGTCTATAGTGGTAATGATGATGTTGCGTGGGGTGTGGGAGGGAGAATAATGTTCTCAGGTGTTATCATCTCTGTCTGTCGGTTTGTCTTCATATAATTATATCTCTGGCTATACCTGTGTATATATATGTATATATATGTATACGTATGTGTCATATATATATATACATATATATGACATCTGACGTCTATAATAAGGGCCTGCATGTTGTCCAACGAGGCACAAAAGAAATGAGAAAAGTATGAAGAGGACGAGACAGGAAGTTGAGGAAGTTCAGATGGGTCGAAGAGGAAGAGGAAGAGGAAGAGGCTGGAGGGGTGGTTGAGGAAGAAACTGAGAAGGAGAAAGAAGAAGACACGATGAGGGTTTTGAGGCAGACTATAACTATTTGTAGAGAAGAGGAGTCGGAAAAAGAGACAGAGCAGAAGAAGGATTCTGACTTTGTCTCGTGCACTCAGATGCATGTGCTCATCATATCGAGGGCTTAAAGGCAAAGGTGCACATCTCTCTTAGCATTGTAGTCATAGATGTGCACCTTTGCCTTTAAGCCCTCGATATCTTCCATATGTATACAAAGCCCGTCATTTACATGCATGCAACTCCGCCTCAATCCATGCATCCACATGTGTGCACAAGCGCATAAGCTGCACGTGTTGACAAAGCACAATCCGTGTATTATTATTATATTCCAATATCTGCTTCTATTTCGTAGATCGAATTAAGATTTGTGAAAGTTGTTTGCTGCATGTCCTGATTAAATTTCTTGTGGTTGTTCCTGTTATTCAACATGTAAGCTTAATGTTGCAAGAGTCCATTTCATGACTCATGATGCTGACCGCCCAATGGCCGCAGGCAGATGACCAACCGTTGCGGCCAAAGCACACACACACAGACACACACACATACAAAGTTAGGCCTTTGATTGTATTTTATGCCTATATGTGTATGTATGGATGTATGTATGCATGTATGCATGTATGTACGTATGTATGTATGCATGTATGTATGTATGCATGCATGCAGCATGCAAGCAGACAGGTAGACAGACAAAGAGAGGGGGTATATTATAATTAAGTAGATAGAAGGGCCTATATTATCTACATGTACATGTATATGCATGTATAAAAAGACCCGAAAATCTTAGTGTGGCCCAAACGAGACACTCTGTTGAAAGTCAGCATTTAGCTTTCATAAATGCTGACAACGTTATTATAATATTACTTCATTAATAATCACGAAGGCTTTCAAGTGCTGTGCGGTAAAAACAGGACGGATTAATTAAAGGGTTGTTGAATTATGAAAGCCTAATTAGCTGTCAAGTGCATTTATATAGCTCCAGCAGTAGCATGGTGCCTGTCTGTCATTACCGAATTATCGAACGTTTTCCACGTTGCGCTGGAAATCGGAAAGGAGTGAGGGAGTGAGGGAGTGTATGCGGCGGAGGAGGCGGAATAGGATGTGGATAGCTAGGGGGTGATGTTGGGAGTGCATGGATCGCCCGGTCCTTGTGGGAGTCCGCCGTCGGTCGGAATCTACTCGCCTAATTTGTCGAGATTTGCCATTTTGATTGCGTTGCGTTGTAGGCTGGTGAGCGCCGGGGGCGGGAGACCGTCCCCACGGTGCCCCCGACCGGCCGCGTTGAGGGCGATGGCCACAGCACCATGCAGCAGCAGCAGCAGCAGCACTGCATGCATCCACTGCTGCACCCGTCAATAAGTCGGGTCCTTGACAAGTAAATTAGTGACAGCAGCAGTCTCTGCCAATTCCTCTCTCTTCCTCGTCCCATCTGTCCTTCCATCCGTCGCTCCGTCTATCGTATCAAAGGCCTCTCCTTGTTATGCTGCCTTCTCTTATCCTCCTTTTATCCTCCTCCTCCTCTTTATTCTCTTTGCCCTAAACTCTTCTGCGTGCATCTTTTCAGTTCTCCTCTTGTCATCCTCATCTCCTCTCTTATAAATTTCTCATTTCCTGCTGCTGCTTCTCCTGTTCAGTGTCCTATTTCTCCTCTTCCTTCTATTAAGTATACTTGGATCGTACCTTCAATCCTTTGCTTTTCCACTCACAATTTTATATCCTCTGTATGCTATGTGTATATATAGACACGATGCGTCTATTAAGCATTCAAACTTCTGCCTCTACATGTCTGTCAGTCTATTTGTATCTGCCTCTGCCTGCGTGTCTGCTGTGTTCTTACAGCTGCCTGTCACATGTCTGTATATCTGTTTCTGGCCCTCAGTATATACATGTCTCTATATAAATATGTATGTCATGCCTTCTTTCATTTCCTCTGTCCCTCAATTCCTCTCTCCCTCCTCAACTCCCTCCTTCTCTCCCTCCACCCTTCTCCCTCCATTCCTCTTCCTTCATTTCCTCTTTAACTCTGATGCTTCTTCCCTCCATCCATCCAGATCCTTCAGAATCCCTTCTTGCCACATCTGTGGCTGATGTCGGTGATTTAGTGGCACAAATCATGTCTTCTATCAACAGACATCACTTCTCTTGTCTCAAAAAATTCTTTTATCGCCTGGCCAATACGTAATATAGGTCACCTGTGGTTGCTATATAGGATCATTGCGGTTACACATTAGCAATACATTTTATAATTAAACGTCCCAAATTATACGTTGACACTCTTATACAGACCATAAATATGGAATGCTCATGCAGTTTGTACCCATTCACATTATCACATACAAGTCATACTTGACACGGACGGTTTACCCATAATCTTATTCGATATTTTACTACAACTATAGTACCTTCCATGCATGCATTAACGTACATGTACACACAAATGTCCACAATATACTTCCATGCTATCTCTAGACACGACTCGCAGGACTGCATCGCACGAGTCATCGCTGTCGAGTATTCTCAGGGGAGATGGCGGGCGTCGAAATATCGGCGCAATCCAATTTTCGCAGTTTTTCCTCGCGATAGTATTCGAGCCGAGAAATGACGAGTAGAGCCGAGAGAGTCCGACCGTCCCAGCAGACGACTCACGCTCGCTAACTCGTCGCCGATCCACGCTCTCTTACTGAGCAGCTGAGTGACTCTCGAATGTCAACGATATGACTCGACGAATGTCAATGGCATGACTCGACGGATAGAACTCGCACAAGTTCATGATTGGCATAATCGTAAATGGTCGAAAATTACTCAATTACCGAAAGAATTGGAGATCGATAAGTCAAGGGTTTGACAGCTCGAATTCTGCTACATGCCTGTTGTAAACGCTTTCTATGAGCTCTTCAACGTTTACACCGTCATCAACACAGACTATTTACCACTGAATTAAATTATGCAAAATTACCGGTAAAATATTATTGCAGTAAAAATTCCGGATTGTTTTACTGGTCGAATTGGAAAATAGCCTCTGGTGGACATTAGCCTATGTAGCCTATTTCAAAAAGACAGAAACCGAATAAAAACTGAATACAGCGTCGTTTTGTTTTCCCAAGAACCGGAAAGATAAAAAAGAAAAACAAGAACTAAATGGACCTTGTTGCATCTTGTATACTATACAGTTAAAAATAAAAACCGTGGCTACGCAATTTAATCTTGATCAGCAAGCAAATAACACCACTTTATTTGTAAAGTTAAACGGTCAAATGGTGACCTGGATTAGTAGAACCCTTGCATAAGGTAAATGGGCATGGAACGAGAGTAAAATTAAGGAAAAATAATTACAGACAGTAAATAAATAGGCTAAATATGATCACATAAAAATGGTTTTTTTAAACCACAACACAAGACGAAAAATAAAAACCGAAAAACGGAGTTTTTCTGAGAAGAATTTTAAAAAACTTTTTACAACTATGGTGGTGAATAGTGACTTGAGCGATGTGATATCTTGGTTATGTTTCCCAGTGTTTTGTTTAGGCCTAATTAAATTTATCATTTGCATTAATAAAATATAATACTCTATGGGGTATTTTGAATAGATAATAGATGGCTTCTCTCCAGCAATATCTTTTTTATTATAGTCAGTTTTCATCCACTGTCAGAAATCGTAATGATTTCTTGTAAGTACATGCATGATTGAACTCAAAAGAAGACTTTATGGTAGGCCTACTATCATATGGCATATATCAGATCTCGTGCAGTAAAAGTGACAACCTTAGGCCATCGTATAAGTTTATAGAAGTGGGAGAAACATGCAGAAGATCCTGCCATGGATGATGCCAGAAATCAAAGACACTTGCAGAAATATTACATGTAAGATGGTAGTCAGAGTAGGCAAAGAGCTATAGTTCAAAATTACAGTCTCAAGACAGAGGAACCATTATAATATTAGGCCATCCCTCGCCAGCAATATAGGCCTATTTACATGTACATATTATCTGGAAATATTGATAGACAATTTCCACAGCAGCACAAAAAACTTATTGACTAATTAAACACCATAATATTTCGACCAGAAACGTTGACTCACATCATTGTTACGACTTACGCATAGTTATTTCATCGATGAGTAGCCTATAGTCCATATATTATAGTCCAGTATAGTCCAACATGTTTAGTCCACGCTAGCCTGAGAACGCGCTACTTCTGTCTGATTAAAACAGACAGCAAGACAACCAACCGCCGTATGAAGTGAATTCTTGCATATTTCACCGCCATGTTGGAACCCGCATCGTCATCGAGACGGGGGGTGGAGGGGGGGATCGGGGCGTCCACAACAGAAATGGTAATTGAATTGAATGCGGCCATTATTCACGAGGCGCCGAATCCGTATCGTTCGGCGTTCAGCGTCGTCGTCGTCGGCCATTGTGCTGGTCAACGTCGGCGCTGGACAGGTCATTGTCGATGGTCATTTTCACGTTCGTCGTCGTGGTCGGTGAGGCGACGAAAATTAGCAGCTGAAAGCGACAACGAGGTGTCGGGCTTCGGGCGTCGTCGATGGCACCTCCCATGAAGAGGCATTTACGACCGAGGGACGGATTTACATGGGGCTGAATGGAGAACGCTGTTTGAAGGGGAAACGGTGAAAGGGAGAGGGTTGGACCCCCTACCGCTTCCAGGGTCATAAACGCCGTCTGACTCGCCCCCTCCTTTTACGGATCAGTTCACTCGTAAAACACCCGCAGAAACCGGTTGCTTTTAAGGGTATAGATAGAACAGATCGTTCGCTCTATTGTCATCCATGCATTATGCACGAGAAGGGAGGGGGTTGGCATGGATGTACAGAGACACAGAAACATAATAAAGACAGACTTAGCCTACTGAGTCGCTTGCGGCTTGGCTGGCTCTTAGACTGAAAACTCACTGACGGCCTGACTGACTGATTGACTGGCTGACTGACTGACTGCCTGTCTGATCGACTGACTGACTGACTAACTGCCCGATTGACTGACTGACTGACTGACTGACTGACTGACTGACTGACTGACTGACTGACTGACTGACTGACTGACTGACTGACTGACTGACTGACTGACTGACTGACTGACTGACTGACTGACTGACTGACTGACTGACTGACTGACTGACTGACTGGGCTGACTGTCTGGCTGATTGAGTGGCTGACTGACTTACTTGTTGACTAACTGTTTGACTGACTAGCTGGCTGACCCTTTGTTTGTTCTTCTCTCTGCCCTTCTGCTTCAGCCTGCAGTTCGCCTGACTGTCTCGTCGTGCAGTCCGTCATAAATCATGCGTCCATGACAGGTTCCCCTGGATGCTATGGACAGGTAGATATCCCACGGCCTCCTCGCCCCTCCCCTCCCTTTTCCACCCTCCTTCCCTCTTTCCTCTCTCCTCCTTCCATTCCTCCCTTCCTCTCTCCTGCATGCACTGTCCCCCGTTGATTAAAAATGCAGCGCCACCGTCGGGTAATATTACACACAGTCATATCATATCCTGCAGAGGAGGAGGAGGACGAGGTGGAGGAGGAGGAGGAGGAGAAGAAGAAGGGAGGAGGAGGAGAAAGAGGAGGAGGAAGAGGAGGAAAAGGAAGAGGGAGAGGAGGAGTAGGAGAAGGAGGAGGAGGAGAAGAAGGAGAAGGAGGAGGAGGAGAAGGAGGCAGCGATCAGACTTATTTCTTGTTCGGACGATTTCAGTCTTTGTTTATTCGGCGAAGATGTCTGTCTCTGTCCGTCTGTCTGTCTGTCTGTGTCTCTCTTTCTTTTTCTTTGTATATCTCTATCTGTTTTTCTCTCTGTCTGTCTCCCTCTGTCTGTCTATATCTGTCTGTCTATGTCTCTTTTTGTCTCTCTGTCTGTCTATCTCTGTCTATCTCTGTCTGTCTCTGTCTCTGTTTCTGTCTGTGTCTCTTTCTCTCTTTGTATGTCTCTCTGTCTGTCTCTCTCTGCCTTGCCTCTTTCTGTCTATTTCTGTCTCTCTGTCTCTCTGTGTATCTGTCTCTGTCTCTCCTCATATGCTTCTCTCCCCTCGCTCTGTCTTCCGCGGCATCTCGAAACTCTCTCTGTGTTTGCTTCTGTGTCTCGTATTTTCTTTTATTTGCCTCCCTGTATCTCTATCAGTTGTACACAAAATGTGCAGTTCATTCATTCACCCGAGCACTCATTCATTCACTCGTGCACTCATTCATTCACTCGTGCACTCATTCATTCACTCGTACACTCATTCACTCACTCGTTCACTCGTTTGTTCACTCGTTTACTCGTTTGTTCACTCGTTTACTCACTCGTGCACTCATTCACTCACTTGCTCACTCGTTTACTCACTCGTGCACTCGTTTACTCACTCGTGCACTCATTCACTCACTTGTTCACTCGTTTATTCACTCGTTCACTCATTCATTCACTCGTGCACTCATTCACTCACTCGTGCACTCATTCATTCACTCGTACACTCATTCATTCACTCGTGCACTCATTCATTCACTCGTACACTCATTCATTCACTCGTGCATTCATTCATTCACTCGTGCACTCATTCATTCACTCGTGCAGTCATTCATTCACTCGTACACTCATTCACTCACTTGTGCACTCGTTCACTCACTTGTTCACTCGTTCGTTCAGTCACTCATTCCTTGTCCGCGTACACTCACTCAGTCACTTCAAACTGTTCGTTGTACACATCATTTGGGTGCATGTGTATTGTGTATACGTGGCAACTGGCAAGTGGATCATTCGCATGCATGGTGGCGGACACGTCTGCGTTGGTCAAGCGTGGCCGCCTGCTGCTGCTGTGCAGTTCTGGTCAGCCGTCTGGTCATTATGGTCAGCCTGGTTGTTTAGCAGTTGCCTGGTTGGCACTTCGGTCAGCTGTCGGCGCTGAGTGATTGATGAGAGGCTGAAGAAAGAGGACGCAGGAGCAGAAGCAATGAGACAAGGAGACGCAGACAACAAGACAGACACGTAGAGCGATAGTGTGTGGGGGGGGGGGAAGAAAGTGGTGCGGAAGAGAGACAGACATACATGCACACAAACAAACAGACAGACATGCAAACAGAAAGAGATAAGAGAGAGGAGGGTACACACACGAAGCTGATTAAGAGTCTCGCATGTACAGAGAAAGAGCGAGACAGACGCAGGGAAGCAAAGATGTAAACAAAAGCAAAGGGACAGACAGACAGACAGACAGACAGAAAGAAGAGGCGATGAAGAAGACCGAGTAAAGATGAGAGAGAAGGCGGAAGAGCAGATAGATAACAACGCTAAAGGACTTTGAGTGATGGAGGGAGGAGAGTACGGAGGGTAGGTGGGAGGGAGACTCAGGGAGTGCAAGGCAATGCGGAGGGGTAGATGGACGGACGGATGAAAAGGGTGAGTGGGAGGCAGGGAGGGAGAGTAAATGGAGAGAGGGATGGAGGGAGGGAGACAGCTGATAATGATGCCAGCTGGGTATTAATCTGGGCGCCAGGGCTAAATTCATGATACCTGGGTGAGTGAACACGCTGCAGGAGTAGCAGGACACTCTTTTTCTTTCAGAAGAAGAAGCAAGGGTAAACGCGGCAGGTGGCTCAAAGGGGCGGGTGTTAGACTCTTCAGTCTACATTAACCCTTCTCTGCAATTACAGGATTTGCGAGTATTTACTATTATATAATAATAATTATTATTATCATCGAATTATTATAAAACTATTTAGTTAGCTGTAGGCTATATAGCTTGTAGTCGATAGCTGTGTATTGCAGAATTAAGACGATTATATTATTAGGCTTATATGTGTGCATGATGCTATTTTTAGGTATGACGTAGGAATCTACTAGAAGCCAGGATTTCGAAGATCTGCTGCAGTGATCGGAGTCGACAGTCCGGGGATTAACTATAGTAGACTCATCGTTTCTGGTATAACAGGAAAGTTATCCACAAGAGCAAAACTCAATTACCATAGAAACAAAGCATTTCTATAAATCGAATGCAGACTGTTCAGTTATCAATATTGTTCAGCTTCGTTGGACGGACGCAGGTGCGTTTGACATCGGCGCAGCAAAGTATTTGCGAAAATGAAATTAGATACGAAATCGGATTTACGCCGGAAGCAAAACATTTATAGGCGAGCTGATGCGGCAGTTGAAGAAAAGCAAGCGGTGTGTTAGAGAGAGGGAAGAGGGAAACAGAACGACGACTTCATTCTAGTGAAATGCTGTCACGTGTAACCGGAAGTAGTAGTGTGGGAGATAATAATAATTCAGGGTACTACGGCAGCATCGACGACGATATTCTGGCCATGAAGTACCACTACTACTACAACGGACAAAATGGCGGCGACTGCTTCAGTTGGAACGCGGCGCCATCCAGCAGGCAGCCGTGCTACACGAGGGAGGACACTGCTGCAGGGTACGATGGGCCATCTCCTCAAAACTACCAGCTGCAGTACAATCAGATGATGGGGTACGAAACGAACACGGGGCAATGCGAGAAGGGTTCGGACGGTGACCACCACCACCCTCATTCTGCAGGGTACTTCCATCATCCTTATCAGTCGGATAATAGCAGAACCCCTAATCCTAACCCGTACCGAAAGATGGACTGCCAGTACGTTTCGAGGTACCCCATGCACGGGTACGGAGTGACGCCTCAGCAACGTCATCCTGGGCAGCAGCAGATGGGGATGGGGCCTGCAGACAGTGGGGTGGGATCGACGATGGCTTACGGTGGTCCAGAGAGAGGGGTTACGGACACACTGTCGCAATGTGTCAATGATCAGAACAAGGCGGCTGTTCCGGAAATCTATCCGTGGATGAGGGATACAAGACCCAACGCCAAACAGCAGCGCCACCTCTTGTCGTCATTTCCAGGTATGGACCACAGACATTTCTATAAGTAGATCGTCGCAGATTTAAAAAAAACATGTATAATGCACTCCTAAAAGTGATGTAGGCCTAACGTTTGTTCTGTTTCAAATAGTTTGGTGAAATTTTGCTATTATGTGCGTAAATAAGAATTTCCATAAGCCTGTAGAACTTGTTTTAAAATTCTTACTTCTAGTCGAGATATTTGGCCAAAAAATTATCTTAGGGGTACTTTTGGCCCACACTGCATATTTCCCCAATTTAAAGATTTAAATCGTATACACATCACAGGTCTTTTCTACGTGCTGCTGTTATACACTACAATATATTCAATTTTTTCCTGTGCTCCCCATTATTCCATCCTGTTGAGTCCCATATATGTGGTCCTGTCCTTTTTTGTTCCATGAATTATATTGTCCTATGCATGTCCTGCTTGTATGCCATTCTGTCCTATCTTGTCCATGCTTGTCTTGTCTTGTTATGTTCAGTTCCACCAATCCACCTTTAACCTGACTTGTCTTGTCCTTCCATGTCCAGTTTTGTACTGTCGGGTCCGATAGAGCCTTGCCCGTATATAGTTTGGTCTTTCGTGCCATATAATTTATTATCTTGTCCAGCGTATAATAAATATAATATATATATATATACCGGTAATCAAATCTTGTATACCGCCCATGGAGTCCTATATGCAAATCGTGTGTTGAGGTTGGTGAAATTCTCATGCATGCATATCTGGGCATCGTTTCTACATCTTATCTGCCGAATCCACGTATACACTCGATATCCAACCGCGGATCAATCCTATAATTATCTCACCTCAAAACTGCGGGGTACAATTGACATTTGAGTCGAACAGTATTTTATATAATGCTAGATTTTGATATATTTTTTATAGTGGTATATAGTGTGTTGCGTGGGTACACCCACAGTATACCTTTAAGAAAACATTGAATATTGTATTGTATCGTATTGTATTTAAACATTTATAAAGCGCCTCTAGTAGAGTGAACCGTTCAGAGGCGCTCCCAGTGCGCAAGGCTCCGCGAGGAGGTTTTGAGAATAGACAAAACAGTGGAGAGACTGCCAGACAGAAGTGTAGAGCGAAAGGGCATTCCAAAGAGAAGGATCAATAGAGGCAAATAATCGAGACTGAGCCAAAGCAGTTCTAGACCGAGGAACCAAGAGGTCAAATCTGTTGGATGTTGGATAGACCTCTATATATGATTGTCATATATAAATATATATATATATATATATATATATATATATATATATATATATATATATTAGGGCTGTTGATTTAATCGCGTTAACGCGTGCGATTAACGCGTTAAAAAATTTTGCGATTAAAAATTTTAACGCATTAATCGCACGCGATTAAAATGGAATCAGAGGCAGAAAAACTAGTTTAAACGAAAGGCTCATACTTAAAACTAGTGATACATTCTTTGGCAAATAATCCAAAAAAGAATTTGAGTGGGTTATTATCGTAAAACTTCTTTGCTCAATTATCGCCTAACATGCGTCAAACGCTAACGACGAGCCGACGACATCGGCCGCATCGCACCGTCCACTAAAGTTGTTTCGTCAGACTACATTGGTTGAACTCCAGGAGATGGCAAGACCATTGGATCCAGGTTTCAAATGATAAATGTTTACCGAAGGACAACTGAGACGAGGTTTGGCAAGAACCGCAACCTCTTGTGAAAAATTGTGACTAAATAATGAGGTGCAATATAGATCTAGTAGACCTACTGTTGTTAATTAATAAGAGCATCCTTTGAACCGACCAATGTAAATAAACTGGTCTGAAAAATAATATTATATACAATTGGCTGAATAAATAAATAATTTTGATAGTCAGAAAACGGTTGTCTAATTTTCATTTAGGTCTATATCATTTTAATTAAAGGTGGCTCAAATGAAAAAAATAACTGGAGTTTGAGGTTTTGACTGATTTGAACAGTGTTTCAATTCAATCCTGTATGTCATACAAAACTGTTCAATAAACTAAATGCAGATTAAATAGGCCTAAGCCTACTAAGAAAAAGGTTATTGAGTATGTTTACAATAGAAATAATGCAATCAGTCATTAAAATTATATGCTTCAGGGGTCCTTAGAAAATAGTAATATATTTGACGGAAACGTATTGCGATTAATTTGGCGTTAATTGCGATTAAAAAAAATTAATCGCACGATTAATTTCGATTAAAATTTTTAATCGAACAACAGCCCTAATATATATATATATATATATATTATTCAATACGCGTAATATGAATAAATGTAAACAAATATATGAGGCTGCATGCTCCTATATATGGCAACATGCCTGCGCACCGCGATTTCCTTATACACACTGTGTCCCAACAAATTGGGACCCATTTTTATAATGTGAATAAAACTGGCTAATATTCATCGATTGTCAAAATTTCAAAACTGTTTTTATCTTATCTTATCTTATCTGACAATTTATAAAGCGCTTCTTGCAGCAAGAGCCTTTCAGAAGCGCTCCCAGTGCGTTCATCTCCGAGAAAAAAGGCAAGTTTTTAGACGAGAGAAAGATGAGGATACACTACCAGAGAGGATGGCAGAGCGAACTGATGGGGGAAGCCCATTCCATAGAGAGGGACCAATGCAGGCAAATGATCTGGATTGCGCCATGGCGGTCCTGACTCGCGGGACAAAGAGGTCAAGCCGATCAGAGGACCTAAGAGGACGCAGCGAAGTGGCAGAAGGGGGGCGAAGTATCTGATCACACAGATACTTCGGAGCAAGACCCATTTGAGACTTGATGACCAAAATTAGGACCTTAAATTGTATACGGGTCGAGAATGGAAGCCAGTGAAGTTGTTCAGTCATGAATGAAGAAATGTGGGAGAATCGAGGAAGGCGGGCAATGAGCCTAGCGGCAGCATTGAGTACAGATTGCAGAGGAGCTAGGCGAACCTTGGGTAGACCAATAAGAACAGAATTACAATAGTCAAGCCGAGAACAGACAAAAGCATGAACAATTGAGGTAAAGATCGAAGATGTGACAGATTTGCGAATAGCCCTGAGACGCCTTAGCTGGAAGTAGGAAGAGCGAGTAAGATTGGCAATGTGCTCAGTGAAGGTAAGAGAACTATCTAGGGTGACACCTAGGTCACCTGAGATAATTATCTACAAATTGGTAATTTATGAACGGCCCTCACTAAAAAATTACGTTATAATGACGCCGTTAATTTACATATCGAAACCAAATGTCAACAAAAATCGTTGTGTTCGGTACTTAACATTTGAATTCTCTTATGCAAATGACGTAATTGTGACGTCAATATTCATGCCATGGCAGAAACTTCATATTTGAATCAGTGGAAGATAATTATCTCAGAATAAAAACAGTTTTGAAATTTTGAAAATCGATTAAGATTTGCCTGTTTTATTCACATTATAAAAAGGGGTCCCGATTTATTGGGACACAGTGTATATTTCATAGTTTTTTAGCAAGAAAGTGAAACCTGACCTTTCTTTGGCAATCAGTATAGGCCTACAAAGCCGCCGAGGTGGTTCCGACATAAGCCTCAGGAGATCGGGGCAATGGGAGGTTGACAGCCTGATATAGGCCTACTGAAAACTATATGTACACCTGCTGGGCTTTAAAGTGCTGCGGCCCAATAGCTGTGGCCAAGTTGACACATGCATATAAACAAGTCTTCTTCATGGTTGTACAGAACAATAATTTTTTATTTTTACCTAGCCCCATGCATCTGAGCCTTTTTTTGTTTGCCAACGATCCGTATAACTACGGTATACACATATATACTATACACAGTATACAGGGATTGGAAAAGCTTTTAGAGGTTTTTGGTAAGGATTTGTATGCAACATTTTAACGGTCACGTTCAACAAGTTCATAATTATTATGTAATCAAGGACTTTAAAGCATATATATGGAAACGGTTTGAGGTATGTTGTTGTGCTGCATCGCATTTAGTGTAATGTAAAGGCCTATTCTCTCTTGACAACGGAAGTGGGATATATAAGTCGATCGGAACAGATCTCGACCCCGGACAAGATCTCGAACCACACCGCATTGAATATATCTGTCATGTCTTCAAATGATGACAGATGATATATCCAGCCAAACTGGGTGTATCTGAAAGAAAGGTGCACGGGCAAGCTGTTGTATGAGAAGTGATATAGGGTGTAATGCAACGACAGGTCCTCAGCTGGTTACAGTTCTGAATATAAAATAAAATTCGACGCACATCTGTGTTTGTAGGTTATGCTTATTACACGCAGACTGATTCATCTGGATGTTGACCAGATTAGACAGCGGCGCAATAGAAGTTAATTATTGCAATTTAATAAAAAATTACCGTACCTATCTATTGTGTTAACTGCTTGGTATAGACCCTGTTTAGGGCTATCGTTTAAAATACGCATAAAGGTTTTGAAAAACTTTTGTGTATACAAAAAACGAACCCATGGTCACATGTATACTTTTGTATAGCTTATATAGGGTTACAAAGTCGACCATCCAATTAATGTTTAAATACATGTACAATGCAAGAAATTTCAACTGTAGTAGTAACGTTGATAGATATATAAGGTGATAGACTGGCGACGGTAGTACTATAAGGCGTAGGCCATATACTTCCTTAAAGTTATGCATTACCATTTTTGGAACGGTTTACGCTCTCCATGCAAGGCCAGTACTATATTGTATGGCTTTGGCTTTCCTTTTCTTAAGTACCGTATACACGTAGGAACTGCAGGCGGGGATAGAAGACACATCGCAATGTATGCATGATGAGATATCATGAGACTAGTCCGTTGTTTCAAGCTTGTGTGTATTGGTCGCCCGCACGTTAACCGAGGAGGCAGAGTAACGAATATTAAATGACAGCCTGTCATTTAAATCGACGATGTGCTGACGTCTGCCGGTCGTTTTCTGACCGACGGTCGATGCAAGAGTCTGAACGGATCGATTGAAATGCCAGCCATCGATTTTCACGCTTCACTGCATGCTGCGGTCACGGACCACTTAAACATCCGTCAATGTCGACTGTAAATACCCTTCATGACGATTCGGCTCGTGCTAACATTTCTGTATCCCTGTTTGTCTGTCTGTCTGTCTGCCTGTTTGCATGTCTTTGCTTGTCTGTTTGTTTCTCTGTTCGTCTATCTCTTTTTATGTCTCTCACTGTCTCCTTTCTAGTCCGTCTTTCTCCTAATCTTGACCAGTCCTCAACCAACTCTTCGTACTTTGATCTACCCAACTCCTGTTATAGAGCCGTAAACCAATTTATCTATAGTTTATCTCGCCCTCCAATCTTAGCTTAGCATGCCATGACGTGACTTACATTACGACTTACCCAATATTGCCATGTCTTATACCTAATGAATTTAGTATGTATGTATAATTGTATATGTGTGTTTGTTGTTCAGACATCTGTGACGAGGACCCTCACCTGTCAAAGAATACCTCTTCCGGTCCTTCGAAGAGGGCTCGAACTGCCTACACGAGCGCGCAGCTGGTGGAGCTGGAGAAGGAGTTCCACTTCAACCGCTACCTCTGTCGACCGCGTCGCATCGAGATGGCGGCCATGTTGAAACTGACGGAACGACAGATCAAGATCTGGTTCCAGAATCGTCGGATGAAGTTCAAGAAGGACCGACGACATCACAAGAACCCCACGAGTGCAGCCTCAGATGATCCACCATCGAATCTCGACAGCAGAGGTCCTCTGCCTGAATCAGACGACGATGACGACGACGACGATGATTCGGCCACGAACGGGTCCTCCGTCGAAGTTCGTCGCGGTCCAGCTGACACGACTTCCGCCGGAAGTGGATCCGAGTTGAATAATGTCGCGCATGCGCAGTTCGATTTCGATGGAGCGGAAACAGACGGAGGTTGTGCCCCTGCGACGCATCTGGGTCTTCGGAATTGTTCGCCTGATGCTCTGACTATGGGTCTGAAGATGAAGACCCCACCGCAAGAGCAGACTGCGTATTACAATAGTCAAGCCTTGGTCGGAGCTTCAAAGAGCGTGGGTGCCCAGTGCAACAACGGTAGAAACTGGAGTTCGCACGATTTTCTAGACACTCGCATACAGAGTTCGAGCGGATTACAGACTTCAAAGACCTAGGGTATGCACACAAGAGCTTCACCTTCATGTTCGCAAATGACTGATACTCGACCATTAACTCAACGTAGTTTGGTCACTCGGCCTCAAGAAATCGGCAGAAGAACCGATCCGAGGATTCTGAGACCAAAGAGTTAATACGGTCCGAGGATTCTGGGACCAAAGGGTTAATACGGTCGAAGGAAAACAACAGAATCATACGCATCTCTGTGAAGAAATAAGACGTGTAGTCATATTTGGTAAATCAGGGTGGCATATACTATATGACATGAAGAATTGGGAGAATGTATTTTGGCATGGACTGTGTCATTGCATTGGTAGAAGCCAATGGTTTTGACTGATTTCATGGATTATCTGTATGTCGAACCACATGACTTGTGTAGGCATGCATATCATTGCGGAGTTGTAACTTGTAAGACGCAGAAACGAGCATGCATGAACGGAGAGATGTGTGATAAAGACCATTTTATATAGTGTTACAAACGGACAGACACACAAAGTGGTCAGTGGTATACACCACACGCGTGACGCAACCACATTATTTTGATCTATTTGACAATAATATTCGATGGGGCAATAATATTATATTGTAGAAAGACGGGTAAATAACGTAGTTTTATTATTGATACGTATACGCATGTATTTTTGTATGTGTAGTGTATAAAAACACTGTATATGTAGCATGCTATACAGTATACACTGTCAATCAGGAGCCAATTTGGTTGAGATTTCTGTTTCACGCACCTGTGTCCGTCCCCCCCCACCCTCACCCCTTATAGCCAACTCGGTTGCATGTATCGAGAACACTGATCGCGTACATTGTTGGTGGAAGGTGAGTCGGGGATGGTGAGAGCTGGTCATCCCCTCTCGTATATGCCAAGACCAAGAAAATGAAATCGCTAATATACTTATGGCTGCATGGTTATATAAATTATAGCTTAAGGAGTTGCTCAGCCTCTTTTTCGTGTATCACTGCAGCCTATGTTTGCATGCATGTACTTGCGTTTGTGTATTTATGTAGCCTATACGTACACTTGTATTAAGGCACTCTATACGTATTTTGTATACATTATGTATGTTGGTTTATGTAGGCTATGTATAGTACGTAACTACTAACTATGTAATAATTATGTATGCAAGTTTGTATGCATGCATGCATTACACTTACTGAAAGGCCTATGCGTATTTTCAAATATATTAATTAATTTCCAAAGGTTTGTATTAAATATTATATTTGAATATTATATTGATGAAGCTTCTTCTATATGGTTGTTGATGTATTTGCAGGTTTTTTAAATGAGCTTTGAATTTTTAATTTTATATTTCATGATTTCTACTCTAATGCTTCATCAAAACCGCTGCCTCCACTGCATGCTCATTTATCGATCATATAGGCCTAATTATTTATCGATCATATATTATCTAGTTACGATTGGTTGTATATTTCATATCTGGGAAAGATGTATAATTATAATCATGTTGCCAGTTACCTCATTTAGACCTGTATTTTTATGGCTGCGGAAAAGAGGTCATGCACCATTAAAACTTGCCATGTTAATTTGATCGATTCTGATTAGTGTAACAGACAACCTTGCATAATCATCTGCCTCATATGAGGCATGACCTCATAACTTGGCCACGTGACGACCTTATCAATTGCTTCCCGTCGCATTAAAAATTCTTCGTAGATACACTGCAGACCGTGATTATAGTTTTACAGCTAGGACTGTTTTTCGTACAAAAACCGATAGTTGTACGCATTAAATTGAGATGTCGCCATGATTTTAGCAATAATTTTTCTATGCATGACATGTTGCCAATTATTTGAACGCGTATATTTTGTGAATATAGTTTACCATTAGCTATACTATAGCACTAATAACTTGGAATGTGTCTTTTTCTGTATGTATCTAAAGCATATTTATCAAAATATTGCCTTGCATTTTTACTGAGCAACGATTATGGCCTTAATAGTTTCTTTGCATGGACTGTGAGAGGTGTAACGTATTTTGTACTTAATAAATTTATTTGCGTGGTCAATTTACCGTACAACTCAGTCATTATTTTGTTTGCTTGGTTCCTTCCTTCATATGTTCAGCATATGTAATGTAATAATATCTTAAGCGCATTTTCAGGACAGCAATCGGTGATCGCTTCCAAGATATCAGTAGTGTATACTGTATTAGACTATCCTACTATCGGATCAGAAGGAGTGAGGGAGTTGGGTCTATTGTCTTAGAACCGATTGTCTATACACTACTGATGGCCTATCCATCTAAAATGTTGCAGCCTGCATGTAGGTTCATGGGCGTCGACACATGGGGCAACAGAGGACACTCCCCCAAACCACCTATTTTTCTAATTACTATACTTTGGCAATTTTAACACATTTCTTCTCATTAGGCAATTAATGGTAGGCCTACTAATGATGCACAAAGTGAAACTGTGAGATCTGCTTTTAAAAATCTCTATAAAAAACAAGCTTTTAATTTTTTCCTGCCTTGCATTTTCAGGCTCTTGCTAAAACTTTAACTATGACCATTGGTTTGTGTACACCTTCCGCAGGTGAACCTAACTGTCGGCAGCTAAGCAAGGCGTCTATCAATTCCTACTTTCAGTTCACCAACGCCATCTGCCGAATGGAAGGTTGATTAGACCTTTGGAAGGTATATATACAGCGGAAGTGTTCCTGCGTCCGTGCATGCGCTCTTCGTGCCACAGTGCTACGATTATAACCTTCCCCCCCCTATAAAGCTCCCTGTATACCTCTCACAATTTGTAGAATGGTTTGGATGATGTCCCAGTGCATGGACACTTTCACGGCTTCTAAGAGGAAGCTATTAAATTTGGGTTATTATATAAGTTTATTATTGTTAACTGTTCCGTGTTAACATGCAATTGCTCTAACACAGACTAGCCTATCACGTCTTCTAATTTCTAAATCACAAAACGACCTTGTTATTATAACATTATACGTTGCGTTATATGTTAAGTTATGTTTTTATACCGTATCACAAAAAAACTGGCAGATGATACCACGCAGAAACATGAACTGGAGGATACCAAAACAAATTACGTGGACAGAAGAGGACACACAGACATAGATACACAGAGGCATAGACACACAGACATAGACACGCGAGATCAAAGAGACACACAGACATAGAGACACACAGACATAGAGACACACAGACAGAGACACACAAGGATATAGAAACACAGAGAGACATAGACACACAGAGACGTAGATACAAAGACATAGACAGACAGAGACATAGACACACAGAGACCTAGACACACAAGGATATAGACACACAGACATAGACACACACAGAGAGAGACATAGACACACAGAGACATAGATACACAAGGACAAAGAGACACAGGCACACGTGTTCAGACACGTCATTGATACAAGTGTGAATCTAACGAGAGGTACTTAGCAAATTAATTGCCATAAATACATGTATAATTAATTAGTCGGAAAACAATGGACTATATATCGGACTATATAAAGAGTACTCGACGTATGATGACGTATTGTCGAGTCATTCATCATTCGTTGCATTGTTTTCCTCGGACCATCCATTAAAACAACTGAATGCATGGTTATTAGAAATCAAAGTTGTGACGCCGCTCTAACCAACTCCGGATGCTTTCGGCGCCCGAACAACAAAAGACAACGCGACCGTCTTCCTATTCTTCGTGTTCTTCTTCTTCTTGTTGTTGTTCTTCTTGTTCTTCTTCTTCCTCTTCTTCTTCTTCGTCCTCCTTCTTCTCCACCTCCTCCTCGTCGTCGTCTTCATCATCTTCGCAGGCCACATACGCCATCAAAAGACGCGCGAATTATCCATCAAAGACACACACGAAAACAAAGGAAATCGTACGATCATCATTCGCCGACTCCCTGCAGCAAGCATGCGCTCTATATATTATATTGACGACTCGGCAATGGCGGCCGGCGTGCATGACTCGGCGATGGCGGTCAAAGACGGAGTCAATCAGAATGCGCGTCGGCTTATTACAGACAATACATAATAAATGGCCAGTCAGTCGGTCGGTCGGACGAGGACGACTGAACCAGAGAGAGAGTCTATTGCCTTTACTACGATGCTGCGGCGTATATAGGTGCATGTTTAGAGAACATAAATCTTCGAGAGGCAACTTTCAAGTCGTACTGGAAGCGCATCCGGTCAACGAAGATTACGAATCACCGGCGGACAAAGAGGCTTAATTTCGACGGAGATTCGTCCGACTGCAGCCCTGATGGACGCCCGACAAGCACGCCATCTATACATGGACTCCTCCTCCACTCGCTAATATACTCCACTGACGCTCTAAAGTCTAAACTAATGCAATGTATAATGCTGATTCTTGTTATATAGACATGTAAAAATGCATGTATACAAGCAAGTCAAGGTAAGATTTTAAAAAACAGATTCGCTTCTAAATGATGCAGAGGGATCATGTGTACATCGTGGCATAGCCTACAATTATGAATAATAACAATAATAATAACGGTGAATTGATAAAAGTAAAGCAATAATAAAGTCACTGCAAACGAATGAGAAATGTGACTGCAGCACAAGACTCAGAACTCACCTCTGACTAGAATTTGGAGATGACTAAAGATTAACTCAGGGGACTCATCATGCAGACTATATAATACAACTGAATCTCCAAGAATGATAATACGTTATGAGACATCCACCATATCAACAGGAAAGAATAACGACAGAGACTATGCACTATGCTGTCACAAGACAGATGTCAATTTAAACCTAAAGCAATGCTTTCTTATACTAATCGATTTGGTCCATTTGGGCGCTAAAAAATTGAAAAATGGAGTTTCGTATAAAGTTATGAGTGTGGTATGAACAAAGCCAAGGGAATTTACTTCAAAAGTTTGTAACTACAGTCGATCAAATAACGTATCACTTAATTAGTGAACCAGCTCCTTTCGGTCACTGGGCCAAATCTTTGGAACTACCTCTGTCTCTGTCTTTCTGTCTTTGTCTCTCTCTGTCTCTGTCTCTGTCTCTATCTCTGTCTGACATTTCTCTTTCTCTTTGTCTGCCTCTGTCACTATCTGTGTGTGTGTGGCTCTGTCTCTGTCCTATGTGTCTGTCTCTGTGTCTGTTTTCGTGTCTGTTTCTGTTTCTGTCTCTGTGTATGTGTCTGTCTTTGTGTCTATGTCTCTGCGTCTGTCTGTCGATTTGTTTCTATGTCTGTCTTTCTCTCTCTCTCTCTCTCTCTCTCTCTCTCTCTCTCTCTCGTATTTTATTTAGAAATTCTTACTTCGGACCAAGAAATTGGCAAAAAAGTTTAGGGGTCATTTTTTTGGTCCACCCTGTATTATACTACACTGGAATGTTTGGATGTATACGTATACAACGCACAATAGTCCTTTAAATACTTGACATTTATTTCTTGCGCCTACAAAAGTGTCTGCTACTGGCAGTGAATTGCTCACAGAGAGAAGTGCAAGAACTATATATAAAGCAAGAAGGTGTATATGTGCATTGTAGAGTTAATATAAGATGAAAACAAGGTACCCGGTAGAGGGCGTCTTTGAAACTGAACCCGTCTAACTATATTCAAGGGTGATGAGACGACATGCTGACAATTTGAACCAGAGGAAATTTAAAAAAAATATATAGTCTATCCTTTCGCATCTCCATGCAAGCATTTATAAATCACCTTGATGAATGCGATCTATTTAGATGGGCTCTCTTCGTCGTAGTAGTGCCAGGAAATAAGAATGTCTTCAAACTGCGAATGTATGAGGATGGATCTCGCAACTAAATCCTTATGACGAATTGAGGTGACAGATCATATCATACCGTATAGCCGATAGGCCTATAGTTGGCTTCAGGGCTTAAAGTGTGGCAGGACGGTCATGGACGGCGTCCTGGCACTTATTTTCAAATCTCTATGCATGCCGTCCTGCCACTTATTTTGGCCAGCACACCTGAAAATGCAAGGGGCGTCCTGGCACAATTCTTTTGGAAAGGTAAGTGGCGTCCTGGCAATTTTTTTTACACTTTTAGCACTGGTTGATGGCTTGATGTGGCGCCTATGATCTGACTCGTTGTTTACGCATTAATCGCGGTTACTATACTAACCCATAAGTAACTCTCCATCACTTGCAAGCTTACCTGTTTCACAATAATACAGCCATATAGCAGCAAAATTTGTTATAGTTACATTTTACTTTCACGATTTAAACAACAAATGTGGTCATTATTACACTTGCAGGTATAAGCTTACGCTACAGTTGCATTTAGCGAGTAACATTCACGTTTACATTTTAAATTGCAATTACAACTGAATCACATTCACAATTACAGTTAGGTCTACATCGGGAATTACAGTATGAGCTGTTTATTTACTGTATAGCTTCCATGCCTTGGAGCCGGAAGGTTCGAGGTTCGAATCCACCTCGCGGCGTAAGGACCCTGGGCAAGTCCTTCACTCACAATTGCTCAGCGCTTCGGCGTGAAACTCCGATGCAGTGTCCGCTCTGCATTCGGGAGCACCTCTGAGTAGAGAGAGCTTGAAGGGGCACTATATAGCAAGTGCACATACAAACAAAATAACGCAATACAGCTGAAACAATTGCAGAGTGCAACAAAAGAACTGCAGAGAGTGCAATCGGTGCACATAATAATTATGTGGGGGGGAGGGCCTGACTTATCGGCCAATGCGAACTTCATCATCAACCGGAGGAGAGATTTAGAATTAGTGCACACATGTTACAAACAGCAGCTCTGCAGCGCGGCATCCGGTACACCCTGCGCAGCAACATCCCTCGAAATATACTGGGGATGCGGCGAATGGAGAATTCCCGGCTTCAGCATCAGCAGGAGGCGAATGCATCCAGCAATCCGATTGGACAGAGTCGGTCACGTGAGCAACGGCTTCGGGCGTTCGAGTCGTAATTCACGGCGGCGGCGCTGACCGACGAACGGACGGACGGCGGATCCGTGTGCGGAGCGGGCGGACGAGGCAGGCCGAGGAGGACGAAGACGGGGAACGACGGTGGCGGTGGCGGAGGAGGACTGGGGCTGGCTGCTGCTGCTGCTGCCGGGCGGCAGAGGAAGGAAGGAAGAAGGGGCGACTAGATTTATCTGTTCTGTGTTGTGTCTGCGGTCAGCAGTCATTGATGGTCTATTGTCTGCGAGGCTCTGGCAGCAACGCCGGCGTCGTTTCTCTGATTTACGACGATGGTTTTATGGATGCTATAGCTGCGGCGGCTGCTGGTGGTGGTGCTGAGGAGGAAGCAGAGGAGGAAGCAGAGAAGGCGGAGGCGGCGGCGGCGGAGGAGGAGACGACGACGACGACGTCGAGTGATGAATTCCAACAGCGACTACACGATCTGTAACTTGGACAACCATCACACGTACAGCGCTCATCCGTACAACCACACCGGAAACGGAGATTTCGGCGGGGGTGGGGGTGGAGGTGGCGGGGGTGGGGGCGGTGGAGGGTACAACAACAACAACAACAAGGGTATCGTCGACGACTGGACCAGTCCTTACGAACACCATCAGAACCCCACCGTCGGCGTCGGAGGCGGAGGTGGGGTACAAGGACCGACCATCGTCCGCATTCCCGATGCCCTGCTCGACCACCCGCGACTCATCGACGACCAGAGACGCCCTTCACACCATCAACAACAACAACACCATCATCATCAACAACAGCAGCAACAACAACAACAACATCAGCAGCAGCAGTTACTTGGGTCAGGTTACTACTCCGATGGTTGCATCTCTCGATGCCCCGACCGACTCTCCAGGGGGTCGCAGTGCGGGCCGATCAGCGGCGCCGGCATGGCCTCCGCCCCTCAGGGTCTCTACGGCCCCCCGCAACTCCACCGGCCAGGTCCAGGAGAGGGCTACGGTGGTGGACCGGGTCCCGTACCCTACAGCGAGCTGGCCATCCACGGCTACGGTCCCTTCTACGGCCTGGGTCCCGAATCGACGCACCACCCAGACCACCTCGGTCCACCACCGTCCCTTCTCAGCGCCGGCCAGCACCAGCAGGGCATGGGGGGCATGTGCCACCCTCCTCCGCCCCCGGGTGCTGCTGCCACTCCTCTCTCGCCGATCCTCTATCCGTGCTATCCGTCGGATCAGACGAACTGTTCGTGTTCCACTTCCGGTGGTGGCATCTACTCGTCCTACCACCCTCACCACCACCACCCGTCATGCCATCATCCGGGCGCCCTCTGTTTCCCGCCGCCGGTGCCGCAGCAGACGATTTCCGGCAACTGCCTGACGAGCTCCGTCAATCTGTCCGACCACGCCAACTCTGTCACGACCTACAAGTGGATGACCGTCAAGCGAGGAGTGCCAAAGTCAGGTAGGTGCAATGGAGGAGACACGATCATTCACAGCTGTATACTCCTTATATGGTCGTGTTATTATTATTATTATTATTATTATTATTATTATTATTATTATTATTATTATTATTATTATTATTATTATTATTATCATTATTATTATTATTATTATTATTATTATTATTATTATTTTTATTATTATTTTTATTATTGTTATTATTATTATTATTATTATTATTATTATTATTATTATTATTATTATTATCATCATCATCATTGACCTTTTATATAGCGCACCTTCAAGGTAATCTACTCAGAAGCGCTCCCAGTCCAACAACATGTGTCATGCATGTTGGTCAGAAGTAGTCTCGAGTAGTCAGAGGACGGTTGTCACTGGTCATTATAATAGGCGTTGTAGTTGAAAAAGAGGTTTTTGTGTTCAATCATATAGGCCGCATGGCTAAGGCTATGGAGTATAGACTATTGGTCAAATATAGACCATGCGGTCATTTGGTCGTGCTTGTAGGCGCCATGTTGTTTTGACTAGAAGGCTGTACTTTTGTTGGTGTGGTCAACGTATAGTGTATGGGACAATAAGGTTTGATCTAATGCGCCTTTAACTGGTCAGAGTATATTTTATAGAAGCCACGTGGTTTATACCGTGAATGTTATCTGAGATAAAGATAATATATTATACGGTTTAAACTGCAGGTTATTATAATTCCTGCTATATAGCTAAACTGAAGAGAGGGCAGGGGTGGGAGCGAGGCGGGGCGGTGTGTGGGTGCGGAAGGGGGTGAGGACGGGGGAGCGGTGAGCATGGTGGGTGCGGTGAGCAGGATGGGATCGGGGTGGCGTGGAAGGGAGGCGAAAACCCTAAATTTCCCGGGCAACGCCGGGTATCACGTCTAGTGTATATGTAAAAAGAAGATCATAATAATTATTAATTTTGATTGCATACAATCCTCGTAGTCTAAACGGGCGGCTGTAGGATAATCGGTCAGGCAGAGGAAGCATTGGGGCTTTAAAAGGTAATTATGCGTCAGATGTTGTTAGCAACGTCGTATACCCCCCACCCCACCCGCGGTACACAATGAGTCTAATCTGGGACTCTGGAATCTTAATTGCATATCTACAACTCTAAGTCTTCTAAGACACATGTGTCATCTCAATGTTGACCTTTTACATTTATATGACAAATTGCTCCAATCAACGTACCACCATGCACTTCCCCCATTGCTCCATCCCACCCCACGTCTCCGTGGGCCTATACAAATCTTTCGGCTTGGTGTGGGGCGCCACATCATTATAGGTCTCATATACATTAGAACCTCGCCCCACAGAAATCGTTGCTCAAAATTCAAGGGCGCCCGCAGATACTTTTTCGTGATGGACAATTTTTTTACATGCAGGAGCACTAAAAATGCAGAGGAGGAAATTAAAAGCATGTTGGTATTTCTATCGATGTTTCAAATGTAAATTTCGCAGTTTCACTTTGTGCATCATTAATACCATTTTATGAAGAATTTTTTTTGATAAATCAAACATCAGCGGTTACAAAAATGGGTTTCCTTTTCCCAGGGCGGGGAGAGCCACCCTCTTGCTCATATGTGCGGGCGCGAATGCGAATGGTTATGGTTCAGTTTTGACAAGACTATTATACTCTTCACGTATAAAAGAGGGATTTGGAACAGTGAGAAATATTGGTATAAATATGTACAAGGAATGAGAAAGAGAAGGCTGACATGGTTCGGTCATGTATACTGTCAAATACTGAACACGGGACCGTATGATGGCGACTGTTGGGCTTCGTTCTATGGCTACTGAATTCCTAAAACCTGGAGTCAGTAATTTATATTTTACCCGAAAACTTTTACAGGGTTCTCTGTTCACATTTTTATGTGATTATACACGTGGCTCTCAGCCTCTCAGGTAGACTTTAAAATACACGTAGCGCTTTTTGATTATGGGCTTATACTTTAAAGAAGCAACATCAAATGTCGCAATGTGCATACATGTGACATGTATATACATACAGTCATACACACAGTTGTAATATAGCCTTATACATGTTATACATGCATGAACATGTATAGGCCTATATGTGTATACATGCGAATATGCTTGCATATGATGATACAATGAGCCAGAGTCCGCGTTGTGTTGTGGATAAATAGACCATCTACGCTCAAGCAAAACAATAATCTGCTGACATCAATCAGGTCGCCCAGTCATTGGGGATATTTGCAACAGCTGAACAAGCACCACCAGCACCACCAGCAGCACCACCAGCAGCGTCAGCATCAGCATCAGCAGCATCAGCAGTACAGAGGCTTATAACAGAGGCCGGGTCAACCGGTTCGCTGAGCTGGCGGCAGAGGCCCGAAACTAATTCAGGGCTTCAGTACATCTGTAGCAGAGAACTATTTCTTTTGTAAGCATTGACCTCTATCTATACTCTATAGAGTCTATAGGCTCTATATCAAAATAGCAGGTCCCGACAGAGACATAAAAACTTGGACAGAGACATAAAAGCATGGACAGATACATAAAGGCAGGAGGAAAGACACAAATGTTAGGGCAGAGAGATAAAAGGCAGTGACAGAGACATAAACGCAGGGACAAAGACATAAAGACAAGGATATGCATGACATCCCTGAAACCGCGAATAATATGCCTCAGCAAGTAGGAAGGTAAATCTGCTCACGTGACATGACTACATGCAGTCCAACCTCTCTGGCAAGACGCAGCGGTCGTGAATGCATTCAATGCGCTTTGATTTAGAGAATTGTTTTGGTCACTTGAAACAATGTATTTACGATTATAACTTAATCATATGCGCACACGTTTATGCGATTTAGTTTGATCATCAAATCAAATCAAATCATGACATTTGTTACGCTCGAAAATGCCTGCACTAAGTCCATGATGAGTCTAAATTTAGGCCTATGTACACGAGAAAAGAGGTATAAGCTTACCCTATATACATGTAAGCGACGACTCTATCGAAAGTCGTTCGACGGAGTTCCCTCAGTAGGCTCGTACCCGCAGTTGCTGAAATAGAAGTGCTTTGTGCAATCCTTGATATGTACATATGTATATATGCTACACACAGTTTACATAATTATATATAAAATATATATATATATAATTATATAGTCAAAGTTATGCTTGGTATACCAGAATGGACCTTTGCTTACATGCATGTTCAATTGTTCATATATGCACTGCAGGTGAATACGTCAATTAATTATTGCAACGTACCGGTATACATAAGCTTATATATATAGATACTATGATGAATATATGAGATAAGACGACGACGACGACGACGAGATGAAACACTTGTTTGCTGATGAGGCAGAGAGATGTTTAGCTGATGATTTATGTGCAGTCCATTGTTATTCCGAGCGATGGCACCTAAGCCAATTATTGAGTCAATTACAGGAGACAGGTGAAGGCGCTAACTGCAGGTCAAGGGATTTTTCTGTGGTGCGGAAACTTAATAGATTGCTCATCGGATTTAAGAAACGATTACTGTGAGGCAGATGGACAAGTAGGCTATATACGTGTGGATGTGTGTGTCCGTGTGTGTGTTTACTGGTATTTATGTATAGACTATACATCCATTCATGTACACTGTGTCCCAATAAATCGGGCACCCTTTTTCTAATGTGAATAAAACTGGTAAATATTCATCGATTGTCAAAATTTTAAAACTGTTTTATCCTGAGAAAATTATCTACAAATTGGTAATTTATAATCGACCCTCACTAAAAATTAGGTCATAGTGACGGCGCTAATTTACATATCGAAACCAAATGTAAAAAAAATCGTTAGAGAATGGCGTTCAGCCAAGGAGACAAAATTGTAATAAAATTCTTACGGAAGAATAAACATTACGGCGTCAAAAAATTTATTCTAAATTTTCCGAACAAGGGATGGACAGTGAGCGGTCTAAATAAGCTTAGAACTAAGAAAAATTGATTTGACCGGTTCGTCTTAGCGTCGCGCTGGGAAAAGTTGTGTTCGGTACTTAACATTTGAATTCTCTTATGCAAATGACGTAATTGTGACGTCAATATTCATGCCAGAAACTTCATATTTGAATCAGTGGAAGATAATTATCTCAGGATAAAAACAGTTTCGAAATTTTGAAAATTGATTAAGATTTACTTGTTTTATTCACATTATAAAAAGGGTGCCCGATTTATTGGGACACAGTGTATATTGCATGCATGTGAATTTGTATGTGTATGTGCATTCATGATAGGTTGATTGCTAGGTTTGTGTGTAGTTCGTCATCATTGTCATATTCTTCGTCACCTTCACCACCACCACAACCATCATCACCAGTTCCTTGTGTATACCAATCTCTGATGACAATATAGGTAGGAATGAATAATTGCATCTTAACAGTCAATCGCAATTATTATTCGTCTAAAGCGCAAATCTTGTTGACACGTCTCAACACGTTTTCTCACATAGCCTATACATGTAGAAGATATTATAGTGAATGAGATCAATGCAATAAAATAGGCCTACTGCGTGATTATATGCAGTCAAATATTTCTTTCATCTCTTCGCTTCTATGCACGCATACCCATTTTTGGCTTACCTGCACTACTCTCGTTGACGATTCTTGCAGTCCCTCGTCCTTCTCCCCCATTAGTGCAATGTCATCTGCAAATCTCAGATCGCTAGTCAGTTCTCCTCCTGTCACCGCTCCCTCCTCTGTCCCTTACAGTGCCATGGCCATGATTAGTTCCAAGAAGATGTTGAACAACAGTGGTGACAGGACACATCCCTGCAGAACCCCTACAATAATTATGAACCATTCCGACAGGTCCCCATCTACTCTCACCGCAGTAAAAGTATCTTTGTACGCGCGTTCAGCAGCCTCTATCTTCTCCGATTAATTGTTCAGCTGTTGATAATTATTTTGTTGCTCTTGTTTTATCAAAACCTCTTATAAATATGTGCAGTAATCAATTTTGCCAATATTTTGGGAATGATGTAGGCCTAATCCGAAAAACACTGCTGTGAGTCATAAAACTATCACTTGTCGAAAATGTTTGTTATTTAGTTCGGAATTATAGTTTAGCCACTGGTATTTGTTTTTTTCTAAAAGAACCTTAAAGCGTCCCTATATTATAGTATACTGTCTGTTGGTTCTATCATGTTATGAGCGATTATAGCCTTATAATAATTATTGTCTAACGTCATGACAATCCACGCGCTGCATTATTTAGCCCTATAGGTCCTCTTAGCTGCATGTCCACTTAGCTATCCTCTTTGTTGTCCTCTTAGCTGTCCTCTTATAATTGTCCTCCAATCTGTCATAAGCTGTCCTGGCTCTTACAACAGCCTTATCCAGGGCCGGCCTTAGCCCAAATGGCGCCCTAGGTATACATTTGGCGCCCCAGGCATGACCATGCATTTGGCGCCTTTAGATTCCCACTCAATTGTTCAGCACACGTCAGAATCTAAAGATGAATTAGCCAGAGCCGGTTTACGCTCACAAGGCCGTAGCCAGGATTTTATTTCGGGATATGTTTTCTTGACCGTGAATTTTGAAGTGCTAACACGCTTCGGTCGCCTTTTTTGTGCGAAATTTTCTGACGACTTTTTTGTTAGTATTCGAATTTTCTGACGTCCAAAAACACTATTTTCCGCGATTTTCGACTATTTTCTGCTCAAAATTACATTACACACTGTCATGTGCTAGCAAATGCATAATTATATTATTTCATTTCGGGGGTGTTCAAACACCCAAAACATCCCCCTAACTACGGCCTTGTATACGCTCAACTGAGTAATTCATTATAATTTTTTTTATTAGTACACTGAAGGCTGGATAATATTCAATTTTGTGGAGAATGGTATAAGTTTTTAAAAAATATTAAAATAAACTATTGTTGAAATGGCGCCTTCTTTGATGGAAATGGCACCCCTAGAACTTGGCGCCTCGTGCAACTGCCTGCTTTGCCTATGCCTAAGGTCGGCCCTGCCTCAGTTACTGCCCCTTTCTTGAAGACATTGTTTTAAATTCTTTCCATTAGCGAAAGTCTTGAGTTTAAAACAATATAGTGTTAAAAAATAAATTCGTCGGTGCCGCGGCCCCCCCCCCAAAGGCTGCGGCGCCCTAGGCAACTGCCTACTTTGCCTATAGCTAGGGCCGGCCCTGGCCTTATCTGTCCTCTTAGCTGTCCTCTTAGCTGACCTCTCATCTGTCCTTTTAGTTGTCCTCCTGTCCTCGGTGCCTCGAGGATCAATTGAATCGGTTCTTTCAGAAGAATTGTGCATTTAGAACGCGGTCCTATCTAGAAGTAAACACTAGATTTGACAGTCATCATATTATTAGCGCTAGAGTTATTCAGCTGAACCTACTTTACCTTTCTTAACTTAACCTAACTTTCTGTGGTGCTCTCCCTCGAGATCTTCAGAAAGATAAATTTCACCCCGGCTGTGCACTCGGTATATATGAGAGCGAGGCACACCGTGTAGTCAACCTCAGAACTATTTTGGGTGAGGACTGTCCGTAGATTTTTCTGGGCTCATTGAGACCGCACCGAACGGATAAATTCCACGGTTCTGATAAAAGACAAAGGCAGATAGACAATGAATGCAGCATCGCATAAAAGAGAAAGCGACCGAAAGGTCATAAGTCATTAGTTGAAAAAGGACCCAAAGTGGTTCTTTTCCTCCACGGTCCACCGCCACCACCGCCACTATCATCAACATAATCATCATCATCATCATCATCATCATTATCACCACCAGCATCGTCGTCGTCGTCATCATCCTCAATCATTATCACAGTTGTCGTCTTCATCATTGCAACCCCCTACGTCTTCTTATCAAAGGTATCTTTGGTAATTATACCGCCGTTATCGTCACTATGATTATATGCTGACCGATGTTATCGCCGTTATCATTGTCGTAACTTGTATAGAAGAGGTTAATTAGATTGGATACTATACAAGTTGACAGAAAACTATTTAGACCGCAAGACGAGCAGTGAGGCATGACAGAAAGAGAGGCATGCTGCAGATGGGCATATAGCCGAATAAACATTTGGTTTCTCCAAGAGTTGGTAAATGGCACAAAACCTGTCTTGGTCCAAGTTCAGTACAGCACATGTAGAATTTTCTATCCACTTTCGAGATTAACCATGAAAGCGATTCCAGTTATTTTTGTCCATGTCGCAAAAATTCACTGGATGTTCATGAATACGTGTAAGATAGACAGACCACGGAACAGAAACAGAGACAACGTAGCAGACATACCAAAGACAGAACAAGGCATGCAGACAGACAGTGCAAGTGGAATAGTGACAATGGAACATAAAATTAAACAGACAACGGATTCATACAGACAACGAGAGAGACAGATAGACAGACAAAACATTTCACGATGGATCTCATAACTACACCACTTGCAGAAATGTCTTTGATGCATTTCTTAAATTTGCATATAATAAGCACCCATCTTCATCTGTTGATTCTATGATTATTATGGAGGTGTATGTGTATGTGAGAGTGTGAGAGTATGCTTTTGTGGCGTCCTCTTTCGATCCTCCAGAGTTGGCGCCGGACGGGACAGGTCTGATAGATGACGTAGATGACGACTTATGATGACACACGTGACAGATGATTGACAAATGACGAAGCCTCTGAAATTTGCATTGGTCAGTTTGATTGACAGGTATACGCAGTGACGCGCGCTGCCAGATAATTGCTTTCGAAAGGACCATCTCCGGGCTCCCATGCACATCACTCAGAACCTTAATATGATCATCACAATACAGAGAGAGAGAGAGACAGAGAGAGACAGACAGACAGACACACAAGCAGGCAGGCAGGCAAACAGGCAAATATACATATAAACGAACCGACAGACAACCGACGTATTTCGCAGCAGCAGCTGGTATGAATTTGAGCAACATGTAGGATCGAGCGAATTTCGTATACCAATGGACGAAAATACAGCAAGTGCTCGATACAGCATGCGCCTAAGGAGGTTTAAACTGCAGTGTACACCGCGTTCTAGGCGGAACGTAAGGCATCAAGCCGCCAAAGGCATTTACCCAAGTTAAGGAAGTCCGGAATGAAGTCAATAAACTGGGTAGAGGGATTGGGTATAGAACTGAACATATGCATGCAGATAACTTCTGGCTACTGAACTGTGTAATATACCTTACTCTACACTTCTACAGCAACACAAAACAGCACAACAGCATGATATATGGCTATAGCATAAGATAAGTAGGGGATTGCAAAGAGCAACTTCAAGAAACAAAAACTCATAAGCATATCTACCATACACCATATGATGATGACTATCATACCATGCACCACATGTGCCGAGACTATAGTTATTACAACGGTACGATTATCTACTTTTTGAAATTTACAAGCATGGGGCTCATCGGGCGTGGTGGGGCGCGGTGGTGCAGTGGGTATGTTCGTTGCCTTGCATCTGGAGGGTTGCAGGTTCGAAATCTTCGAATCCACCTCAAGCCGCCGCGTAGGGACCTTGGACAAGTCCTTCACTCGCAATTGCTCAGCGCTTCGGCGTGAAACTCCGGTGCAGTGTACGCTCTATAGTCGGGATCGCCTCTGAGTCAGGAGCTTTAAGGGGCGTTATAGCAAGTGCACATACAAGAGTTTATCTTTTCACATTTCTCCATTCGCTGGCCTCTGTACTAAGCAATTCATTGACCAAAAACAAAACCGCAGTGTCCTCTGTCGACTAAAATGGAAAACGCAGCGAATAATTATGATGTCGCCCTCAAGCGAATGCTGACTTTAGAGATTTGGAGATTAGCCGACGATTACAATAATGACTTTCTGTTTTCTTCAATCTCTATTGTAATAATTATCCGATTAGACCAGAAATCCAAACCTAGCATTCAGTGTTTAACGACAACTTCCACAGCCGTTGAAATAGACCATGTATATTGTATAAGCCTATACCTGACGTGTGTTGAAATGAGTTCACTGTTCACTTATAAGAACCATTCAATAGATGGATTCCAAAGTTTAGTTACCGTACATCTAATGGGGCGCGGTGTAGTGGTGGCGTCGGTGCCTTGGATCCGGAGGGTTCCAGGTTTGAATCCACCTCAAGCCGCCGCGTAGGGACCTTGAGCAAATCCTTCACTCGCAATTGCTCTGTCGCTTAGGCGTGAAACTGCAACGCGGTGTCTGCACTGTAACCGGGAGCGCCTCTGAGTAAAGAGCTTGAAGGGGCACTATAGAAATGGACAAATAAATAAATAAATAATCTAAACTATTGGAATCAAAAATCGACTGTAAACTTTGTCAGAGTCCTCAATAATTTATATAAACATACATATTTGTCGCTCACTGTCTTCGTCGTCCATCATCATCATCATCATCATCATCATCATCATCATCATCATCATCATCATCATCATCATCATCATCATCATCATCATCATCATCATCATCATCATCATCATCATCATCTTAGTCGTCGTCGTCGTCATCAGTTCTTGAAATCTAATAATTAAATATCCAACAAATCATTGCCGCAGCCCTATACTAAGTTACTATTGAACCAACCACAAGTGTCTACATCTAGTGAACATTTTCTAAACCAATTGATCAGCCCTCAAGCGAATGCGTCCAACTACAATACGTCGTTGTTTGAATCACAATCTCCTCTGGTGTCTGCAAACACACGGTCATTGATGCAGCGCATTTTGCTGCAGCAGTGAAACACATTGTAATCGTAATTTCCGAACTTGTAAAGCGACACTCAAAAGACTTAAGCAGGGCACCAGCTTACCCGCGAGCGCCGCGTTCATGCGAAAGGGTTGTCCATAAGAGTAGTATAGGCCTAGTGCGAAGGTTTGAGTCCGGTGGCGAAAATGAGTGAGATCAGTCATTTGGGTCGGAAAATTATATTGTTGGTTTCGACCTCATGCCTAATGCTGGCTTCCACAATGGGTAAAATACTCTGACGCATATCCACTATCGGATCCAGTGACCCATAGCCTAAGTCTTAGACAGACACGATACATGCATGCATCTGCAGGGCTTGCGCATCATGAAGCATCTGTCATGCGCAGGCTAATATTCAAATAGCAGTCTGATATAATAAAAGCGAATCAGTTACAAGTAGGCCTACATGAAACTTTTCTGGCGAAAAAGCTTGGGGCCTTCGTACCTCGGCGGCCCTGGACTTTACCCACATCGTTACATGGCTATTACGTCACTGAGTTCAGTCTGAGTGAACTTTTTCTCTTTTTCTTTGTGTGCAGGCAAGCCGCCAGAATACAGCTATATGGGTCACCAGTCAAATCTAGGTCGAACGAACTTTACGAATAAACAGTTGACGGAACTGGAGAAGGAGTTTCACTTCAACAAATACCTGACTCGCGCCAGACGCATCGAAATCGCGGCTGCCCTCGGTCTGAACGAAACGCAGGTGAAGATCTGGTTCCAGAACCGAAGAATGAAGCAAAAGAAACGCGTGAAAGAAAACCAAGTGGGCGGGGCCGCCGGAAGCGAGGCGTCCAATGAAATCTCGCACAGCACGAACGAAAACTCGGCCGACGAATCACCAGCGCAGGAGGCAGACGAAGGGTAGACACCCACGACGACGATGACGTCACCTGCCGAAGGTTTCTTTAAACAAATAATCTCCCAATACAATACAATGTCTGTATTTTTTACTATATTAATAATAATAATTATTATTATTATTGTAATGGTTACTGGAATTATTATTATAATTATTATTATAATAGCTATAATAATTATTATTATTGCTATTATTATTATTATTATTATTATTATTAATTATCATTATTACTATTATTGTTATTATTATTTTACCTGAGGTGGTATTAATCCCTCGGGAGGCAAAAACTGTACGTAGTCTCGTAGACTAAAGTTATATTATTATCTTTATTAATTATTATTATTATTGTTATTATTATTATTATAATAATAATAATAATAATAATAATTATTATTATTATTATTATTTAACACCGTCTTTTATTTCCGTTTCAAGCAGTGCGAACACCAACTGGCTGTCCCTGATAAACACTGAACCGCTGTCAATACACTAGCATAGTGTGCAACAAATGTATTATTATTATAATTATTATAATTATTATTATTATTATTTGACCCCATTATTATTATACTACTACTACTACTACTACTACTACTACTACTACTACTACTACTACTACTACTACTACTACTACTACTACTACTACTACTACTACTACTACTACTACTACTACTACTACTACTACTACTACTACTACTACTACTACTACTACTACTACTACTACTACTACTACTACTACTACTACTACTACTACTACTACCACTGCTGCTGCTTCTACTACTACTACTACTACTACTACTACTACTACTACTACTACTACTACTACTACTACTATTATTATTATTATTATTATTATTATCATTGCTATTATTGTTGTTGTTATTTCTTGAGAGTTGATTTAATGTTCAAGTGACGAATACTTAGTTTGCATGGGGCCATTGGGGCGGCCAACCCTTCGACCCGGGCAGACCCGACAAGGTGCCCTGGTAGGCAACTGCGTTGTACTGTTTGATCGTGACTGAAATTAATATTATTAAACTGTCATTTATAATGCGCCTAAACTAAAATTTAAAAAATGGACTCGCTTACGAAACGCGTACACGAAAGTCTATAGGCCTATAATAGTAAATAATATCACGGTATAAGCTCATATTATAAATCATCATAATTTATACAAATAAATAGTGTAATGGTAGTCTATAGGCCTAATAATTATTACAGTTCATGTAATACCCTATTGTAGACAGTAACTAAAAGGTATTATCATTTTGTCAATTTTTCTGGAAGAAAGTAAATCAAGAGATCTTCGGATCTTTCTCCTCACTAGGATTTCATATTAAGCACTGCTCACCACCGACCTCTTCTAATGCCCATGCATAAAAATGCAGGGTAATTTTCGGTCTAAATTATCCATGCAAACAGCAAACCCATGATAAGGTTGTGATGTCAAGTTAGCTCCAGCAGACATATAACTGGTGCGACATCTAAGCTCCACTCACATGTGAAGTAAATAGCTAAAATATCAGAGTTAGGTTACTATTACAATGGTTCCAAGTAGACCTATTAGCATGTCTAACATTGTGTATCGCCATTATGTTATCCTTGCATGCTGATTGGACTGCAGATGTAAGATAAAACATGCATTCCAAAATACACTAAAATGAGAAAATGAGGAAAAGCGAACTTCTCTACAATCGATTTGTACATAATTTAATGTTTTGCTATGTTTACTGTTTATGGTGATAGCTTATGATGGAACAGATCCATATTTCATTATTTTATCTAAGCTAGCGAAAACTTCTAAAGTTAAAGCTGCATAGTATTACGTTCCAGGTAATTCGCATGTAGAGCTATAATGAGCAGATACGTCCCAGTTTTTAAATGACACCTTTACGACTGCCTTAGGCGTAAAACTCCAACCATAATTTTAAAAAAAATTCAGTAGTGATCGATTTTTAGCATCTTAAGGCTGCCAGGACCTACCATTTTCTCCTAAAGTAAAATGCATTGTACTGCGCGAGTAACCCTACAAGTTAAGAGCTGCAGGCCTACTTTATTTTGGCATTGCCATCTGTGTATACATAGCCTAGTTTAGCATTGCGCTTATCAAAACTTCCTGCAAACAGACAGCCATCTGGCGACTAAAACGAAATCTCCCGCAACTTCTCTTGAAACGGCAATAATAAAAGCACGCTGCTAAGGAGGGGGTGGATAGAGAAGCTTATTTGTAGGCCTACGTGCGCATAGGGGTCTGGGTAGGCTACTGGGGAGTGAGTCGAAAAAACGAGTTTGCGTACGATACATATGGATGGTCCCTAAGCAGCTAAGGCACTCATTTCTACGACGAAAATTACAGACAGCGGACTCATGTAGCCTATCTTGTACGTACAAAACATAAGCGCCGTATGAGTAGCCTAGCATCCTAAAAGCACACTGTGCTGTTATAGGCCTAGCCTACAAATGAGTTGCAGCTGAGGGTCTATAATTCTGGGATGTAGGCCTACCGCATATGGACGTAAGCATAGCATACACCACAAACCTGTCTGTCCAAATAGGCTATGTGGCAGACCTCACCTCTTAGTGATGTCCATAGGCGTACGAGGCGGGGTCAGGGAGGGCAATTCCCCCCCCCCCCAAATTTCGGGCAAATCTTTTTTCGGGCAAGGCAGACCCGAAAAAATTGTTAAAAAGCTAGAAATAGTATTTTTCACAAGATTTTAACCCGATGACTAAAAAAAGGTCAACTTTTTTGTGTGGGAAAAAATATTTTCCACCATGAGATTTATTTCTCGGGCAGAAGTAAAATCTTCGCCCCCCTCCCCACTGCTGAAATCTCCCGTACGCCTATGGTGGTGTCCAAGTGGTCTCGGAAACTAACTTCAATTGCCGATAGGATAGGCTACGCACTTTTATAACGCAATCATAATTATCGGCCTAGCCGCCTATATCTAGGCTAGGCCTGTAATACTCAGAAGTGCATTCCACATTTGAGTCGTTTAGTCATTGGTTTCTGTAGCATTTTTGGATGTGCTGTAATTGTAAATAAGCTGGTTCCGGTGACATCCGGGTCGCGAGTTTCCAAAGGCCTGTGTGGCCCAGCGCGTGCGATTTCCTATTGGGCAGTAATACTGGAAGAGGCGATTTCCGTAGGGGAGGAGGTTGTCGAGTACAATGTCTGGCCCAATGTCTGGCCCATCCCTTCGTAGACTATCAACAACACGTGCGTGATCGGCAGGCTCTGACGATTTTTGACGAATTGCAATGTAAAACGTTTAAAATTTCTTACAAATGACCCTACGTATGGAGGAACATTTTGCACAGGTAATCTTTAGCGCTCTTTATCGTTAAATTTAAGCATGGTTATAACATAGAAGACCTATTATAGTGTTTTTCGCGTATAGGGTAAGGTTTCGCGTCGTGACGTTTGGTTAGGGTTAGTGTTAGGGTTAGTGTCGTCATTAGATTCTTATGATTTTTGCGTCGTGAGGGTCGGTTAGGGTTAGTGTTAGGGTTAGTGTCGTCATTAGATTCTTATGATTTTTGCGTCGTGAGGGTCGGTTAGGGTTAGTGTTAGGGTTAGTGTCGTCATTAGATTCTTGATTTTTGCGTTGGTTGTTTAGCAGTTGTTGGTCAAGCTAATAGCCAACACTGCAGCTTCACCAACAACTGCTAACATCAACTACCTTCTCCCCCTACGGTCTTCGCCTCTTCCAGTGTTGCTGCCCAATGGGAGGTCGTGGGCGTTGGGCCGTGCAGGCTTTTGGAAACACGCATCCGGGTCCAATCCGGTCCATGCACTGTTGTCATACGTTGTGGAATTATCGCGAATGTACACGATAACTATTCGAATGGTTAGCATAGGCAATAACTTAACAGGGTTTATGAATCTACGCAGCTTTGCCTTAACTACGCTTAAAGTTGTGAAGAGATTTTGCATAAAAGTTTTTCGATCTCCTTATTGGTTCACCCCAAACTATAGATCTCGCATATATCTGTTTAAGTTAAGCTTACTTCCATAGGCCTACACAGTGTGGGAATTGTAGAAAAAAATAACTGAGGGGGTCAGACTATGATCCGGGGAGTTGGGATGTGAAAAGATTTTACTATGGGCCTCATGAAAGACTAGGGGTTTGACCCCCTCAACCCCTACGGCAATTCTCACCTTGGGCCTACATGCAAGTATAGCCTATGCTGTACGTAAACGCAGGGGCTTCTATCCCCTGCAACCAGACTCAATCCCTCTCCTTCCCCTCCCCGACCGGCCTTCCCCTCCAGAGCCGGATTTCCCCTCCCGACGTGAGTGTTGGCTCATTTTTGATTCCCGGTTTTTCACTGTGTTCAACTTGCGCATGCCCTATATAGGCCTATGGATAGAATCCCCTGCGTGCACGAACATGTTGGCGAGTTCTGTATTGGTATTTTTCTTATATTTACCCAATTTCTTGTACCATATTTTTAGTGCTGTAACATGAGATTTTTGTGAAGTTGTGTAAATTGATGTTGAGTAGGCCTATGCCTATTTCGTCTTGCCGAGCAAATTTTGCAACTCGCAATCATGGCGAGTTTGAAGGGATAACCCTTAATAGCAAGTGGCTGGCTGTTTGTGAACATGATCTAAGAACTAAGGTTATCGGTTTAATACTTTAATCCTAAATGTTATTCAGTTAGAAACAGTGCTCAAGAGATTAACAATATGTATTCTACCAAATACCAATGTATAAGCTTATACAATATAGGTCTCCATTCATGTATGTATAGACTATGTAGGCCTATGCATGTATCAAAGCATTTAAATAGCGCATTTTCTGAACCTCTTGTACGCTGCACACGTTGCTACTATTTGATAGGTGTGACTTAAAGCGTATAACTTGGACGAGAGCCGCATATTTCCTAAGAACATGAAGACGTCATTATACGAAAGCCATTGCTAAAAACTAAGTCAATACGGCAAAAATGAAAATGACCAGGGACGCCACTCTGAATTTAAATAAAAGGTCAGATCCGACCAAAAAAGGCTAGAAAAAGCTAGATTGAGAATTTAGCTGAGAAATGCATGACTTTCTATGACTTGAAATTGAACCAAATTTTTCTCCTTTTCCCTTTAAAATTTCTGATGAGCTTTTCAGTCTTTTGCTTCAAAATCTTCCAACTTTTCCTGACTTTTGTGTATTTCACCTGAAAATATCGATTTGTACATAAAAAATCAGAAAAACCTCACTGTCAAAAAAATCTAGATCCTGATAAACCTAGAAACCTAGACAAGACTGAAAAAACTTAGATCTAGGTGGGAAAAGGTATGAGTGGCATCCCTGAAAATGAATAATCTCGCACAGAATTCAAACTGAGGCCAGCCCGGCCACTAGGAGGCTATTACAGGCTACGTATACAATGAATTGCCGATATATTTATATGCGGCCAATTTGAAGCCAGCACGTTGTACTAAAGCAAATGCATACATGTATCAGTTTCAGCGCCTTCTGCATTTTTCGATCTCGGTCAAAGGGTATAATTATAGCGTTTGATTGAAATCTAAGAAAGATCTCGTTAAATATCAGCTTTTTCTCAGATCATATTTTTCAACGGACATTGACTGTTGGTCTAGTCAGGGTAAACAAGAATAAACGTCGTTATTATTTGTAAATAGATGAATTGAATATTATCAGTGTAACAAGAAATGCTGTTGTTTGTTTGTTTCTTTGTTTGTTGAGTTTTTACCTTTGAAAATAGGTTTGCAGGCTTGCACATTTTGAGTGTGGCCAACAAGTGTTATTGTTTCATACATTGTCATAGCGTGTACATTGTACAACTGTAGGTCAATCTATGCGTCAAAACAATTAAAAGGCACTTTTTATGAACCTCTCAAAAGCTCATACTGACTTGGAATAAACAAGGGATAAACAACGGAGGTAAATAAACACTGAGAAACATCATCCAAAGAAGATACACCATACTCCGCAGTCGATAGAACCGTGTACTTATTTATCTGATCCTTATAAACCGTAAAAATGTAAGTTTGTCCAATGTCCATTACAATGACTTATTATTATTTTGATGCTTCTAAACAATTGAACAATTGAGTGTCTGCTGCTACCCATGTATAAGACTTGAGCAGTATATTCATGTCTAGTATGTACCAATGACCAAGAAGGGATCCCTCTTCTTTTGCAGCCATAAGGAAGAGATAATACAAAAGATAAAGAGATAAGGAAGACATAATAATTATGCCAATGCATCAAACCCAGTGATATTACTTACAGGGAATTTCATAGGATCAATAGAATCATGCCATCATATTATGCCATAATGGCACTACAAACTGAAAAACTGTGGAGATACCATGAAATATCCAGACCTGTCACAAATAGTGAACATCAATTCACTTTTCAACTGAACAATTTTAACCGCAAGTTGCTCTCGTTTCCGAGTCACTTTTAGTGCACTCTCATCTTCATATTATTAAATCAGAACATTTCGAATACCAATATATAATAAACTTTATTCCACCGCAATGTGTCTGTCACTATATGATTGTTTTTATGTTCAAAGACAGATTTTAAAAAACCATGACCAAAGCAAATTACCATTTTAACAGCAGACGAAAATACTTGCACTTTATCGGCCGGGAACGAAACAATTATTCTCATCATCATCCATCATCATCACTGTCCGAAACAATGGCAGCCTTCTTCTTTCTGTTCTTCGTGCCTGTCACGACCAGCGGCACGTGATCATCAAGCTCGGAGTCGCTCATCACCACCTGACTTAGGACAGTCGCAGGAAATGTGTCTGTAACAAAACAACAGATACAGCAAATTTACATTTTTTAGTTAGACGTAATTATGTCGCTTAATAAGCCTAAAATTAATAATTAGATCAGAGGGCTCTGCCCATCTTGACTGCACACTTCTCTATCGGATCCTAGGATGTGGTCCGCATCTGTACTCTACAAAGAATATCGAGTTTGTGGGAAATTCAGTTAGATAATCCACTTGTGTTTAGTGCATGTGTGAGTGGGTGAAAACTATTGCTAAGCCTTGCAACACTGCAGACTGATTGAAATCCCAGTGCACGAAGTGATGCTCATGATATGTAACTCGCAAGCATTGCCAATCGTTGGTTATGCGCAACTTATGCATGCACGACTTTATGCATACATGCATGAATGTATACATAAGCCCTACATAGTGTTACTCTGGCCATGTGTAGATATATGCATGTAAGATATATCGCCTATTTCAAAACAACATGTTCCAGTGTACAGCGCCCTTTCCTCCGGCCTCGGCTGAGCTACGGCGCTATATAAATTGTCTTATTATTATTAAAGTTATAAATGTATAACGCATACACAACTAAACAACAATGAAACAATGATACAAGTGTCAAATGTGACAGACTTTCATCAATTCAGCACGTAATTTTCTAATAAACAAAACAACTTTGCTTTTTGTACAATAGAATTCCCTCTACCAGGGCAGGAGGCTTAAGCAAGTCGTTTTCACATTCTAAACCCACTCTTCAACTTGCTACCCCTCTTCTCCCAGCTGAAGTAGGTTCCTTAAACTCATTGACTAGTGTGGACTTCTTTACGATAGCAATGGACTGAAAACTGAAGCGTAAGTGAGTATATCCCTTATTCACCGTTTGTGCAAAAGCCGCATTCCAGTGTACAGAATAATAAGACAAATACAAGTACAATAGTGTACAGTGCTACACAGAATGAAAATTGTAGAAAAATAACTGCGGAATGCCAAACGTTGATTTACGTGGACTTGGGTTGCACAATGAGGACTTCACTATGGGGCCCCTGAGATAGACTGGGGGGAAGGGTTTGAACCCCACAACACCCCGACAATTCTCACCCTGGTGCTACAGGCAAAGTTACCACAAAATCGGCCGGCACGTTTAAAATAGAATCCAAAGGAACGTATAATAAATATTTCGGGACAAAAGTCCACATTAGGGGAACCTCAGGGCAACCTGTGACAGTATACAGAGGCCACTGGCAACATTAAAGAAGCCCAACAGTCGAGTTTCCGGTTCAACCACTACGCTACAGAAGTTCATGTATACAGCCAATCACGGGGATGTCCGGACAAACAACGGACACGATGGAGTCAATCACCAACTCACGCAATCCGTCGATCGACGACTGTCCAACCGCCGCCGCTGCAGGGGCTTCTCCTTCAGGGGAGGCCGCCGCCACCGCCTTCGAGGTCCCATCATCCGTCAGTCGCCGGTCGGCCAGCGGTGGCGTCTCCAGCCCCCTCCTCTCCTCGTCTTCTTCGGATGAGGAAGACAGTGGACGGCGTCGAAGTCTCTTTGATGTGGGTGGCGCATTGCTGACACGACCAGCCTCATCGATCACGAGCCTCTCGTCGTCCGAGCTGTCAGCGCAAACAACAAAAGAAGAACAAGACGTTGTCGTCTACACCTGTTTGAAAGATAATCGCACGTCACGAACGCCGCTCGACCCCCACCCCACCCTACCCTACCCGCCCCCAATATTCTTCCTTTTATCTCCTACCTGCACGACACTACCGATGCCTTATCCGCATACCTGCTCCAGTGTTCTTCCGTTACTTGCTTCAGCAGCAATTCGTGCAATGTTTATAGCTGTAGGATGATAGTCTTCCTTTGGTCTCGATATGCCACACAATGCCTTCTAGGATTGCTAATCTGTTTTATTATTCCTTGATATTTTTCAGTCTAGTGATTAATTTGGGATGCGGTGGTCCAGAGGTATATTCTGGGTCTTTTAACCAGAGACTCGCTGGTTCGAATCTAACATTCCATGATTCCACCTGAAGCAATGGAACCCTGCACAAGTTTCTCACCCACAACTGCCTGTAGGCAAGACAGCCGGAAACCAAATCATCACATCCCCTTGAATCCTTCGCATAAACTTAGCCAATGGACCTGCCTTCGGGTAGCAAATTCCTCACCATCAGCACTTTAATATTTGGCCAAAAAGCTACATCCTTAACTACGTCACCAAACTGGGGCACAGACATCCCCCCCTGGACAAACCCACCCCCGGACAAACCCCCGCCCCTGGTAGAACATATTGCGTATAAGTGGTTGTACTATAAAACGGCCCTAAGTACGCAAGTTGGATTGATGAAAAGAATTCTCGCTAAATAGAAGCCGGATTGATACAAAATAACTTGTATTTAAATGGAAGCTGGATTGATGAAAATGTTCTTGCTTAATTGGAGCTGGATTGACGAAAATATTCTTGCTTAAATTGGAGCTGGATGGACAAAAATAATGAATATTTAGGTATTGGTTGGTTAAGTAAGAGAGAACAGAGACTTTACAAGAAAGCTGTAGCTATGTAATACTTCAGTGGAACTGGGTAGGCCTATCAATTTCAGAAATCATGTCGTGTACTACATGTACACAGAAATCAGCTGACTTACCTTACTTACAAGTGCAGACAATGGCACTTGATGTACCTCGCATCATATGGTGTATCAAGGGTTGGTGAATCAGGGCTAAAGAATTCATCGCCACATTCTGTGAGTTGTCTTTCATTTAACCCTTTACTGACCAAAGTGTAGTAAATGGTATGGGGGGTCTATACCCTCAGTCTGTAAAGGGTTAAAATCATGCATGGTTCACTTCACACTATCCTACACACTGGACTGTATTTAATATGATTCCCATATGAATACATCTGCCTCCATGTCCGATCCCTGGATCTTGATTTAAAACCACTTTGAACTCACCCGCCCATCAACGTTTTTTGACTGAGCACCTATGAATAAGCTGGTTCCCGAAACTTCGCATTTCTAGCGCCGTAAAGAACTAAAAGTTATGGTCATGAAGAAACATTCGATTGGTGTCTATGTTACGGATCTAAATAAATCAGAATAGATTAAATCCGATTAAGTCCAATTTAAGTAGTCACATCATCGTATGGCGACGGCGACCAATTTAAGTTGTCTGATAACACTAGACACCCACGTACAGTTCGACAGCATTAGAGACAACTTCACATGAAGCCAAAGTATTAAGATAGAAAAAGTTAAGAAAGTTTTTTCATTGTTAGTCCCGCAACAAAGGCGCCACGTTTCCTATTCAGCCCATCATCTGTAATCGACGGAAGGAACTGGGGCAACGAATAAATGTCGCCAGAGGCCAGCAGCGTTAGTGAACGTTGTCGGAAGGAAGCTGCATTGGTGATGGCTACCTGAAGACAACGGTGGCTAAGCTCTCTAAGCGAACAGTTCTTCACAGCTGGATTAGACGGACGTCCTAATCATTCTCCATCATTTCGACGTCAGCGTCGTAACAGCCGCAATCTTATAGGACAGCGGCTGAGTCGTCGGTCCGATGGCCGGCCAGACCAACCGAGGCGACATCTGGTGCCTTATCGTATTTGCATCAGACTCAGCTGTGCATCATCTTTCTGATTTGTGCGCATAATCTCCATCGCCGCCGTCTCCATGGCAACCGCGGACAGTGACGGATCGCTTCAAGTTGGCCTTTGCTGCCACCCACTTTCTTTAGGTTGGCCCCAAAGGCCATCCGGTTCATACGTCCCACTGTGTGCCGGAACAATTTATTGTTAGCTCAGATTGCCTTTATACTCTCGAAAAAAAAGTTCTGCAGACTTCGGTTTCATTAGTTTTGGTATCGGTGAAGTCCACGACTACAGAGTGTTGCAGGAATCTCTTACTCTTTAAAATACGCTGTTCATCTAAGGCAGGGGTTCTCAAACTTTATTTTTATTGTACCCCCAAGTAAAAAAATCGAATGATGGCGTACCCCCATGGCCACAAAGTCAGATCACAAACAACATGCCACTGAGAAGACCACTTGCAGTTACAAGTGACAACTAGGAGTCCTTTTAAGAACTCGTGTATTAGAGTCGTACATAATATTATGGGAGAAATATTTAAAATAGATCTATGCATAGTTTGAATCATATATGATATAATCATATACAAAATGGAAAATTTATCTATAATTCCTGTATGAAAGGGCTAACCTATATAGCGTTGTATTGCTGTGTGCTTGTTTTGACTAGTACAGATTTTTTTTAAAAATTACCTGGTTTAATATTTGTCAATTTCAAATGCAGATTCAGGCCATTTTTATATCTGATGCAAGAATAGTTTAAAAACTAGTTTCACACAAATCCTTAGGCCAATTCAGCTATCCTATTTGCGCTGTACAATGTACATACGTTGAAAATTTCTGGCTTTGCTATGGTTCTTTTAACCATTTATACATTATTTTATTTCAAATTTATAGCAATAGGCCTAAACCTAAACATGTTGCATGCACTACGCTTATAATATTATGTGCACGAGTCTAACCATAATTATGTTGTGAAATAAATAAATGACGATGCTGTTATGTGTTGGCTGTTGCAACGTCAAAATCATTGCTATAATCAAAGAAAAATGGACGCAAAGTCCATAAACTCAAAGAAAAATTTATATTTCTGGAATTTTTCGCGTACCCCTTGCCGGCGCCTGGCGTACCCCTAGGGGTACGCGTACCACAGTTTGAGAACCCCTGATCTAAGGGAAGGATAAATTCCAAGGTTTTAAAACAGGGCCAGCGCCTCATAAACAAATTTCAACAGAGTATATTTTATAGCACCCCTTCAAAGAAACTAACTGGTGCAGCCAAACAGAAAAGTTTTAAGTTTGGAAACTGGTAAAGCTACAAGGTGTAGACTGTAGACGTAACTCTAAATGAAGATCGCTCCAAACAACACAGAACGCTCGATTCTTCATGGCTGCAGTACAAGCAAAAGGAATGAAGAGAACCACCTTTTCCGCAGAGCAGAAGGGATGACGTTCTTGGACAGCCGGTCTGAGACAGCACAGTTCTCGCATGCCAAATTGGGGCACAAGACCCTGAGGACATCGCCATACCAGAGCTGCAGTGATCCTAAACTCAATATGCTGAGAGATAGGGAGCCAGTAAATAACCTCCAGCATAAAGATGGAGACATGACCTTTACTATTACCGTACTTTACCATATTTTATGTTCTCCGTCACGAATTTGAAGACGCAAGTGGCATCGATCTACGTAGTGCAATCTATATAAATAAAAATCTAACCGCGTTTGGCACGGCTTCAAAGATCTCCGAACTTTCTTAATTGATTGCTTTCGAAACTTCACCAAAACGTTTAGTTCCAACACGGCCGGGTTTGCAGAATGATTTTTGGGGAAAAGCGCAATCTTTTAAACAAAAAAGCAACTTTGCAAATTCTACCGTTTTCAACACATACGCCCGTTGATAAGTGTGTTCCGTTTATGTAGCGCATTTCAACACATTCGATTGCGGCCTAAAAAAAAGCAAATTTTCAAATTCTACCTTTTTCAACACATACGCCCGTCGATAAGCCTTGCCTTTCAATTCGTGCCCGTTTCAAATGGTGGTTCAATTGTGTTCCGTTTATGTAGCGCATTTCAACACATTCGATTGCGGCCTTTTTTACTGACGCGCTTTAGGGCGCTATCTGCGTCGCTGTCCGAGGAGAGGGAGGAAGAAGGGGAGGGGGAGGGCAAGGGTGGGGGAGGGGGAGGGAGGGTGTGGGGGAGGGGAGGACGGTTTTTCTGCCACAGCAACGCGTGGCCGGGTTCAGCTAGTGTTATATAAATGTAATACAAATGAATTTTATATAGCACTACTTTGAGAAAATGCTTCGTCAAAGCAGTCAACTAAGCCAAGCAACTTGACCAGTTGCTGGATTTCTCCCAGGGAATTCTTCAGAACTGTTTACTTTCTGCTGATATAAAGACAAGGATCCTGCAAAGCCACATGTATCGAACTCAATGGCTGTGAGCCAGTGCAGAAAAAAGCATGGAAACAATTTGCTTCTCTGGTAGAATGGGATGAGTAGCCAGCCACAGTGGTGGCGTCGTTGCCTTGGAGCTGGAAGGTTCGAGGTTCGAATCCACCTCGCCGCGTAAGGACCATGGGCAAGTCCTTCACTCACAATTGCTCAGCGCTTCGGCGTGAAACTCCGATGCAGTGTCCGCTCTGCATTCGGGAGCGCCTCTGAGTAGGAGAGCTTGAAGGGGGCGCTATAACAAGTGCACATACAAACAAACAGTGAGCAAATCCTCTGTTTGTGCCGGTACAATTAAACATGAGCGGAATGTGCAAGCAGCTCAAAGTCAGATCTAAAGCCATCCCTTGCCTGCACGAACACCAGCTTTTAACTTTGATAACACTGATAAAAAAATTGCAAAAAACTATTCGGCTGACAGATCACGGAATATAGCCTCTGAAGATATTTCCAACAGATTAGGATGACAATTAACATCCGATATTCTTCAGAGCTACTAAACACACTTTGCAAAAGAAACTGCCAAACCACAAAAATGTGAGTCACAAACTGACCTCTCATCCGAATCGCTAAGCAGTGTTCGCTTAAGCGACGATGGCTGTCGCTTCTCAACTTCAGCGCTTATTGTTCTTTGATTGTCTTCATCTTCACCACTCGAATCTTGACCATCTTCACCCTCCTCCACCGTTTCAATCAATGAACCTCTTCTCTTCCTGCAAGTAATATTGCATATAACTTAAAATTCATTCAGTCATTCATTACAGAGACTTATACGACGCACCTTCAAGGCTACTGCCCAGGAGCGCTCCCAACCCAACCCCAAAAAGGACGGTTTAAGGCTGTGACAAACACACATCTGAGTAAACCCATAAGGTATAAAGACAATGGGAGCCCATTCCAAACCATGAGGCCAAGAACAGAGAAAGCATGGCGCTGTCTAATAAGAATTGTGTCCGGGCAACGAGCAGTTCACCCTGCGTGAAGACTGAAGAGTATAAAGCACAGCGTACCTGAACACCCAACATAGAGAGACAGTGAGGGCTCTTGTAAATATACAGGAGCAGCACCTAGAAGCAACCACCACACCAAAGCAGACGTCCAGTACATAATACAGGACATCCCGCAAAACGAGGGCAACAAATTAAAAAATTTCAATCTATTAAATAAAAGATCAACGCTTGGGAAAATGTAAAAGTCCATATGTGGGTAGTTTTGGTATGCACTGGAGAATCAAAACGAATCGATTTGAACCTCGTCATTTTCTTCCTTTCAAGAAGTCCTTTGAGCGCATCGAGTCGTTTGCTCATCAACGATGGATGCCTCTTCTGATTCAGGAGGGGCTGGTTGATCATGGACGGCTGTTCGATCAAAGAAGGCTGCTGGTTGATCATGGACGGCTGTTCGATCAAAGAAGGCTGCTGGTTGATCATGGAGGGCTGTTCGATCAAAGAAGGCTGCTGGTTGATCAGAGAGGGTTGATCTACGAGGGCAGCAGATCGACTTCGAAGATCGGCCGGTGTCAGGCTGCCCGGAATTCGCCAGAATCGCTCCTATTGGAAAGAACAATCGAATGTTTTTTCAATCGCTCAATCGGTGATTTTAGTCTCTGAGAGAATTGGACTTATTTATTCGTAGTGTGCTGAATGACTGCTAGCTGCATTCATTTATTATTGTTTCACTCATTTATTTACTAATTTATGTCAGTTTTTAGATACACCATGCATACTGCAAATCCATCCTTTCACACTTGCAAACACGCCAAATTATTCACATAATTATGTCAAAGCACATTGGCTCTCCATTGTAGGGTATATTACATTGAAGACCCTTCTGCTGGAATGGCCTTGCTTGTTGGTAATAATAAGTATAAATCAGAGAGATATATATTTCAGTTTCAAATTAGACTTGTTGACATTCACAACACTGCCACTTATGCACAGTTGTACACACTGGAGTCATGCTTTCCACAGCAGGAGCTCCAGCCAGCTGTGGATTCTCTTGCATTGGACTATCCTCCAGAAAGAGTTCTCCACTACTTACACATACTGGTTGATTTCTTACATTTGGTATACTATCTATCATAAATGAAAGATATTAAATGCCCTCATGAATGAACATTATTAAATAAATTTGTAACACATGCAAGGTCACAAAAAAGGGGGATCTGAGGTGCAGAAATGTGAATCTGAGGCACGGAAATGTGAAACTGAGGTGGAGAAATGTGAATCTGAGGCGTGCACACATCTGCATACACATATACTTGTTGACAAAGCACATTCTTCACGAATTCTTTAAGCCAGTAACTTCGACAGCATTGGTACGCATTCACTGATTAACCTGTTCATTTGCTGGAGGTTTGACTCCACATTTTTTCAGCAGTTGGCAAAAGATCGGGTTCTCCATCGCCTCGCCTGATTCGTCGGTAATTGGCACAATAGGAACCGCTAGACTATCATCTAAAACAATACAGCAGACATCGTTTACGCCATTATCATATTAAATGCTAGTGGATAAAGACAGTAGAAAATCATAACTAAGGAAACTAAATTTTTAAAATCAGTGTAATCACTGAATCCAGTTTCATAACAAGTTACATACCACATTCATAACATAATTTTGTCATGGGGCGCAATATACAGTAAGTCTATAAACTGAATGAATGACCAACAAATGATGCTGATTTGAAGGTGTGAATTTTAAGAAATTCAAATACTTCAGGGTTGTTACAATTTTGCAAATGAAATTTTTTTTCACTTGCCATCCTCGTCTCTGTCATCTGCAGTTCTCAGCAAACAGTTTCTCAGCCAATCAACGGCTGCTTTCATACCTAAAAAAATTAAAGCACAAATAACCAAATGACAAACTTTTAAGAATAAAAGAGAAAAATTATTCTAAAAATTGTCAACTAATGGTATTAAGGCAGGTGTGGATACGGGCAGTTTTAGAGGGAACATTCAATGCACAGTCAGAATAGTTTAATACAACTACTTTCAAGAATCAGAGGTCTACAACTCTACGTGGAGCAGAAACCATCAATTTTCTTCTAAATTTTATGGGGATTTGAATCGCTGTTCTCTCAGTTGGAGCACACCATGCTATGCACAAAAGCATGTAAAATATTGGCAGTTAACGTACATTACCTATCCCATGTCAACTAACAAGTTTACAACAGACATAAACTCTACTTCTTATATTGTCTAATTGTATCAGGCCTGCTCTGATCTATTCTGGTTCCATATTACAGTGTCCACAGTGTGTAATTGTACCAATGCTGGTCTGATTTTTCTAGCCCTATGCTACATTGTTTCAAGACTGCTAGTTTAGCATAAGATATAAAACAGAACAGCACCTGGCACTTGAAACCAATTAAGAAAATAAAGTTTAAAAATCATTTTGGAGAGTGCACCAAATAATACCTAAACTAATCAGCTATCAAAATGATAATATAAATGAACCAGGCACATGAAAAAAGGAACATCAAATGATGACAAATAAAACATTTCACCACACATATAACTACCGTTATATTGCAATGAATGCATGATATTGACGAAAATGCAAAGTCCACATCTAAATTCTTATATAATTTCTTGCTAAAACCGAATTACCAGTAAAACAACTCTCACCGTTTTCAAGAACTTTCTTCAATTGCCGTCGAATTTTTATAACATATAACGGCTCGACTGAGCTTTCCATCTCGTTATCAGCGACATCACTAGATGGCGGTGTGCCACTTCTTCTGTTCCTCTCCATAGATGGCCCTCCCGGAAGCTGCGTTGCCCTATCACCTGCAGCAAGAGTTCTGACTTTCAACTACGGCAATACTGTAATACCAATCCCTAAATTTATTTTCTCGTATTACACTCCAGACAGTCTCAAGTATGAGCAAAAGTATTAGACAAATCAGAGAATGCATGTAACCTGCACACAGTAAGATTATTACAGAAATCTGCAGCAAATGATAATCATGGAAATGAACGACTGTCGTTGAAGTCCACAAAAATTAAACAACGACTAAGATGTCGTTCGGGCAAACAACGTTCGCAAAACGATTACAAGTGCAAAAAATTAAGATCTACGAGCTCTCAGTCCATGAATATGATGATGATGATAATAATAATTACTCGATTGAATGCATTTGTTTAATTCATTCATTCACATTAATGAGCAAGATATTTAGCCTGCAGCCCTGACAGCAAGTTTAGAATAGCTTAGAACCTGACATTGGTTTCATAGATAAATTCAGGTGACTAATATCCCTTGACTGACATTAAGATGCATCCCATCTTCAGATTTTAATCCACAATCATTGGATAGCAGGGTGAATGTTGAAATCACAATGACTTGATTGGATCAAGGAATTTGACTCATATACTATTGTGTTTCGAACTGATATGAATGTCTGTACACAAGAAATTCCATTTTTTTCTTGAATGCATTTTATCATATATGATAAAATTATATATAGTTAGACAGAGGATTTTAGAATCTCTGATATACACTGAATATAATGTTATCCACTGATCTCCTGATCTGATCAAAACAAATTGCAAATCATTTCTGTCACACTGTAAATCATTGACCAGTGGTTGAGATTAGAAGATACAATATGTTACCTTCATCAAATCCACCTTCACCAATTTCACTGTTTTCGGCATCACTGTTTCCACTGTTACCCTGGCTCCCATCTCCAGAGTCTTCTTCATCATCGCTTGACTTTGCCGTCTTTCCTTTCCGCTTCTTCTTTGTTTCTCCGTTGCTTCTTTCTCGTCCTCCGCCTCTCTGGCGTCTCTTGCGAAGTTCTTTGCGGTCAGCGACTAAGTTGAGCTCAAGAATCTTCTCGATGACTTTGGGTTTTGATCGTGATATCGTCAAACGAGAAATGATCTCTCCTACTGGATCTGTCGAATAAAATCATTCAACTATCTGTCATATATCAACAAGTTAAGCATAGAACAACCGATATTGATAGAATTTATATAGCGTCCTTTCAAGATAAGTATCCAGAGGCGCTCCGGACCCAATAACAATAATCCTCACAGAACCGGTTTGTTGGTTAAGAGACATCTTGGCCGAAGAATAACCAAGCAACAGCAATCAAATAAGCATACAGCAAGTCACAAGGCTTGACAATAAATCAATATGATTCAGAATCCAAACAAAAGAATGAGAGCTATATTATGCACTGCAGGTCATCTAGAGCTATACTCGAGAAAAATGAGTGTGAGAAAAACATCTACCGTTAGATTCTTTAAACTGATCAAAGAGCTGACGCAATTCCAATTCCTCTTCTTCTCTCCAAGTTCGAGCTGCCACCTGATTTGACCTGTCTCTGAAACACAACACAATGCAGTTATCACGCACCATTTTAACAATTAACACATTGACCCCCTTCTACGAGTTAACTCGTAGTACAGCCAGTCATTTAACATGGCGTGTAGGCGGTCAATGTATCAAAGGTGACTGAGAAACCAATTGATGCAGTTTAACGTTAAAGTGTAAAGAAACCAGCAACTTCAATCTCGGTCGGCTGAAACATTTTCGCTTGAAAAAAATGTGAACCCTTGCGCTACTGGACTACACAACTGCACTACTATTGCAGTATCGTTATTGCTGCAAGACAAAAAGCTGTACTGTCAAGTGGCATTACACATGTTCTTGATCTCGTCATACTCGAGGTTCGAATCCACCTCCCCGCGTAAGGACCTTGGGCAAGTCCTTCACTCACAATTGCTCAGCGCTCTGGCATGAAATTCCGATGCAATGTCCACTCTGCATTCGGGAGCGCCTCTGAGTAGAGAGAGCTTGAAGGGGCGCTATAACAAGTGCACATACAAACATACAAACAAACAAACAAACCCGAATTCATGATGTAGTAATTAATGTGCAAACTGAAACTCTGTTCTGTAGAAGTGCCAATTAACGTGAGCTATATAAATTGACAGCATGTAATACAACAAATGACCCAACTAATGTAAACAAGCGTGCAATTCCCAAACCTCCGTTCTCTTTGTACAAACCTCCGCACTTTAAGATCCTTAGCGCTTCCGATCAGATCGAGATGAACAAGTTGGCGAAGAACTTGTCGGCGAGTCTTTCGATGATCGATCATATGTGCCATGATCTCGTCAACCAAATCCTTTCCTGCAACAAAAGACAAATAATTTAAGAAATTAAAAAAGATTACAAGAAATTACCATATAAGAACTCTTGGTTTCCCAATTTATAAAGCTCATTTAACCCTTTGACGACCAGCTACATATGTTTTCAGTGAATTTTAGTACACACTGGTCATTAAAGGGTTTAAACAGCAAGATTTTTAAACACAACTTTAAAAAATTCATGTATTAGAAATTTAATGTTGTTTAAAGAATAATGAGAAGGTTGAAAGTTCCATTTGACAGCATGAGGACTTTGACGAGTGCTTATATGATTAGTGCATTGATACATAAGCAGACGATTTAGCAACCTGGATCTAAGTTATCTTTGTACTGTTGAAAAAGTTGTCGTAGTTCATCGTCTTCCTCTTCTCTCCACGTCTGCTTCACCTTTCCTTGTCTAATGATGAAAAAAATCTAACTCCATTACCACTAGAGCATTTCACACAACATTAGGCAATTAAATTTTCTATCAGTGTAATTTTAATTTTAATCCCTTTACCGTGATCCCCGAGTTAACTCGTCCAAATTTTACTAAGAATATTTTTATTACACGGTAAAGGGGTTAAGAGGACAATTGCCCAGTGTTCAATCGTTCATAAGAACCCACCCTCAAAAGTGACAATTGGTCAGAAGGAAAAAAATTTCTTTAGCACAGGAGAAAATGTAGTTCAATTTTCACTGGACAATATGGAATGAAATTCAACCAATACATTGTTCAATAAGCATGTGTATCATCTATTCATTATGCAATTGAAGTGTGTGTCACAAAACGTGTCCACACTAAAAATACAACATAATTTATTATTCAGTAGATTTTAAGCTGCCATGCAACATATCCCATTGTTATCTGTCAGAAGTTGTCTCTACGCCACCTCTGCTGAGCTTGCCATTTACCACTCAATGACTGTAGCTACAGTCAATACGAATGCTTCAGTAAATGCAACCACTTAAAATACAGATGTCTGTATATCAATTGTTGAATTGCTAAGTCCAACTGCTATCTACACAGAATAATTTTCAGCACATGCTCAATCAATCACACTAAACAAGTCTTCACTAAATAAGTTATAAGACATGCTGACCTCTGCATGGTGCCATAGCCTTCCGTGATTTCCATTGCTTCCTTGGAATTCTTCCAGAAGAACAGCTCAACATAGACTTTCTTGTTTGTCTGCGCTACCTCAAAGAACTTCCGGAGAACGTGGCGAGCGAAAGTTCTTATCTCCTGAAAGAGAGACAAGGTCTACTTATGACCAGTAAAGTTCAATGTTTTATGAAATATTTGAGAATGAATTGGAACAGCAATAAAATCCTGCAATCCAACATACAGTAAACCAATCAAGCTGCAAAGAAAGATTGTTCAATCGTTGGTTACCACTTTCAATAAAAAAAATCTGAAATCAAGTCCCCATGACAGCCAAGCTGCTGATAGGAGCCTATATAAAATTGCCCCAGTTTAAAATTAATGCAAAATCAAATGAACTGTTACTCAAGATTACTAACAACTACAGTTATGTCACAATGATCAAGATAAAATCAGATAAACATTTCAAATGATAACAAATAATTGGCAATTCAAATATAGAAGCATCATGACGGTGAGAAAATCTGACAATAAAAAAAAACGAATGCGGTTATGTACAATCTAATCAGAACCGAAAAAATCAAATCTTAGCATTTAGGTTTTCACCTGCATTTAATAAACTATCTAACAGCTGCTCATTTCAGCTGCGGTTAATCCGGGATTGACTCAAATTAGTTATCCTGAATGAAGGGGTGCTGTATAAATTTCTGCTTGAAATTTTGATTGATTATAGGATAGCTGTAGATTACCTCAAAATACGAGGAGCCGCAGAATGGGTCAGTAAGTATTTTGGAAAAGACGCGGAAGAGTCTGGCCTGGAAGAGAAGTCCAACGAGGTGGCAGTCAAATGCAATGCGATGCAACATCTTAACGATGCTGTGATTCGTCAACTGGGAGTTCGTTCGAAACTCAGCAAGCAGAATCACGTAACATTTGATGACCTGAGGAGATGCAAATCTGGAATGAAATGTCAACACAATCAACAGATTGAAGACAGAAAGAAAGAATGAAAAGACAATGAAATGTCAACAAATCCAAGCAAATGTAATTAACTACTCGAGCTTTGTCTTACTTGGTGAATAGCATTATGCATATACACTACATATAATGAGACATCATCGGCTGTTTTCCTTTACATTTTAATAAGTATATTTAATTATTATACTGAAATAGCGTCACAACCTCTATTTAATACTACCTAAGCGACACTGCTTACGTCAAGTAATTACTGTATGATCTAATGTGATATGCAGATGTGATCTCTTACGGCAGTGAAGGTCATAGTGTGTAGACATAAGACCAGACATTTTGGATGAATTCTTCTCTTTTTCTAGTACATGTCCCTACAGCCAGTTTTATTCCTTTTTTAATCTTTTAGAATACTGACAATTTGAGTGCACAATATCTATGCAGAATTCTTAGCAAGCAAGATGGAGTGAAGTCTGAATCAACTTTATAATTATTCATGCAGACTTCACTTGTTTCGATTTACAAAATTGCTGAACAATGACAACGACTCAGTTTGAATCCATTGAGATTGCACAGTATGCGCAGAACTTTATATTGACTTCCCTGTCGATCAATTGCAGATGGCTAGTACTGGCAGGGGCTGAGACCTGGCCGGAGACTTGGGGGGAACGAACGAGTGGCCGAAGGAAAGAAAATTTTCTATTTTCGTCGTTCGGCCGAAAAGTCAAGAAAATTTTATATTTTCACCGCTAAAAAAGTTGATGACCTTTTTTTAGTCCTGACGCTCAACGATTAGGGGGCACAAATACATGGGCCGTTCCCCCCAACACCTGCGTTGGGGGGACCGTCCCCTCTTTCCCCCCCCCCTAGGTCTCCGCCCATGAGTACTGGTACCTGAGCACGAATTCCTGAAAAGAAAATTCCTGTTCGACCGTTGTGAGTTGCATTTCTCTTTCCTCTTCGTTTATCTCTAAACTCAGAAGAAAAACAAAGTGTCAGTACGAGCATTTGACATTTCCATCACATGCCAATAAATAGAACTTTTTGACTTCTCAGCATACATACACGTGCAAATTGCCAGCCTAAAGAGTATTATTACACAAACAGTATCTACAACTAAATAAAACATATTGCCAAATTTTAGCAAAAAAACTGTGATGGATTTGGGGACACATGAGGTAATTATAAAAAGGAAATTATAAAACAAATTTTTTTTAAGAAATGGGGAGTTATTTTTACTAACACAAGCAGAGACTATTAATAACACTGAAAATGATGATAGTAACGATGTCAGCAGCACTGATAAAGATGACAACAACAACAATAAAGATGATAATAATAATAAGCCTACCATCTTCTGATGATTCACTTTCCTCCTGAACAGCAGCGGAAGTTGATTCAGTTCGTGCATGTCCTGTATGCATATGAGCAATTAAAACAATGAACAATTAAAACAATGAACAATTAAAACAATGAACAATAAAAACAATGAACCAGCAGGCAATTACTTCAGACTTCCAGGTAATTTAAAACAACTGTAATATAAGAAATCAATAAGGCAAAGTAAAGTAAGATACACATATCTGCAAAGAAATATATTCAAATGTGTGCATCAATGTTAATGTTAATAACAAGCGCCTTTGCAATTAGATTCACCAGTACAGACAAAGATGAATTTTTTCCGCACATCAAAGTTTCTAAGATGAATTAATAAATAAGCGAGATACAAATACAAGAATGTTCAAAATAACACTAAAATTACTATTACTACTACTACAACTACTTCCAATAATAATACATACATACATAATTATCTATAATGCAATGCTTTTAATAGAAACAATTCTTGCAGGTAAATCATAAATGCAATAGAATTGCCACAACAACTGACAACATTTCAGCAAATACAACAGTACGCCGTCACACAATCAGGATGGTTCCTTAACAGCACTGGCTGCCATGACAACCAGTGATGAAACGAACTCAGACAGAACATACCAGGAAGTTCGGTAAAGAAGATCTCACGAAACGCCATGAATTCGTCCTCAGCAGAGATTTCTGGAATGCCAAACTCTGCTCTTCCAGGCCAGACTTCCCTTCAAACAGAAAATAGAAATGTTCAGCAACGTAGAGCAGGTTTACATAACATAACAACTTATCAGAAGATAAAGACAATTTCAACTTAGGTGAACTGCACTTCTTTGGATGGGACAACAGTGCTTCTGAGTAAGCTTTGATGAGTGGGAAAATATAAATACTCTAAAAAAATAATAGTCTGAGACGTTCTTTAATGTGCCATATAAACATGCAATTTAAGTTCGTATAAACATGCAATTCCAGTTAGAGTGTTTGCAAGTTAACTGAAAGTTTGAAACTGCACAACTGATACCACATTTATCTGCTGTGGTCATCTAATACCATAACCATAGCAAAGATTCACAATTGAAAAAAAATTTTTTTAGAGGTGAGACTACTCATGAACTGGTCTACTGTTTACCTTGTATTACATACAGCAGAGGCTTAAACCACACTAATGACAGCTACCATGAAGAAATGACAATGACTTGCTCACTTAAACAGAAATGTTCAACAAGACAATAGTTTAAACTAATGCAATACACAAAAGCCAACAAATCTAAACTCCAATCTGAGAATCCACATTCAAAATATTCGTGCAAAATTAATTATCACGCATTCTGCAGAATGCTGAGCTTACACACCGGGCGTTACGCATAAGGGCAATGGCTTCACCAGGCTTTTTGTTGCGCAAGTAGTCCTGAATGTTGAAAACTGCATCTACCCTGAAATAAAAAACAAATTCTCATACAGGAAATACTCTATTGCATGACTAAAAGCCAAATCTCTCATGACGAACAAACTTCTGCTACCTAAGTAGAGAGAAAAACTCTTTAAAAAAATAAGCATCCAAAACTTGAATTAAATCTTAAATTTCTAATACAGGTAGCTAATTGAGCTGACCAGTTAAGGAGTTTGGAGTTTTGGATGTGTTGAAGCCTGTTGAAATCATGATAAGAAATATCAGAAAATCTGAGTTCTCATACATAGTCAAGGCAAAAGAAAACACACAAGATAGCAGGCAAGGTATGTAACAAGTCTTTTTCTAAGAGCAGATGCATTTCCCTGACAGATACAAACGAGATTCACACAGGATCATTATATGCTTGGTCGAAATTCACTGTACAGAGTTAACCCAAGCACTCTGACAGTTTTTGATCGTGGAACAGCAGTGTTAGCAAGGTCAATGCTAGAATGTGGAGGTATAGGTGCATGTGTGTTAGTAACTTAGTATGATCCAAATACGATTGCAGCGGCTTCATTTAGATTAACACTTCAATCATTGCCTCAGAACTATGCCTCAGCTAAACAGAGACACCCTTCAAGGTTGACCCTGAAAGACTGCAATTGAAATAAATGTGACATTAATATGTAAAGTACACTAAATATGTGAAACAATATGATGTAAAAAGTTATGACAAAGTTTTAAAGGTGTTTCAAAGCAGTTCTTCAGTCTAACCTTTGTTGTTCCATGTCTATATCAGACGCTGCGTCGAACGGTAGAATACCTCCAGGAATTTCACCTCGTCCCTGAAGTATTGCAGACAAATCGCCGCTAACTTCATCCCAAACGCTTTCGAGTTCTTCTCTCGTTCTTCCTCCTGTCAAAGCTGAAGAACATGCAAATTGTTGCCAATCACATGAGTATGCAACAGTTAAGCATGTGACAAACCAGGTAAGTGAAACACTTAAGTGTACGAAAGTTCAGCAAGTGTAAATAAGTAACTGCAACAATTAAGCACTAACTTTTGAATGAAACTTTTATAAAATATTTTTGTAGATCTACAAAAATATTTTATAAAAGTTTCATTCAAAAGTTAGCGTATACAATTTAATATCACTGATTATATCTCCAAATATATTGTTTTAAACACTGATTTTGCTAAAACTTGTCACTGATCTATTTATTCGATGCAACAATATATGTACCGGTAACACAAATTTTAGCACTTTTTGATCAATGGAGTTACACTGTTATATAGTTTTATGCCAATTTCAAGATACACTTTTGATATTAGATACTAATATAATATATAACAAGCCAAATAGTCTCTATATACAAATTTTCCATTACAATTTTAATAGGCCTACTGAGAAGCAAATAAACTGAACTCCAGATGCATTTCTAAAAGCCAACACAGCTTAGTCCTTGAAATCATGTGACCTTTAACTAAAAATCATCACGAAATACCTACCCTGATGAGCAGCATTCTTCTTCTTCTTTTTGTGACCTCCTCGACGTTTCTTCTTCTGAACTACGAGGTGACTGTGGTGCTTCGAATACTGCTCCAACATTCGCAGAAAGATGTGGTTCGCCTCGATCAGGTCTCGCAGAAATGACCTACGCACCAATGACCAATCCACATTAAATATTAGACATCAGATGCTTCAGCTCATTGGTTGGTGGGATTTTAAGACATACTTAGCAACATAAAAAAATTTTAAATGGTAAAAAATAACACTCTAAGGTTAAAATCCAAATGAAAAACCAAAGAAAAAGAATTTTTTAAAAACAAAATTCCATTTTAATGATCTTAAAAAGTTGATACCTAGTAGAGTGCCTTAGCACAGAGTGAGGTTTTACCACTGAATGACTTTCAATGCTTCTAAGAACAATGTACTAATAGTTTTAATTTCAAATGAATTCAAATTCGAGAAAGTTACAAAACTAATTAAAGAAAATGAACGGACCTTGACTGCCGGGTTTCATCGAATTTTCTCAGCAGAAGTACAAATATATCACGATATTCCATCATGTAAAAGACATTGCCTAAAAATAAAAGAATTAAAAATAAAAAACAATTAACTGTAAGTAATATCCTTTGCTTCTGGATTAAACAATACAATACAACTGAAATATGCCCTTCAAATATGCAACTCACAACTGTAATTCAGAAATGTAACTTTTAGGCCAAGTAACCTAAGTAATCAAACAATATAAATAAATTACACATAATTAACATATGATTACATTTTATCACACTTGAGCACACAAGCTTTCTAGTGCAAGTTCCAAAGAGTTATTAAGTTCATGAATGAGAACGCGTATACATATACAAATACTGCATTTTACATTTCATGGTGATTTTCAGAGAAACTTGCATAAGGAAAGTAAATACACAAGAACCAACACTGCGATATTGTGTTTCACCCTAATTTTTAATTATTATTAATAAAATTAGGCAATAAATTTCTTTCTATTACACCTGTATGAATAGTCAAATATGTTAATGGAGCCACAAAAAAATTTAAAACTAAAAATGTCTGACTCTTGATAACTTTGGAGCTTTCAAGAACCGATGGATCAGTTGAGGTATCCATGGCGATGATATTGAGCAACAGTTCATAATACGTCTTCAGAGCAAGATGCATCCTGGAAGAACAAAGCAAAATATGAACAGATAATGAATTATTTAACCCTTTAATGCCGGAGGGTATAGGATTTCCCATACCATTTACTACCATCTCGGCATTAAAGGGTTAATAAGATTGTAATCAAAATAACTATTACCTTTGGCAGCCATGTCCCAGCCACATTTTACAATAGTTAACCAAATGTGAAGCATGTTAACATAAAAGAAGATATCAGAAAATGCATTCATTTGTGTGAAATGGACCTTTTATGAACCTCCTAAATGCACAAGAAACATGGCCGACAAAGGTGTAACTTTAAGTAGGACAAAATAATGCACACATTTCATTTGAATTTCAATGCATTTTTCTGCATGAAATGCTATTTATACGCACGATGAATACAACTTAGAGAATGTAATGCAATTCAAAACAATACAAACCGGCGTGACCAAACGATTCCTTCCTTGCGATTGGTAAGAATCATTTCATGGTAGTTCTGCAGATTAGTCTGAATGTAGTGAAATGTCGCAACAGACATCGTCTCGCTAGATAAACACAGCAGAACAACCACAGCATAAACTTCACATTAAATAATCAGCATTAAAGGTAAGCATAATGTTGTTTATAATCTTCTACAGTGTCCATATCATAATGCAGTAGACTCTAACTGATAGTCACTATATGCAAAACCATAATCCAAAAGCATAATCAACTGGACAGAACCAAATCCTCTTATTAATTATTATTATAATTATTATACTGTTATCCATAAGTTAATTCAGGCAACAGAAAATAAGCAATAGCAAAAAGAATTATTGACATCACAACATCTGAAAGTTGATTTGTTCTCTGATAAAGATGAGATCAGATCAGAACAGTTCAGACGTAAAGTGTTTAACCCTTTAATGCCGGAGGGTATAGGATTTCCCATACCATTTACTACCTTCTTGCATTAAAGGGTTAAAGTACAGATTCAGCAAAAAAGACAAAGAACGAATAACAAAGAATACCTGACGAGTGCAACCTGAAAGTTCAGCCGTCGACTGAACTCCATAAAAAAGCGCATCGCCCACAAATAATACGTCTCATCATTTTCTTGCGCCCTCGAACGCAGCAAAGAATCCTAAACAAATTTATACGTCTTTACGAATGACATCATCAGGGTTATTACTAATTAAAAATAATAATCGAACAATCTCCTAAATTTAACTTCAATTAAAGTCAATGGATGCTTATTTGAAAATAAGGTTAAACTCTCAATGAAGGCACAGCTGAAAATTACCGAGCTGTGACCGGATTCACTGATGAAATGACCCAATGCTCTGACTGGATGCAGATTAAATTGACCTTATACTTTGACTGGATGCACAGATAAAAATGACCTTACTCTGCAATGAGTCTGCATGCACATTTGAAAATGACCTTATACTCTCAATGAATGCACAGATGATGAAGACATCATGCTCTGACTAGATGTACAGATGAAAATGACCTCATGCTCTGACTAGATGTACAGATGAAAATGACCTCATGCTCTGACTAGATGTACAGATGACAATGACCTCATGCTCTGACTAGATGTACAGATGAAAATGACCTCATGCTCTGACTAGATGTACAGATGAAAATGACCTTACCCTGCACGCACATTTGAAAATGACCCTATACTCTCAATGAATGCACAGATGATAATGACCTCATGCTCTGACTGGATGTACAGATGAAAATGACCTTACTTTCACCGCACGCATGATCGTGTTGTAGCAGTTCTCCAGAAACTGAACACAGAATTCCTTCAGGAAGACGCGAATGCTGAGCGTTGATCTTCGTGTAACGTCTGCGTCAACGATCGGCTTCCGATTGCGAGGTCGCTTGCGTGGAACTTTGTTCTTGTCGAAATGGATATCTTTGGTAAGTCCTTGATGGTAGATAAGGTTCTTATCTGATATCGACTTCATATTCTGCACTACGAATGTTCCACCAAAAGTCGAGTGACTACACATCAAAACACATTCACCTTCATTAACTTCTACAGCATGACTTAGTGAGAGGTTTCTGGAATCAAAAAATTACGTACGGTCGAGGCACAGGTGCAGTCTTGTACGTACATGAGTAAAACAGTTAAGCACGAGTTGATATCGCAACAAAATAATCTAAAACTCTTGGGTTGCAAAGCTATAGTCTCTATAATAGCTATAGAAAATGAAATAAAAGCTTTAACTTAATGTCAATTAGCTGCAGAACTACACAATTGATATAATTGCATATATTAAACAAACACACTAGATGTAGAAATTTCTTGCAACTAAAATGATAAGTACCATATGAGTTCTTACCGAGATCTGCACTTCATCATGGTTGCTTGACGCTGAAGTTTCTCCTTTTCAAGTGCCATTTCAAGCTCACTGTTCAAAACCAGACCAAATTTCTTACAAACTTCATTCAATATTTAATTATAACATGTAATAAATAAATTAATCAATTATAGCATAATCATGATCAACGTGAAAACATTAATCGTAGTCGAATTGGTCGAATTTATTTTGAAAGACACTTTTAAAGTGCAAAGTTGGTGTGTCAGAGATTTATAAATTTGCGTACAATCTAATTGAAATACGCCAGAAATTATAAATAATCTCTCTCACCGTTTGTCATTTTCTTTTTCTGTCTCTGCTCTGCTAACTCCAGCACTTGCCAACTGTTCGGCGGTCTGCAAATTCAGAACAGAAGAACAATCATAAGTGACATATCATATATAAATTTTTTTAAAGAAAATACTTTCAGTGGATATACAGATAAACCATCAATAAGTCTTGGTAATCAATTGAGTGATGACCGAAAGCAATGACACAATCAGCAATAGTTCGGTGCATAAACAATCTATCGCTAACTCAAAGTAGAGATAAATTATATAGCACGACTGTTCGAAACCACCATTCTGCAAACTAATATTTAGGAAAATGAAATAATTGTGCCTACAATACTAGAGTATATAAAAATTAGCAAAGACAAAAAGCAGAAGCTAAGAAGTCAATATGTATTCTTATAACTCAGCTACAAAACTGATGGAACACTGATAGAAGTAACAAGATAACAGACAAAAAATATCTGCAAAATTCAATTGGCAAATATGTAAATTCACGTGACGTTGCAATAACCTGTTCACGGAACATGAGAGAAACGATCTCAAGAACATGGAACATGAACTGTCGTTCATCATCCGAACTCCCAAGGTACAGCAACAAATCCTCCATCCCGCTGATGTGAAAAGCCCTATGGTTAAAATAGAATAGAATACAAAAACACGATAATACAATAATACAAGTTGACTAAAAGTCATCGCAAAATGGAATTCGCATGTACCTGTTTTATCCAAAAAATGACCTGACATGTTTGTTCTACTCCCGTTTCAGCATCACTGAAAAGATTAAATACACTGGCTCATTGTGAAGACTACTACAACTGTACGCACCATGATCTGTCTGACTGCTGACTGCTTCGTCTAACTAGAATAATGCACTGAGTTGCACGACTGTCAAGACTATGTCACACATCTCAACTGGCTTCCTGTATGCAAGTCTTTTAGACATCAAGCCGGAACTTTTTGTGTGCAAAACAATAGAATAATCTGCCAACCCATATATCATCTATATTTGAATCCTGCAGCTCTGTTAAAGGCCAACGTTCTCATCAATTAGAAAGTGCAAGAAAGTGTGAACATTCAAACAGTTCATTGGTAAACATAATACTGAGAATGCCACAAGGAGCAGACATGAACATCGAACAAACTACACAAAACTCATGAGTCACATCAGAGCCAAGAAGAAAATTAAAATAAATTTGTCAGTTAATCATTCATCATGTAATGCTTTCAATAATTTTCAAAGCCTACCACAAAACTTGGTCATGAACGCTGACATCATCATCTGTCCTCTGAAAATAAACACCAGACAATTAAATTAGTTACTTCAAATAGCAAAGCATAACTCCATCTTAACCTGTGGTCAACATTCACTGCAATTCAGATTCAGCTTCACTATTATTATTATTATTATTATTATTACTATTAAATGAATTTGTAAGGCGCACAAGGTCACACTGAAATGTGAATCTGAGGCGTGGATAGTCAGCCACCAGAGGAAGATGCAATCAGAGATCCATGTGCTTGAAAGCCAAGGACACACTAACGACACAATCAAAGTATGTGCTTTAACCTTTACAGGTTATATATAGATAATATTATGCTGCAATGAAAAAATTATAAAAAACTTAATAATTCTTACCAGCTCCCTTTGAACATTAGGAGGAACATGAAGGATGTTTCGCAGAACGATAAGAATGCGTTCAACTAGCAGACGATCCTCCTCCTGTCTGTGTTCCCAATCCTTAATAAAACATATCATAAATTTAATAAACAATTGAAAAATTATGAAATATTTTATCTGCAATAAATATAGAAACAAATGCTGAAATGCAGACATAAAAGACCGGTCATAAGTTCACCAATAAAATTTCCATAAAGTGCAGAAATAAAAGCAGAAAATAAGTGCAAAAGTAATTTACTTTTACATAAAGTGTGTCTTACTAATCGCAAGAGATCTCCGAGTTTCACTGTGAAAACTGCAAGCAACTTTTCGTCAGCAAACGCCTGCAATAAAAGATCACATTGTCACAATTAAGGTCCACTTGTTTTTTTTATTTTTCAAATTGCGACTGATCAACTTTTTAAATTTTCTTAATTTTGAAAATGTTTTACAATTTCTATATAACGCTTCAATAAAATCCCATCAATTTTAAACAATACACATTTGCCTAGCTTGATGCAATGCTTAGCTTAAATTAATTTGACATTTATTGAATTCCAATAACAATTGATAATTTGATATTACAGTAGACTAATCACAGGCAAAACGAGACCAAAACGACAGTAAGTCCTGCCAATAGGGTCACGTAATTAATCACAAAAATATCATAATATCCTACAATAACACATATATCATCAGTTTCTGTTAACTATGTAAAAACAGTGCTGTTTGTGTTGAATATTCTTCACAAAAATCCAATGTGGCCAAAAATAGTAGTAAGGGGTCATTGCATAATTACGTAACGCCGAAAATGACCATTTTCGACCCACCCACTCCCCCTGTAACGCTTCGTAACGTTTGCCTTGACCCACCCACCCACCCTCCCCAGCGTTACGTAACGATTGTTACGAATAATCAGTTAAGATTTAGGTCTGTTGTTCCCTCAAAGTCCGATCCACATCTCAAACGGTGAGGGGATGTAACTGCTAAGTAGGGGATTGCCTGCTGGGGCATCAGTGGTGAAGGCTTCGGCGCTACGTGAGGTGAACAAGCCTATAGCAGAAACCCCGAACAGCTGGCTAACGTGGACGGCAACTGTCTTGGGCTGGACATTAAAAATTGCATCCGGAATTTTGGGCAGCAGCAAGATTCATATCGTAAGTCGGCAGAAGAAACATCCAACGATGTTTAACGGCGATTTTCGACTCAAGGTGGTCGGCGTTCGTCGGATCCCACTGCGAGTCCGATCAAAATAGGCCTATGCGTAAAAGTGTTTCTTCGATGTCAAGAATTCATGGGAAATTATAGGCCTACCACATTGTTCCGTTGGTAAAACTATCACAGATCCAAACAATTCGAGCAGCGATTTCCGGTTTGCACAAACGAGAGAACAGAACTGAGCTGGCATGTAAATATAGTGTCTGCTGCCGTATCTTATTTTGAGAAAATATTAGACCTAGCCTACTTCGGTTGACAGGAAGTTTAAACTTCGATTACATCATGTCTGAAGTGTCATTCGATGGTAATTTAATATTCATTAATAATTTTTTAAAGGCGTTACGTAACGTTCAGCTTCCCCCACCCACCCACCCACCTCCGTAACGTCTCGTAACGTTTTCAATGACCCCACCCACCCTCGAGCGTTACGTAATTATGCAATGACCCCTAAGCATCATTCCAAAGGTGCAACATATAAATAAATAAAAGAAAAACCAAAACCAGCCTAAGAATAATCGGGAACATTGAGATTGAATGCTCAGAACAAAAACTGGTCTGAGGCACTGAAATAGTGCTCTATGGAATGTCTGCATATGACTGAATCTGAAATCTACTTATGAAATACATATCATTGTCACACATAAACCAACAGGTACTGATCTGTGCACTAACCTCTTTGTATAACTGAAGATGAGACTCTATCTGCAAGTAGTAGTTTCGCGTTGTCTTGTCTTCAGGAATATGATTCTGGAAACACAGTTTGGCCGGCTGTGTCAAATTCACCATTAATCTAGAAATAACATTCGTTTTTGGACAAGAGAATGATCTTGAATCTAAATTGGAGGCCAATTAAAACAAATGTGAAAATTTAACTTTATGATAACGATTAGTCTAAAACACAAAGCGAAGCAGAAGCAAATTACATTCCACCACTTACTGGCAATCATCTCAAAGTGTTAAAACTATGCTAACAGTTAAATATATTTGGTGTAAATCAATTAACTCAACAATAAAAAAGACCATACCATTGTCTAACTACCAGCCAACTATCACTAAATCTCACACATAAGATTTCTATAAAAGGCTGTTGAGAAAATGAGCACACCATCTAGAAGCAACATGGTCAGGGTGTCCCCTATGGAAAGAAACTGTCAATGGCTTACAATGTCAACTCTGGACTGGTCCTGTTAATACGAAGCATTTGCATAGCTCAGCCATAAGATTAACAAGCAGCACAGAAACAACAGCCAACGTGCCATTTATTGGTAAGCCAAATAACACCATAGCGCTACCTGGTGACCGTTTCTAAGAGGATTCGGTCGTCACTGTAATGCTTAACGATTGGAATGAGGTCCTTCTGAAGGATCTCCATTTCTCCGAGTTCACGTCGAATGGCACACGAGTCGTCATCACGCTTCAGAAACCTAATCAGATCTTTCACAGTTTCTGTAACGTTCAAACAACATGAAGCGCTGAGTATATAAAATTTAAAAAAACATAACAAAGGCCAAATGCTAAAATAGTATAGCTCCCTTAATGTTGTTCATGGTCTGTCGTCCCATACTTCCACAGTGCAACACTGTAGGTTTACCATGGTTGGCCCTTCACTATGGAAAACAACTGCCAACTGCAATGCAAACCACAACACAAGCTTCTTGTCCTTTCACTGTCTCTATTTTTACCAACCATTTCAGACCATTTTACTTGCTCTTCATACTATGTTGTCAGGTGAGAGCAACTGAGCAATTGGAGAAAGGCTATAATAAATGGGTGCCATATAAATGTGAAATTATGTTCATATAGGACGATAGGGTAATATAGGCATTAGGCAGAATGTTTATGAGGTACTTAAAAGGTGCAATCCAAAGTTCTAGATACACACATGAACACACCATTCAGCTTTTCTCAACCTGTGTTCGCATTGCTAAAAATGAAGGACAGATAAAAGGAAACCAATAGCATAGTAAACTCTTGCCACACAATTTAACGCTTACCCAAGCAGTCTGGTTCCTTGTAATACTTGTCTCCATCAAGGTAGCCAAGCGCTGCACAGGTTGCCTGAAGCTCCACATTGTCATACATGGCTGAGTCATATGGCAGGGGTGAAGAGGTCAGCGAACCCAAGAAACTAAAAGCAGAATAAAATGCAATGACACTAAGTATTAACGTCGCAATCACTTTTAAAAACAATTATGAAGTCTATAAACATTGCATTAAGGACTCAAATATTTCAAACAGATAATGTGCTTCTGAGACTTGTTTTCGTGATTAAAAAAAGATTAAAAAATTAACTTTTTGAGAGTTTTTAGGAAGCTGCTTCACAGGACCCCTCTTGTAGCCGAACTTGTTTGCGCTACACCATAATGAGGCTGCATACTAATGACACAATATCAAAATGAAGTCGCATGATGATGTCGTGTTAAAATGATGACACATTTTATAATGATGTCACATTCAACCCCTTAAATTCCATTGGCTTCCATGTTCAAATTTGTCCATAATCTCAGTGCATGCAACAGTTAATAAGCTGGATAATCTACCAGTATATTTGCTGTTAGTGCCAATACCGTTTCATTCGACATCCCCTTTGAAACCGGATACTATAACTATGCCAATTTTTAAATTATCACGGCTCAGGACTTTCATTCCAACTCGTCTACAGTCAATCCTTTAATGGGTATGTTCGTTGCCTCGCAGCCGTAAGGCTGCAGATTCGAAACCACCTAAGGTCATCGCGTAGGGACCTTGGGCAAGTCCTTCACTCGCAATTGCTCAGCGCTTCGGCGTGAAACTCCGATGCAGTGTCCGCGCTGTAGTCGGGAGCGCCTCTGAGCAGTATAGAACTTGAGCGGCGCTATTTATTTATTTCGCGAGTACTCTAGTCGCTTCTGACTTCAGCCAATGTCTCGCATCCTCTTCCGCATTGTGCAGGGCTCGCAGGCCACCGCAGAAGTTTGTCCTTGGGCACACGTTGACGATGTGCTCCATGGATTGCACCTGTCCGCACTCGCAGTCCGCCGACGACCCGAGACCCCATTTGTGCAGGATCGCGCGACAGGGACCTTGCCCCGTGCGGAAACGATTCAATAGGGTCCAGACGTCACGTGAGCAGTCGAAGCCCGGCTGTCGGATAGTAGGGTCGTCCACTAGGGACTGAATGACCGGCGCTATAACAAGTGCGCATAAAAAAAATCCTGTTCCGCATGCTACACCGCAGGCTGTTAGACAGGCCCACGATGGCTTTAATTAGACTGCAAGGTTTGGCCCAATCGCCTTTCGCCTGGTATAGAATGCTTTTATTCAAATATTCAAAGACTCAGCGATCACTGTTTAAAATATTTAACCTTTTAAAGTCAAATGAGAAAGTTATGAAAGAATCAAAAGTATTGTTTATCTTATGTAGATTTCCCGCGTTTTAATAGTCTGGTTCTCTGATCACTACTTGCAACCACGACATTTCTGCAGCGCCTACACTCCAAGCCGCGGAAACTGCAGAATCAAAGCATTTATTTGTCGATTGGGAGGTAGGACCATAGAGATGTATTAAAATATAACGCTAGAGGGAATATCACGTCCATAAATTGATTTCGCTGTCCAACAATCCACCCGACCAATCACATACTCTAAGCTTCCACCCGACCAATCACATACTCTAAACTTCCACCCGACCAATCACAGGCGATTTCTCACACCAACCGTCGTTTGAATCGTAGTGACGTAAATTTGATTGCAGGGCAGATACGTCATACTCTCTTAAGCGTATATATATTATATATATATATCGTACATCTCAAATGGTGTAGGTAGCTTGGCTTGTGACGTCACTGGCGTGATTACCGTTAATATTATAAGGTCGTTGATAACTTCACATTTCCATGCAGAGGAGATAGGCCATATTCTCTCTAGCCTATATATTAATATATATATAGCGTACATCTCTATGGGTAGGACCAAAATCAATTGAGAAATAGAATCAAAATGCGTTGGGCGAGCAGACAGTCAGACAACTAAGGTGTACTGTATGGTGTTTAAAGTGATGCGGCGGGAAGTCAGAAAAGAATAGTTCGAATAGAATTTGTAAACTATGTCAATCAGAGTTACCAGACTAAAAATTAATGTTCTCAGTTGATAGTAGCCTAAGACATGTGATTACTTAGGTGAGTTTGTAAGATGAGATCGTGGGTCATAATTATAGGGTAATTATTAATATTATCATCATAGTTCTAGCTGCAGTTTACTCCAGTTAATTGCCAGTTTTGGAGACAAGGTCACGGGCAGATAGAGAGGAGTAGGCCTAGGCTGAGGACAGTGAGGAGCAAGCTGTGATTTTTTTTCGTGAAATAAAGATAGGATTCATACGGGGTTGGAATAGGCGTCTTAGCAGTGCTTAAAGTGCGGAAAAAGAAGTGGATAGACGCTCCTTAGCCTACCTTTCCAAAAGAAGTGCCAGGACGCCCCTTACCTTTTCAGGCTGTGCATGCTGGTCAATAAGTGGCAGGACGGCTTTCAGATTTTAAAATAAGTGCATGGACGTCGTCTATGACCGTCGTGCCACACTTTAGGCCCTGCGCGTCTTGGGATAAAGAAATTTCGAAAATAGGCTATAGTTAGCAAACCATAAATAGCTAAATTATTTAGAGGTTTTGTGGTAGGTCTATAGTGTGAACTGTGTGATCAAGAATACTTCATTATAAAGTATTTTGCACTATATTGGCGTTTCAAGAATAGAATTATTAATAGGCATAGGCCCTACTTCTCGTTATAGGCCTAATTATGCCCTATAATATGAACGTCCATAGATAGTTTTGCGGGAGGGGCAAACCACAGTGGTCCCCCTTAATTGGGAGCCTGAAAAATGCAAAACAGGAAGTTAAGCCTAAGAACATGAGCCATTTTCTTAGAAGTTTTTAATGCAAAAATTGAATAAGCTATTATAGTCTCCTTGGCATGGCTTTTGTGGGTGCTGAGAAATTCTCTAGGTTTACACTACATTTCATAAATGGTAGAAGATACATCTGGATCTCACATTCATTCATTAAATGAATTTGTGTAGTGCCTCTTCAAGGGGACCACTCAGAAGTGCTCCCAACCCCAGCACAGCCAAATAAAACTGTCTTAATAGGTTATGAGAGAAGAATGCATGAGTAGAAGTTCTAGAAAGGTAGTGGAGTGTCAAGGAAGTCATTTAATTAAATGCTATTGGATTAACTCTAGTCAATTGTCCAGCTGAAACAAATACATCCATAAAAAGTGAAGAGCATTGTAAGCTTGCATGTGTGAATTTTATTACTTTAGGTTTACAATGAAACTACATGTGGGGCCTTTGTGGGCCTACGTGTAACGTACAATTAAGTGTTCTATATAGTATACTAGAGCTTTTCCTAAGCCCCAGCATGTGACACTTAGCTGTTTCAAAACACCTTTATTATGCCAATGTCTTTAATGGCACAGAAATGTTAGCGGTAATCAAGGAACTGTTTCAGAAAAATTTGCAATAGTATGGTTATTCCAATGCAACAGTACGTACTGTTCAATAGTTCACAAAGAAGCCAGAAAGGAAAGCCATGTGCTCATAAATCAAAATTCTCATGTCTGTATAAATAAAGTTCTATTCATAAGCAAAAACAAATTGCATGATCTGAACTAACTTTCTTAGACACGATAATATACACAAATCCTTAAAAAAAATATTGCTTCTAAGTAGCATTAAAAGTATATTTTTGATAGTAGTTTGACGGTAGGTGTACAGATTTAATTTCTGGAGATCGCCAATAAGCAGTTCATTGTGAAGATTCAAATTTTTGAACCAATCAATTTCATGTCCTTCAATAGTGAATTAACGATAGTCCAACAGTTACGGTCACATTATCATAGTGCATTAACCATCATTCCATGTATGGTCACAATGCACCACATAGATCAGCGGTTCTCAACCTTTTCAGACTCACGGACCCCTTTTAAATTTTGGGCCACGGTCACGGACCCCCAATAAAAATTTTGCGGCTTTGGCGCATTATCGCGACTGTGTGACTCTATTATCCTATATATTATCTAGCAACTGAAACAAACCGACCCATCTAAAACAGACGAATTTGTCTTTAATCAGCGTATTATTAGTTTCATGTCGCCATTGAAAAGAGGAAATATCGAAAAATTGACCAAAATTTATCTGTTTGACTGTTTCTACTAAGAAATATATAATTTTCAGGACTTGCTCGCGGACCCCCAAGCACGTCGCCGCGGACCCCCATGGGTCCGCGGACCCCCGGTTGAGAACCGCTGACATAGATCATTCAGTTTGCACATGATTTCATAAAAGTTATACTGAAGCCAGTTTCTCTAAAGATAGTTACTTATCTTCATATTTATAGGCCTATCATTGTCTGAAGTAACACACTGGCATGAATGCACCAACGGCCCACAGCAGAAGGGTGAAGCGCAGGCAGAGGCTGGTTATTCTGTCGTACTACATCATGCCTTGTTGGGTTTTTCCCATCCCCGGACTTGAATGTCACAGCATTCCAGAAGCATGTTTCTTCATGTGCGTTTTCAGAGTGTAGCTACGAACAAAACACTTGAAACAGATGTCACAGACGTACGGCTTTTCTCCCGTGTGCATCGCCATGTGTCGGTTCAACGTGTTGCTCTTCGCAAACTGTTTGCCGCACTCCATGCAGATAAATCGCTTCTCGCCAGTGTGCGTCGTCATGTGCGACATCAGCGTGCTGCGAAGCGCAAATTTCTTGTCGCAGATGACACAGTCAAACGGTTTCTCGCCAGTGTGGATAAGCATGTGCTTGTTAACCTGGCTCTTGTGCGCCAGTTTGCGGTCACAAATGACACAGCTGTACGGTGCTTCACCAGAGTGCCTACGTTTGTGCGTCTGCAATTGGCTGTTGTGTGCAAAGCGCATGTTACATTCGAGGCAGACGAACGTCTTCACTCCAGTGTGAGTGACCGAGTGAACCTGAAGGCTGTTTTTGCTCGTAAACTTCTTATCACAGAGCGAACACTCGTATGGTTTGATGCCTGTGTGCAACATTCGGTGATACTGCAAGCCGGCTTTCTGTGCAAAACACCGGTCGCAGATCTCACACTTAAATGGCTTTTCACCTGTATGGGTCCGTAGGTGAGACTTGAGCTGGCTGGCCAGGATAAACTGTCGTCCGCAGGCCTTACAATTGAAAGGTTTCTCCTCTGAGTGTCGAAGAAGGTGGTACTTCAGTGAAAGTGCAGCCTTGAAGCCTTTCCCACACAGCTCGCAGGAAAACGGTTTTACACCTGAATGTGTCTGCTGGTGCTGCTTAAGCTTGTCACTTCTTGAAAAACACTTTCCACAGATGCTGCATGGATAGGGCTTCTCTCCGGAATGCACTCGTAAGTGTGCCTTGAGCTTATCAGAACGACGAAAGGACTTTCCGCAATTCGAGCAAATGTGTTCTTTATTACTACGGCGGTTCCCATAAAGTCGGCCTTCCTGTTTAGGAGAGTTATCTGAAGTCCGTTCCTGAATCTTGACTGCTTTTGACCTTTCTTTAGCAGTGTTATTTGCAACTACATCTCGTGGCTTTTTAATAACAGTCGATTCGTCTTCATGTTCTTTATTACTACGGCGTTTCCCATAAAGTCGGCTTTTCTGTTTAGGAGAGTTATCTGAAGTCCGTTTTCGAATCTTGACTGCCTTTGACCGCTGTTTAGCGGTGTTTTTTGCAACTGCATCCGATGGCTTTTCAATAACAGTCGATTCGTCTCCAACTTTCACTTCGTTGGTTTTGAATTCTGTAACTTCTTCAACATCAGTCAATTCATCATCAACTTCTACTTCATCGTATTTGAACCCTGTTACTTCTTCAACATCAGTCAATTCATCTTCAACTTTCACTTCATCGGCTTTGAACTCTGTTAGTTCTTCAACACCAGTCAATTCATCTTCAACTTTTACTTCATTGGTTTTTAATTCTGTTTTTTCATCAACGCCAGTAATTTCTTCAATTCTGACGCTGCCTTTAGGACTCTCTTTGACTCCTATTCCATCTTCAAAATCAGTCATTACTTCGACTTTGACTTTGTCAACGGTTTTTGTAGCGACTTCAGATTGTTTTTCAGCATTACTCATTTCTGCAGCTCTGACTTTACCCAATGTTCTTTTGTTGACTTGCAGTTGACGTGGGTCTGAAAGAAGAAAAAATCAATGAATCTAAAATGCTGACACATTATTATTTATATTGCTTTCATAATAAACATAAAAATCAAAGCTCTTAATCTAACCTCTTTACATCTGTAAGTCATTTTACAATTATACAAAGTTAAAAGGCCTTAATAATATTAATATGTCTTTTTACAGCTTACAGAGTCGACATTAAAAACTAGAACATTTTTGTGCAGTAAATCCAAATGCATGTGCATACTATCAGTGGCCGAAGTGTTGGCTGCAGGACAAATACTATCAGCAGAAGTATGGGTTACTAATAGTAGAGAGTAATAATCTTCGGTAGTGCTGTACTGAATTGTACTGGTGATTATCACTATCTGGCCACATACAAATAATTGGATCAATTATTCGGCCGAATATGAATATAAAGAGTGCCCAAAATTAGTCTATCAACAACATTCAATCACAGTACATGAAGACTGAGACTACTGACACTGCAATACCATGGTCCAGGCAGTAAGCAAGGCCTTCCTGGAACCACAGCATCTATTTTCTTAATTAAAGTACAACTTCAGTCCTCTAGCTATAGCAGCTGCATATGCAAAAACAAATGGCACATGGCCACTATTCGTGTTTGGTCTAAACGTTCATTCAGTTCAATGCCAAACAGCTATTTGTCTCGCTATTCGCCCCCAAAGCAAATACGTAGCGAATGTTCAATATAGGCCTAATGTATGCATAAGCACTTGTTATAGCGACCCTTCAACCAATAATAGTACTTATTAGTGTCAGTAGTCTCATTCTTCATGTAAGTATTGTGAACCTGAAGGCTGTTAATGCTCGGAAAATTCTTATCACAGAGCGAACACTCGAGCGGTTTGATGCTCGTGTGCAGCATTCTGTGCTACTGCAAACCGGCTTTCTGTGCAAAACATCGATCGCAGAGCTTACCCTTAAATGGCTTTTCGACAGAATCAGTCCGTAGGTGAGACTTGTGCTGGTTGGCCAGGATAAACTGTCGTCCGCAGCCCTTACATGTACAATCGAGAGGCTTTTCCTCGTAGTGTCGAAGCAGATGGTACTTCAGTGAAAGCTCAAGCTTGTAGCCTTTCCCACACAGCTGGCAGGAAAATGGTTTTACGCCTGAATGTGTCTGTTGGTGCTGCTTAAGCTTGTCACTTCTTGAAAAACACTTTCCACAGATGCTGCATGAATAGGGCTTCTCTCCGGTATGCACTCGTAAGTGTGCCTTGAGCTTATCAGAACGACAAAAGGTCTTTCCGCATTCAAAGCAGATGTGTTCTTTATTACTTCGGCGTCTCCCATACTGTCGGCCTTCCTGCTTAGGAGTGTCATCTGAAGTCCCTTCCTGCATCTTGACTGCTTCTGACATCTCTTTAGCAGTGATACTTGCAACTACATCATATGGGTCTTCAATGTCAGTCGATTCATCTTCAACGTTTACTTCACCGGTTTCAAATTCTGTTTTTTCGTGAGCATCAGTCATTTCTTCACTCTAAAATCCCAACACATTATTAAATTATTATTCATAATAAGCATAACAATCAAAGCTCTTATTCTTATTCTTTGGATCTGTAAGTCATTTTACAATTATATAACATAAAAAGGATTTAATGATAATATTATAATGTCTTTTACAGCTTACAGTTTAAATTAAAAACTAGAACATTTTTGTGCAGTAAATCCAAATGTATGTGCATACTATCAGTGGCAGAAGTGCTGGCTGCAGGACAAATACTATCAGCAGAAGTATGGGTTACTAATAGTAGAGAGTAACAATCTTAGGTAGAGCTGTACAGAATAAGTGATTATCACTATCTGGCCACATACAAATAATTGGATCAATTATTCGGCCGAATACGAATACAAATTAGTGTTCTTGAAGAATAACTAGTAGAGCAGGAACAGTACAAGTAATTTTTTACCTATGCATAATAATCATGCAGTGCTCTCTGCCACTTTTGCAATATATAAAATGATACAAGCCCTTATGTGTGTAGCGGTAAGTTGTGACCGAAAGGTGGTTAAATCGTAGTTTACGTTGTTTAATTATTTGGCCAAAAGTGACGTTGTTAAATTATTTGCATGTGTGTAAATGTTATACAAGTAATTTCTGGATCGCCAGGTTCAATCCAGCTTCCATTTCAACTATAAATATGCCTTTATCCAGCTTCCATTTCAGGTATAAAATGCCTTTATCTAGGTTCTACTTCTCAAGCGTTTTTCATCAATCCAGCTTCATTTTCAGCAGAATGACTACACTAACCCTAAAACTAACCATAACCGACCCTCACGATGCCTAACCTGAGCCATAACCAACCCTCATGCGTAAAATTCCGCTTCTATTTCGTCACTAAAAATTTGTCATCGAATGTAAGAAATTGGTTGTCGGATAAAAAAAGTACTGTTTTTTCGTCAATCCAGCTTCCATCTTCTCGCGTTTTCGGTTTATATTGCTACTTCCGGTTGCGAATGTTCAGATATTGGAATAGCGCGTTTTATGGCGCGTTATATTCATGATTTCAGGCGTTTATTAATTAAACAACGTAAACTACGGGATATCGATAATGAAAATAATTAAACAACGTAAACTACGGTTTAACCCGAAAGGTTGCATGTTTTAATCTACCTCAAGCCACTGTGTAGCGAACTAGGACAAGTTGCTCGCCCACAATTGTCTGTGAGGAAGGAAACTGGGAAACTACACACATCTCATCCCCGGGGCGTAAAAGCCAATGATCTAGACTTCAGGCAGAAAACCCATCATGATCACAAGCCATTGCACAGGAACTGGCAAATATAATTAGTCTGCTCATACATTTTGTGTTACAATTAGTTTACTGCACTTAAATGCATATAATATATGCAATATTATTGCAAAACGCCCAACTAGCATAAATCTTCCGTGATGCACGCAACTTCCGTATATAACGTATGTTCAGATAAGAATCGTCAGCATCTGCAAATTTGGAAGCTTTCGCCATACGGTTCCATATGAAAATTACAGTTCGTTCAGCCCACTTTCGTCCACTTTTTACAGCCCACAGAAATTATTCCTCGGCGCTTCCGAAGCCTCACTGGTTTATGATCCTCTCATCTATTTTGCACTCAGTGGCATATCAATCAATCTATAACACAATTCGAACTCCGGCGATCACCTTAATTCAGTATGTCTGTGACAGTCCCTTACTGTATCATGCAGATGTCTGCATTACAGAACTGCTACCAAACGATAGATATTTAAACCGAGCGTTTATTCTGGTATCTTTAGAATAATGTTGATAATCGAAAGGAAACTACAACAAAACAAGGAACTCCGATCAGGGTTGCCAAGTTGACGCTGAAAGCGCGAGTTGGGCTACTTTTCTATGAGCTCGTGACTCAAAATTTCGTCATCGCGACCTCGCAATATTTTGTGCTTCTTTGAAATTTCCCGGGGTTGCCGTCGCCGTAGACTGTGCCTCTGTGGTATAGAGGTCAGTCTACGGGGCTTGGGGCGGTGGTGCATTGGATAGCACAGTGACTGTCATTGGGATCAATGGAGCAGAGTTTGATTCCCGAAGCCCTCGTAAGATAGACGTGCTTTGCACGCTGCTATTAACGCCCTTGTATTGCATGCTGTCTGTTCTGTAAGTAGTTAAGATTGCACAGCAGCTGCTGTAGACCTATAGATATAGCCTACTGTAACCGGTTAAGTAGGCCTAGGCCTATGTCAACTGAATAGTTGATTAAAAACCGACAATTATTATTATTAAAAACTAGCTGAACCCGGCCACGCGTTGCTGTGGCTGAAAAGAGCATCCAACCACCCGTCCCTACCTCCATTCGACCTCCCTTTCCCCTCACCATCCCCCTTCCCCGCCCACTCTCCCTCTCCCTCCCCTCCTCCCCTCCCTCCCCCTCCCGTCCCCCACTTCCCCCTCCCCTTTCGCTCCCCTCCCTTTTCTCCTCCTCTTCCCACCCCTTCCCGTCCAATCCCCTCAACCCCCTCTACCTCCTCCCGTCCCTTTCCCCTTCCTTTCCCTTCCACCTCCCCTGCACCCTACCCTCCTCCCCTTCCCAATCCCGATCCCTCCGACCCTTCCTCTGCCTCCCTGCATCCCTCCCTCGTCCATCCCTCCCCTCCGCTCCCTCGCCTCCCTCTTCGTCCCGCTCCCTCCCCCTTCTTTCCTCCCTCACGCCGTGTCTCCTCGACATCGACGCGAAAAGGCGAACGCAACAGGGCCGCTATTGAATGTGTTGAATATCTATATGGGCCTAAATAAAAATGTAACTGAGTACGCACGAATCTTTCGGACGAAGGATCTCGGAAATTTAAAAATTGCCGTTCGAATAGGCGCGGGTTTGCATACTGCTTTTTTGCTAAAATCTTGAGAAAAAACACTATCACTTCGATTCGACCGATTCCGAGTTCAAATTCAACCCGTCAATAATTATGCATGCCTTGACCCAATTCGGGCGCCTTTGAAAACGGTGGTTTAGACCGATTCCGAGTTCAAATTCAACCCGTCAATAATTATGCATGCCTTGACCCAATTTGGGCGTGTTTGAAAACGGTGGTTCCGCAAGACTTGTATAGCGCATTTTCAACTCGGAATCGGTCGAATCGAAGTGAAAGTTGTTTTTTTGTTGTAAAAGATTTTAACAAAAAAGCATTAGCCTATGCAAACCCGCGCCTATTGGAATGGAACGTTTTGCTGCAATTTTGAAAAGAATCGGTCCAGGACTTACCAAGATCCTAGCGGAGAAAGATTCCTGCGAACGCAGTTACATTTTTATTTATATAGATTGTGGCAGTCTGTCATTTAAGGTTTCATCGCGTATCTTGTGACGGGACTGACGGAACTAGGTGTAATAAAATATGTCTTTAACGAACGTAGTGAGAAATTATCTAAGGTCTTCATTTCAGTGGCTCATTTCGCGACTTTTGGGCTATTTTTGTGACATTATATCGCGATAAACATTTCCGATAGTTGGCAACCCTGACTCCGACCGGAACACGAATTTGCCAGATTAAAAGCAGGATAGGGTAGAAACCATCGATATTAATATCGATGGTAGAAACAGAAAACCGATAAATATTATGTCAACGTTGGACGTTGCGTATTAGCGTAAAAAAGCCTAAGTGCCATCGTACTTACTTAATTAGTCTTTCCTATAATTACGCAGGTGACAGGTCTGCACATCAGATAACGCGCATCTTTTCCATCGCCAGTCTTTGAGACTGTCGTGTCACGACATCTCCAAGCACCTCTGCACTCGAGACCGCCTTAGTTTGAACCCTGATGTAAGAACTTTGAACTGCCCATGCAATGTCCAATGCCCATGAAAGATATAGGCCTAGGCGTAATATATATAAGGTCGTTGGGCCTAGGCCTATGACTTCATTCCTCGAATACTCTTGCGGACTGTTTGCAACTTTGCATTGTTGGCTCGAGAAACAATGCAGTAAAAGCTGTTTTCCTAGAATAGAATATAGCAGAAACAGGTAGTTTTTTCCACTTAATTTTCATTTCCTTCCTCGTGTAGACTAATAGGCCTAAGTTGCTCCGTGTCAGCGTAATTTTCTTTAATAAAATCCTATAGGACTAGTCTATAGGATAGGCCTAGTGGTCGTCCCTGATGGTCTCCGGTCGGTTCTTTTTAGGCCTACGAAATTGTCCCCTTCGTTCTTCCATAGCGTAGGTTAGGCTATAGCAGACTCAGCAGAGGTTCACAACTTCACAGTCTATGTCAATACTGACTACATTTGTTTGGCACGATAGTCAGCGTTTAATCTAAACGTCTCTGGGAGTTCTATACAGAGCAGGCATGAGAATCCCCCAATAAAAAGTCGAGAGGTGTTAACAAGGATTGAGACTATAGGTCTAGCTAGATTAAAACTGCAGGATAGTAGGCCTACCGTTAAATTTCATCTATGCGCTAAGAATCGAGCGAAATAGACACATAGGCTTATCTCTGTAGCAATATAGGCCTTGCAAGCGATAAAAATTGCGATTCTAGTTTTTCGCTTAGCCTATCTAGTAGGCCAATTGCGTGTAGTCACTAGAGTGACTAGAGTGACTATAGAGTCTAGACGTAGGCTATACCGAATCGGACCAATCACGATAGAACAGTTCGTGTTGCTTACGCCACCTAGAGATCGCGTGAAGATTTATTGTCGTTCTTTGTACAATATGCAGAGGGCAGCACGAACGGAAATCTTCGAATCAACGTCTTCGCATGGGACAGCAAAAATAATAATGAGTGAATTTGTATGTTGTGAGTGGACGACAAAGTGTAAGATGTGACTGTAGACAAATTATCTTTGCATTAAACAACACGATTATTTATTGTAAATCGTCGAACCGTAAGCATAGTCTGAAAATGCAAGTTGCACTAGGCTTGGCCTAGTGTAGTCTAAACTCTAGGCCTAAACGATCATTTATGAAGAGCCGTGTCTTAGTCAGGATTTTTGATTAGCCTATATGTACGCTATACTTTGATGCTGTTCGAGAGTTCGAGAGGCAGCTAACCTAAAGAAGATGTTCCGCTGTTTGTAGGCTAAATATACAGTATCTTATGGTTATGGATCAATGATGCATTTAACAGCTACGGTGTAGTTAGCCTACGTAGCAGGTCTTAGTCAGAATTCTTGATTAGCCTATATGTATTTTGATGCTGTTTGTATAATTGTTCTAACACTTGGTTATTTTTTATTCGGCCTAACTACTTCACATATTATACTCTCTTTGTTAATAATTATAGTCTGGTGCCTCATGGGCCAATCATAAACGGAGGCAACTTATAGTCGCTTCCATTCTCCCTATTACTTTTCCCTCCGTCAGTTTCTGCCTTTCTGTGTCATTCTCTAGCCTATTTTTCCTCTCACTTTATTAGCCTACTCCTTCGATCGGGTCCTACCATTGGACCATTGCAGGCTAACAGCAAAGATAGGCTAACTGATTTATTTTAATAATTAAATTATTCAGGAGGTGGTTATCTTTCGATGTTCTGAGCAAATAATGAAGACACTGAAGAAATTCATTATAAAAATCTATTATAACAAATAACCGGAAGTGCTTGCGAGTAAGATGATTGATCTTGTAGCGCCTTTCTCGAAACAGTGGCAATTAAGACCTCCTTAGATTCACTGTCGTCTGCGTTGGGCTGCCATCTTTAGAATCCGATTATACGATTGGCAGATGCAGACGACTGTCATTCAATTATGGACTATTAATGAGAACAACTAGTTTCCTTACAATGGCGGATGGGTCTTGCGGATGTCACTCCACCTAGCGGGGTGGAGGAGAATGATTAGCCATTAGGAATAACGACTTCCGGTTTGGTTTCGAAAGAGACAGTGATTATCCCGTTAGACGCACGTTGATTGAAGATTCGAGAGCTGTGATTCACACTTCACTAGGCTAGCTGCAGCAATGAGTCAGCTAACCACTCGTTCATTCACTCACTCACTCACTCGCTCACTCGCTCGCTCACTCATCCGTTACGTTGCACAAGCCATTGATCCATTGCATTGAAACGTTATTATCATCACCATCATCATCATCATCATCATCATCATCATCATCATCATCATCATCATCATCATCATCATCATCATCATCATCATCATCATCATCATCATCATCATCATCATCATCATCATCATCATCATCATCATCATCATCATCATCATCATCATCATCATCATCATCATCATCATCATCATCATCATCATCATCATCATCATCATCATCATCATCATCATCATCATCATCATCATCATCATCATCATCATCATCATCATCATCATCATCATCATCATCATCATCATCATCATCATCATCATCATCATCATCATCATCATCATTATTACTTTTATTGCTATAGTAGCCTATAATAGGCCTATATTTTAGAGTTAGACCAATTGACCATGCGCAGTGTTCAATTTTAGTAAATGCACCCCTTCAGAATCACCGTCTCAGGAGCGCTCCCAGCTAGCTTTGTCTCGTTCATACACCCGCCAATACTAGTTTCTTTATTCGCTGCTGCTCCGGTGCAAGTCAGGGTAGGCTAATAGACGTGACGAGAGTAGGCCTTAGTAGCGGCCCTAGCCTATACAATGCATCTTGACATTGAATAGAATGACCAGAGCAACTGTCACTTGTATACGATATAAGTCATATAACTATTCGAAGCGCTCGTGAATAAGCTGATGCCTCGCGCTTGGCTTTCTAGTTGCGCATTAGAAGTTTAGAGATTACGATTATATTCAGGGCCGTCTTATGGTCATTGTAGGCCCTATAGGCACTTTTGCATATTAATCTGCTCGTAGGTCCCTATTGCCTATCCAACTCAACTCTGTATCAATGCAAATTGCAACACATTTAGGCCTACATTAGGCTATTTCTTAAAATTATGCTGAACCATGTGTTTTGTGAACGCATTCAGTTTCGATTTTAAATCTCAATCTGCTTTTTGTAATATTTATTTTAGATATCCGCTAAATTCTATATTTCCGGTTTCTGATTTTCGACTTTCGGTTAGCGGCGTTTCGGTTTATAAATTCATCAAATTGTATGACAGTCTTATAACACACTTTCACGATACACGCAATAAATTCGAATTGTTTGAAAGTAGGCTATGGCAAAAGATATCACACAATCGGACTACAAAGAAGGTAGGCCTACACAACGAAAATGGGTGACAAAACGATTTGATGACGAAGTCATGGATGATACTGAATACTGATCCCAGTGATCCGAGTCTGAGTGCTAGTGACAAATTCCGCAGCTAGACTTTCTACGTGACAGACTTATAACTAAGATGGGAAAGTGGCTAGCAGCTTATGCAACACTAGCCTATACATGAAAGATTCAATTTTCTTCTTGACAGAACTTTATACTGAAGAACTAGTGATTAGAGCAAAGGCATGATATATATCCATGTGATCTAGAAGATGCATTTATTGACAAAATTCTTTTGTTTTCTCGAATGTTTGCAGACAATAAACCTCTAGCTGAATTGATTAGGTCAAAATAGCTGACAAGCTGGTGTCCAGTTTTCCAAATGTCAATATTGCTTTTCGAAAAGTATGTAGGTCAATTTCGTATGAGAGATAAGCTTATAACTGAATTGGATGAAGTTGTATTCATGACAAATTACGAAGTTTGGCCTATGTCAGGAGTCACATTTTGATCATGGTTAGAACTCTACATAATTAGCCTACTCGAATTCTTTGCGTGGTTGATAATTAGCCATGTCGCTAATTGCTTTAACTATTCGAGCAACTTATTTAATGTTCTTCGATTCTTCAAGACCAGAGCGCTCTTCAGAGGAGTTTCTATAAAAAAAGAAGTGACGTATAGGCTATTAGTTAGCCTAACTGGGTCTTTATAATCTTTACGCTATAATAGTTACGATAATACGCCCATAATTATTGTAGCCGCTGTTATAATCTATTAGAATAGATTGTAGCCGATCGTCGAGCTAATCTGCTTTAATTCGATGACGTTAGATGTCGCTGCAGCCGGGAAAACTATTTGCCGACGATGGGCCGCTCACTGCGATTTGTTTGATCTCGGGGGCACTTGTCGAGAAAAGCGGTCTCTCTCTCCGCAGTAGTAGTAGGCGTCCCTGTCAATTACGCTCACTTGACTCGCTGTTACACGACGTATCTATACGCAGGGCGATAATACACGGGTGTCGGTCGATGCGGGTCACGTGACGCTGCGCCTGCCAATGAAGAAAGAGACGGTCGATATGTGAAGCGGGGGACGATGGCCATCTTGCGAGCGGCGGCGAAGTCTCTCTTCTCGTCTGCTGAAGAGTGAAGAGACTGACGCCCAGAGCGAAGGTCTTTCTGGTCGCCTCTCAATTCAAGTCTTCACTGGATTCTCCATGCATGCTGGCAAACATTCTCTTCTTCTCAGTTGACTGTTTTTAGCTGCTGGTGCTGCCATCTATCGCGATTGATTTGCTCATCTCTATCTTTTTCCTGTTAATTGCTGACTATATACATGTATACGGACGGAAGGCGTGTCTCCACACGTCGCATGGTTTGAAACTTGAGGGCGCCAGACGGTCGAGCAAACACGAGTTTGACTGCAGGCGAAGGAATTTCACGAATTGTTTGCGAACCTGGATCAGTATTACAGCGCATCAACATTCGTCGAAGTTTTAGTCTTAAATACTTGTGAGAAACTTTGAATTAACGGCAACTTATTTAAGATGGTTTTCGAGCAGTGTCTGTCAAAAATTCAAGCTTTAGGATGGCTGATTTGCAGACCTGCACCACAATCGATGAGCTGCTGCAATAAAGAAAGAATGTGTGAACGGTAATTGGACAAAGGAGAGGACTACCCAACTACGAATTTCTGAAAGGCTTAAGTTGGAATTCGTTTCATATAGATAGGTAATCGTCGAATATTGGAGTTGACAGTTCTGTTATTTATCTTTGCGTTTATCCAGAACGGGGCAACATGATGAACGGAAGAAATTCGTTTAGCATCGACTCGATATTGTTCTCCGGAAACAGGGAGCCAGTGAAACCTCAACAGAATGACGAAGATTTTGCACGATTTAAGCGAGAGGAAAGTTACTTGAATCACGGCGACGAAGTGTTTCGATGGAACAGCGGTGCACCAGAATGTCTAAGGATCCAACCATATCAGGACAATAGCATCACGTCGGAAGTAGTATACCAGGATAGGAGGATGCCCTTGCACCACCTAAACACTCCGCTCAGCAGGTACCCGAACACGGCGGATGATACACCAAAGTACCGGAAGATCAGAGTACTCGAATACCTGAACCCACCACCGACGACGGAAGCTGAACAGTTATCAACAGCTTCCGATGATTCGTCCAGTCCTCGAGGTATTTCTCCAGCAGAGTCTTCCACTTCCGGTGGGTCCTTGGACTGCAGCGGGGTCTCATCTGCGTCCAGATCCGTCGAGGATCAATTCGCTGCTGCCTCCGAATCGTCATTCATCCATGACGTTCCTTTCGGCTACCCGATGCCATTCGGTCTCGGTCGGACAGGTTCACTGACGCGTGTCGGCCTCGTGCCCCATCATCGTCTGCCTGTATCCGGGATGCTGGCGGCGCTTCACTTGGGAAGATGCACCAACGATGCTGCTGCTGTCTCCGCTGCTGCTGCCACTGATTCTCCATCAGTTCTGTCGAACATCTCAGCCATGCAATCGATGGCGTCAGCATCTTCCTCTGCATCATCCGGGATTCAGATGCTGCCTGGAAGCGCCTTTCACGCACCCTTCGCATCTCCGCATCAGCAGATGATGCGGTTGCAGCAGCAGGCAGCGCATGCCGCTCAGATTCAGCTGCTGGCGAGGAGCGGCGTCTACCTGCCGAGGATTCTCGATTACAACGGTAAGATATCTCACGAGAAGGATGAAGAAAAATATGGTGTGGATTGTTGTTTTTATTCGCTTAATTGTTGGTCAATCTTTTTGACTAAGCGCATCAAGTTGCAGTATAAAGAAGGTTGACAACTTAAATGACAAGTTCAAGGGGAACACAACTAGTACAGTAATGGGGTAAATAAGTATATCATCAGCTTGCCTGAATTCCTTTATTGTCCCTGTTGCTGATTTGGCCACGCTGGATCTCTCAAAACTTCGACATGCATGAATCGTGAGAGGGTCAGAAGTGGATCAAGAGGGATCTGGCCATGTTCCATTGAGAAATTTGCACAGGACGTGCCCCCGACCCCATCAGGTTCCTACAGACTTTCAATTTTTGTTGTGGGAAAGGTGAGAGAGAGAAATTATCATATGAGCCAATGTTTGAATAAGTTTCAACATCAAGCATAGTGTATGCAGAGAGAGAAAAGTAGCATTTGACCAAAAAAACGCATCAGCTATTTTGGCGAGGATAATGGTGTGTCGTTGGTGTGTCGCGAAGAATTGGTGTGTCGCGAAAATCCAGGAGCAGAAATCCCATTAATTGTTAAGCCAAACAATTAACGTAGACTCGTAGAGTCATAAAACGACGCAGAATCATGGATTAAGATCGGTGGAATTTAGAATTTTAGAATCATCAGAAACTAGAAAGCATTCAGTGCCAGCATTCTCATTCATTATGAATTTTTCCAATTTAAAATAGATAAGCTATTTTAACTTTAACTTAGGCCTATTTTAATTTTAAAGATAGGCCTATTGACGTAATGACAATTGCATGGTGTGTTGCAAAATTTCGTTGCAAGTTTAGGTGTGTCGCACGCGCAAAAAGGTTGAGAACCTCTGTTCTACACTTATCTACAGTGTATATTCCCAACCCAAATATCGTCGTCAGCTCGCCACATTCACTCATCCAATTCCAGAATTTATATAACGCCTCTTCAAAAGCTACTCAGAGGTGCTCCCAGCCCAGCCACATGCATCCAACCAACCCGCTTCACCCAATCGATCTCCTTGTCTAAGTCTTCTTCGATCCCTGGTCGTCACTTCAAATTCTCCAACCGAATCATATTCAGCATTATACAGTATACACCCCGTCTCTGGAACGACCTTCCTCCTCTTTTCGGTTCCACCAGCGCTCGTGAATAAACAGGTGCCCTGCGCTTGGATTTCGAGTGGTGCTTTAGAAACTTGGAGGTTATAACGATTAGGCTACTAATACGATTTCGACCATTATCAGTAATCCACCCATAGGCGTAGGAGATATTTCAGCAGTGGTGGTGGCAAAATTTTACTTCTGCCCAAAAAATTAATCAGGAATAATTGACATTGTGCACTTATAGGCCTATGCTTCTGTACAAAAGCAGAGTTTCTGCTCTTGCGCCCACACCCGGGGATACGAGGCAAAGGGCCAAGTACCCTGGGCCCGGCTACTTTTAGGGGCACAGCCGCACGGGTTGGATAATGTTATGCCTATTTGCGAAGCAGGGCTGTTTTAAAGAAATTTTTAGAACTGGACAACCCCTTCTTTTTCTTGCCATCTTCCAAGGTAAATTACTTCCCATCGGAGGACAATGATCATTTTTTTGCCAGTTTTAACTGTACAGAAGTGCTTTTCCAACTGCATAGATCCATTTAGAACTGCACACTTTGTGTACAACTGCGCGTTGAGAAAGCCCTGTTGCGAAGTTTACGATCTATGCCTTTCAAAGTATAATATTCCTAATACTTGACTACAATCAGTCTGAACTAAAATGAACAACTGAATAAATTCAAAATTGTATGCCTATATTGCAATGTATTGTATCGTATTCAACCATTTTTTAAAGCGCTTCTAGTAAGATTAACCGTTCAGAGGTCAGTAGAACAGGAATAAGGCTTTTGACTCATTTGACCAGTACAGCCTTGAGTTTCGTCCATTTGACCAGTACAGCCTTGACCTTCGCCCATTTGACCAGTACAGCCTTGACCTTCGCCCATTTGACCAATATAGCCTTCAGTTTCGTCCATTTGACCAATACAGCCTTAAAAATTGAGTGTCCGCACAGTTTGACCAATACTAGCCTTACTTTTTCAAATTCGATGTCTGGCGTAAAAAAAGTAAAAAAGTAAAAAAGTAAAAAAGTAAAAAAAAAAAAGTAAAAATTTTTTCTCCGGCGTATACAAAATGGACTACTCGAAGAAAACTGTTACTGAATTACGAAAAATCGCCGAGCGCAGCGGCAAGCATGCATATTTTACAAGACGGTGGATAGCGAAGTTCATTGCTAAAATTGACGCCCACACCCGCGAATGCTACGACGATGAATGCCCATGCAAGAATCCACAGCCGGATCGACAACAAGGGCCAGGCGAGACCATCGTCGTTCGTCGTCGGCGCAATGGCAACTCGCCCCCGTGTGATGTTAGTTTGATCGACAACGAGATCATCGTCGTTAATTGTCAATGCAATGGCAACTCATGCCTGTGTGATGTAAGAGCGTGAGTGAACTACGACGTAGATACGGGATTACAATATCGCAAACGATTTTACACCGTTGGTTTATAATCGTTTTCGGATCAATCGAATATTATTATTTTTTTTCTCCAAACACGACATATTTTTTCATAATCGTCTCACAATGTCATCAAGTTTTCGTTATTAATCCAAGAATTGAACGAGTCTGGGTAGCCTAACCACTTCACGAGTGATTTCTTCCCGCGTTTCCTAATCACTTTTTCGATTCTAAATATTTCTTGAGTTGTTTTCTGTAGCTCCTGCTCGTAAAAAGAGCCTTGTATTTCCTCACCAGCAGAATCAGTAATCTTGTAAGTTGGCGGATCTGTATATTGAACCTGAGATACTACAAAAACCTCCTCCGTCCATCTCGGCAAGTAACCCTTGTCAAAAATGCTCTTCTTCCTAGTTATTCTGACTCGATCGCCGACTGAAAACTTTGGTGTAATAGGCCCTGAAATCTCATCGCCGTATAAATTCATAAATACAGTCTTTTCGTTCACTTTCATACTAGCCTTCGCGGGGGTCATTTTGATCGAAGAATGTCTCGTGTCATTATAATTACTAACCATCTCATCTAATACATCGATATATCTTCTCGTTGAATTAGCAGTAAAGTACTTGAACATTTTATCTTTCATACTCCTATTCCATCTTTCTACGATACAACTTTTCCCCTCGTTTTCGGTAGAATACAACTCGACTAAATTCTTCACATTTTTATTATAAAATTCTTTCCCTTTGTCGCACCAAACTTTGACTGGCCGCCGACCACCCCCGAGTATCTTCACGAACCCATCAGCTGTAGACTTCCCACTCTTGTCATGTAATGGAACGATCCATCCGTACTTGGAAAATACATCTATGACGGTCAATAGATACTTCACGCCATCATTATCTCTAGCGAAAGCCTGCATGTCGATTAGGTCAGCCGCCCAAATCTGGTCAATCCCCCCAACACGGACCCGCCTCGTCCTAAAATTTCTCACTACTGGTTTGTGTAATTCATTCGCTAATTGATTAGTCCATTTCAGGTCCTGCTGTAATTCTAGGCTTTTTTTAAACCCAAACCTAGGCTTGTTTTAGCTGACAAGATGGGTTTGACTATCGCCCTCTCTACGCGTTCTCGTAAGCTAGGATTTGGAATATTATTCAGCTGGTTTATCATTGCTCTATCGGCGACATTCCTAGAAGCCGTATCAGTGTGTTGATTGTATGCCAGGTCGTGAACGTATGCCGCACTATCTACCCTGTTTATAGGTTTGCTCCAATCTTTGGGCGTTTCGTTGGGATTCAGACGCAAATCTAGTCTAGTACCGGGACCAGTAAACTGATGGCCTGGCAAATGTACCTCACCAGCAAACTTGGCCCAAGGTAATTTAATGTTGCTCGTGGCAGCGTTCAGCGAACTAACTAGATCCCCACCTTGCGCAACAGCGGGCGCCTTCACGAATTGAGTTTTTGTTTTCCCGCATACGACGCAAACACCTCTGAGCATCGATCTCCCATTATTAGCCACGGCGTTCTGCACATCTGTCGTCTGGGTCTGTTTTTTACATTTTACGCAATACATTTCGTTTTTTAATAATATATATTTTAAAAATGGAGATTAGAGATATGAGTTGGGGCACTGCGCTCTCGAAAAGATTCAATAATCCGTTGTTACCCAAAAGCATACGTGGTTTGATAGTTGGGAAATCGGCGTGTGGAAAAACAACGCTTCTTCTCAATCTTTTACTCAGGCCAGACTGGTTGGATTATAATAACTTGCAGGTATTCGGTACCTCTCTGTTTCAACCGGAATATCGCATTATTAAAAAAGCATACGAAGAAAAATTGCCGAAAGAAGCGATTGTTTGGTTGTTCGACCACCGAGATGAAATCGTGGGTCAAAATGCGTCGCCAGACCTCGTTATGGAGGAAATAGCAAAAAACTCAGAAGCTAAATCTGATATAATTGCCAAGTTCTTTGAGAGCGCCGACGATGTACCAGACCCGAGAGATCTGAGCTCCGAAAAGAAGAACCTGATGATTTTTGACGATCTTCAATTGGAACGACAAAACAAATGTGAAACGTATTATAATCGGGGGAGGCATAGCAATGTAGATTGTTTTTACCTCGCCCAGAATTATTTCAAATTACCGCGTCAAACAATCAGAGAAAACGCGAACTTTATTTGCCTGTTCAAACAAGACCTGAAAAATCGTAATCATATTTACAACGATTATGTGAGTACAGACATGTCGAAAGATGAGTTTCGAAAACTATGCAAAACAGTATGGGAACGGCCTCATGGATTCGTGGTTTTAGACCTGACTAGCGACAAGTACAATGGTAAATACCGATGCGGACTCGACGAATTTTATATAATCGAGGATCCGCCATTGTAAAATTGTATTGTATAGTAAAAATGGAATCATCGCTTCTCAAACAGATATCGGAAAACACGGAAAAGACGGCCTGCAACACGGAACCAAAAACATCATTTTCCATTTTTCTCAGTGAAAAGAGCACGCGAATCAGAACGAAGTTTAATCCGCTACTCGAACTGGAGAAGAATAAGAAATATGAAATGGCCTTAGTTGCCCTCGAGACGTACTATTCTTTTCCGAATATCGACGCGACAAACAACGTCTTCAGGTATTCGCCAAATCGCGACTCACAGTGGGTAAACATTGAAGTTCCAGAGGGTTGCTATGAAATAACGGATATCAACGAATATATACAGAGAGTGATGAAGGGGAATGGGCATTACGACGGAGTAAATGGAAATTACTGTATCTCAATAGCGCCAAACACCAATACTCTAAGGTCTGTGGTGAATATAGAAGCAGATTATATGGTTGACTTTACGCCAAAGAATTCGATTGGAAAGGTTCTAGGTTTCAACAGATGGATCTATTCGGCGGGATACAACGAATCGGAGGACTTGGTAAATATAATGAGTGTAAGCAGCCTGAGAGTGACTAGCGACATTATCGGGTCTTCGTACACTAACGGAACATCGGAAAACGTGATATATTCTTTTTTCCCAAACGTAGGCCCGGGTTACAAGATTATCGAAGTGCCGCATAATTTGATATATCTCCCGATTTTGCTATCTACAATTTCGACGATGGAAACGAGGCTCACAGACCAACACGGGAACCTACTAAATCTTCGAGGCGAAGAATTAGCGATTCGATTTCACATCAGGGAAGTTTGAAAGTTTTTGTAATTTATTAGTAAAATGAATCGTTACACGGGCGTGAAAGTTAATATTTCAGAAGCGCAACAAGACAAAATTAAAAGAGCACTTCAAGCGGGGAGCGGCGTGAGTATCAAACTATCGCACGATGATTTGAATGGCGAACACGTTTTGGCTCTCACCCAGGCGCAAATCAATAAAATGGCAGCAGCCTACCAAAAAGGAACTGGCATGATTATTAAAATGAGTAAAACGCAATTGGAGAACAACAAGAAAGTCGAGGGTGGATTCATAGGCGCCATACTTCCGTTTCTAGCGACAGCGGGACGGTTCCTTCTTGGCAGCGTACTGCCTAGTTTAGCACAGGGCGCATTAGGTGGGTTAGGTGCTGCGGCTGGATCGAAACTTGTCGATAAAATCAGTGGTTCGGGTGTAATGTATGTCAAGAAAGGTGACATAGCGTGCAAAATAAGAGCGGCCGGATCCGGGTTGTACTTGTCTCCGTGGCAAAAAGGCGCATCGATAATGGGATCCGGGCTTTACATGAAAACAGGGTCGGGCTATGTGAGTGGCGAAGGACTTTTGCTCGGCCCCAACTCGCCGTTTCGAAACATTCCGATTCTCGGCATGATATTATAAATTATCATATGTAAAATGTCGAGACCAATACACAAATTTGGAACTAAACCAACTAGACCGGTAGAGGCCAGAACGCAGCCCGTTTCAGTCTTTTGGAAGATTACGAGCGGTGTTACTCACACCCCAAATAGACAACTAGGAGGTCTGCGATGGGAGATTTTTGCGCAAAATGATATCACGATACAACCAAAGACAGCAAATACGCTAAGGCTTGGACTCGGTGTAGAAATGGCGGCAGGACTTTGCCTCGTTTCCCTCAGACAGAGTATCAAAGAACGACGATGCAGCCTACTAGACGGAGTGATTTCAGAAGATGCGGTTGTTGATGATATCATAGTTTCCATTCAAAACAACTCCGATTCGCTAGTAACTATAAACCAAGGAGATTCGCTATGCTATGTAAATTATAAACGGTAAAAAAAATATATATTGCCAATAAATAAAAGAATGGAATACGAAGGCATCAAACTCTATCCAAACCTAGCAAATATAACACCCTCTGCGCCAGAAGGCGAAATACAAATAGCCGCAGGGTCTGCACAAACGTATCGACTTCAGAAGATTAGCGAAATCAAAAAAGAGATCGAGCAAGAACGCGACAAAAGAGCAACGTTGAGTAAAAAGTACCATAGAAGTGTGAGCGTAATCGGCGCAGTAGACAACTTCCTCATGGTGGTCACGATGGGCCTCGGAATTTCGGGAATCGGTGTACTAGCCACCATAATTGCAACCCCCATCGCTATTGCTATGGAAGGGACGGCGCTAGGTGCGGGGCTATTGAGTATAATTGGCAGCCGAATCTGTAAAAAGCTCGCCCTGAAGGCGGAGAAGCACGAACAGATCAAAACGCTAGCTGATGCGAAGCTCAACACGATCAGCGATCATATTTCAAAAGCACTCGTGGATGATCACATTTCAGACGAGGAATATTCTCTGATTCTAAGCGAGATTGAAAAATTCAATGGCATGAAAGAAGAAATCAAAAGTAAGTCGAAAGTTGCGGCAGCCGCGATGGATGAGGAAACGAAACAATCACTCATCGATCGGGGAAGAGAGGAAGTCAGGCAGTCCTTTCAAAGCATGTTTGAGAAAAATACCGAATCTAGTAGAAAGACGACTAACGTGAACATGTATGAAATCATGTAGACTTGCAGAGTTTTGTAGACCAATGTAGACCTATGTCGCTATGTCTGAAAATACGTCTAACTTGTGTTTTTACACATGTCGAAAAACATGTAGAAAAACACGTCGGAAAACATGTCGAAAAACACATCGTAAAACATTAAATTTTTTATTAAAAGTGTCGTTTCTAAAGATAGATGACCCGGCGAAAAGAAATTTCATAGTCGAAGAGTTTCTGAAATCCAAGAAGAATATTCAACAGAACTTTTTATCAGAGAGATTGGGGGATTCGGGGCTGCAACAAGAACTAACCAAGCTGTACAAGCCTATCGTCGATTCGCAATCCGCAATTTCCAAAGAGCAGAATGTCCTACTATCCGCCATCAAAGAAAACTCGATAGCTACTACAAACGCGCTACAAACGCTACCCGCGTCGTTGAAGGTTCAATTTCCTCAGTATCCCTTGATAGAAGCGTATAGCGACGATCCGACTGAGGATATTAGAACTTTAGAATTAGGCGATGTGGCCACCAAGTACCTTCATCAATACGCCTCCGATAGAAAAATCGTAGACACGACGTTCGGAATACGATCAAAAAATAGTCAATTCTACATCGGTGATACTCCGATTTTTATTCAAGGAGACGATGTGACGGTTGGAAATAAGACGTATAGCGGAACACCGGGGCTTTGGGAGTTGTTGACGATGAAACAGCCGAACACGTCGATATACGATGATAATGATAGAGACGATTACGCCGAGATTCTACTCGCGTCGGATGCTATCAGACAGCCAAAAAATCCCAACAAACCGAAAGCATCTTCGAGCGTCAAATATAGAGAAATTATCAAGCCGATATGGGAAAAGAGGACTCGTAATGCGGTGGGTAAAGGCGTGGGTGGTGTAATCGTTATTTCCGAAGATCCAAACGTGTTGGCGAAACAGCTAGAACTACGATTTCAAAGCTTCAAAGCAGGCAATACCGGCGTGAGAAACGAGATCGTGGCGATGTGCGACGCGTTATTGAGGCAGGAAGTGCTGAGTAAAGATGCTTACAAAAATATAATGATGACATTGTAAAATGCAGAAAAAATGCAAGTCATTAATAGAAGGAGGTATAGAAAACAATACGTTATCGGAGGATCGGGAATATTCGATACAATTTCGGGATTTTTCAAACGACTAGTAACGTCGAACGCCGCCAAACAATTAGCAACGACCGCTCTCAGCGCGAGTAAAGACGTGGCGAAAGAAATTGGGAAAAAGGCCATCGATGTTGGGAAAACAACCGCAATCGACGCTGGTAAACGATTAGTAGACAAAGCAGTGGCCAAACTGTTTACTCCTGCCCCTACTCCTACTCCCACCTCCAAGAAAATTACGCCGGAAACTATACAAATTTTAGAGCGGCTGAGCGGCGTCGGGTCGAGCCCAAATATCTCGAATATTAATAATCTGATGATGGGGGATGGTCTGAAGAAGAACGGCGCCATGTCGATACAAGATTTAGTACGCTCGCTAAACGGCGCCGGAATGAAGGTCGCGTAAAAAATATATTATCGCGTAGTAAAAAGTAGTAAAAATGCAATCATCTGATATTCTGAGATTTACCGAACAACCATTGAGCGATGAAAGCGTCGAACGCTACGAATGGTACGAGTATGAGCCGATATCGGGGGCGAATCTAAACACCTCCGGCGAGATTAGAATAAACATCGAACTTCAAGATCTATTTTGTCATCCAGCAGAATCTTACCTGCTGTTCGAGGGTAGATTGACGAAGGCAGACAACCCCACCACCTTCTACGTCAATGCCGATGGAGCAACTCTTACGAATAATGGGCTCATGCATCTTTTCAGCCAAATTTCGTATTCACTGTCGAATCAGGAAATTGAATCGTTATTTCACCCGGGTCAGGCAACGACGATGCTCGGATTACTCAAATACCCGAATGATTTTCAACTAGCTCAAGGTCTGAATCAGTTGTGGTACAAGGACAGCGGAGCGACGGCTGCTATCGCGGATAATCAAGGTTTCGCCGTGAGACAGGCGTATATAATTCAAAAACCAAATGCCAAAGGTACTTTCAGCTTTGTTGTTCCATTGAAGCATATTTTCGGATTTTGCGATGATTACGACAAGGTTGTTTTTGGTGTGAAACATACGCTAACTCTGGTTCGTAAAGCCGATGACGACGCAATTTTTAGACTCGCTGCCGCGGGTGCAGGGAAAGTGAGAGTAGATAAAATCTCATGGTTCATGCCGCACGTTATTCCCGCGGATATGGAGAAGATGCAATTGTACAAAACGATCGAATCGAAAGCGTCGTTGCCAGTTGCGTACAGAGCTCGTCAATGCGATACCACCTCCGTCGCACAGTCGACTAATTTTAGCTGGAGACTTAGCGTCAAGACATTACCTGAGAAGCCTAGGTACATCATCTTGGGTTTTCAAACCGACAAAAGCGGCGATCAAGAACACAATCCATCCGTTTTCAATCATTGCGATCTGAAGAACATGTTCGTGATGATGAACCAGGACCGATACCCAGTTGTCGACTATAATCTATCATTTCCGAATCAACAATTCGCGCGGGCGTACCGAGCAGCAGCCGCGTTCAGTGAAAAATACTATGGAATGGACGAACTAATGACGCAATGCAATATCACACCCTCGGACTTCAAAGATCTGTTTCCGATTATGGTGTTTGACGTGAGCAAGCAATCCGAGCGTCTGAAGTCATCGGTGGTCGATATCCAGATCAAAGGCACGTTCAATACAGCGCCGCCGGCTAATACGGAAGCATACGCAGTGGTGATTTCAGACAAGTTACTGAGGTTTCAATCGGACGGACAGAAAATGAGCGTGGTATATTGAAGTTCATGATAGAATGGGCGATGAAGTGTAGAAGTGTTGTACTCAAATTCAAAACTTGATTCGGTTTTGAATTCTAAGGTCGTAAGTATGCCGCTGAAAATTCGCGAACAAAAATATTTATCGGATCAAACGAACTAATAAATATCTCGAGATAATCAGTATTAGTTAATCGAACTAGGCTAGTGCCCGACACATATTTTTTCGACCCGGCCTTACCCCCGCCGCCGACAATCAGCTCGTTCACTCCCCCACTTTTGTACAAGCCAACAGTTTCGTTATATTTACCACTACTGTCGCGTATTTCCAAACACGTCGCAACCATGTAACAGCCGGCTTTCCGAGGAAGGAAACGGTTCGAATTGACTAGACAATTATCCGGATCGAATTTTACAGCTCCAAATGATACTTGCGTTATTGTGTTAGCGATGATAGCCTGAGCCGAGAGGGCGTAAACACTAAACGCCGGGCCAAATGCGACCTCAGCAGTGGGTGTAGGCGCTATCGAAGCAATTCGTTCGTCTACGTATTTTTTATTCGTCAAATGATTATCGTTTGACGGAACGCCTGTGTGATTCGTAATCAAATCTATAGCCTGCCCCCAACTTAGCGCTTCATCCATCCCCGCATCCGGATTATTCGTTATTGGCAGGCCTTTGATGCAGTTGCCATTCATATTTAGATTCCCAGTCGCCGGATTTGCACCATCTATCCTTAGAAAAGTACTGTTTACTTGGGATAGCGTAACACCGCCGGCAATTACTCTTTGCGTAGACCCCGAATCTGTATGACCAAATTTATCAACAGGCATTTTGAATATAATAATTTTTATTAATTCAGGGCCGTAAGAATGCGGCTGAAAAGTCCCTACACAAAATGTTCGTAGCGATGGATGAAAAAGCGTGTATGCTGAGGTAATCGAACTCGTCTAGAAAAACTATGTTACTACCGATTGAATGGTTTTGTGAACCTTTCGTGCTCCCTCCGCCCGCAATTTGCATGTACGACGCCCCATTTCTATACAGGTGGACGGTGCCATACGTGGTATTGCTATTGTTACAAAATTCTATGTACACCGAAACGAGATAGTACCCGGCTTTACTGGGGAAGAAAGAAGTCGTTCCGATACCCTGTTCAATACCGTGTCTTGCGGTACCACATCTTATTACGTCAAAAGTAACTGCAGTGTGAGTTCTAGCGAGTATAGCCTGTTGAGTTGAACTGCAAGCGCTAACCGCGGGCCCTACCACCGTCGCCACTTTCGAAGTAAGTTGTTCATCGACGTATTTCTTATTCGTCAAATGATTATTGTCGGTCGGGACGTCATCGTGATTCCGCAGTAAATCTATTACTTGCCCCCGACTTACAACCTCATCTATTCCCGCTTCCGGAGTATTCACTGTATTCGCTGTATTCGTTGTAGGCAGACCTCTAATAGTATGACCACTCATATTTAGATCTCCGGTCGCGGGGTTTGCTCCATCCAGCCTTAGAAAAGTACTATTTACTTGACTTTCAGTAACTCCTCCGGCAATTACTCTTTGCGTAGATCCTGAATCTGTATGTCCAAATTTATCAACAGGCATTTTTTACATCTGAATATAATTTTCAATGCAGGCTGTTTATAACTTCTTGAAAAGTCACTCCATCTTTGCATGTTTTTTTCAGGACGTGCAGGCATAGATGACCGCAAAACACTTCGTTGTCGGGCTGCACGCGCTCGCTATTGTAGTACACGGGACTCTGTAAATACTTTACCAGTTCTGTAGGAGGGGGCAGGCCATAGCTGTCGAAATATATTTTATCCTTGCCGTTCTTTGAAAACGCGACCCAGTGCGAGCCAGTTCCATTAGAATCGTCTAGATTCAATATCCCGCATTCAGTCCGTCTAGGTTTCTTCGGCAGCTCGTCTCTGAGAAATACTCCCCGAAAATTAGGGATATTGAGCTTTTTCGCAGCATCTAGTAGTTCAAAATTCGTCAGCGGATGATTCGGGAGAATAACACCTTCGACATTTATGTTTTTCACAGTTGTATAGCTCATTTTAATATTTCATCTAGATGTTTCACAAACTAATGAGCTTTCGGGCTTCTACACAGGCGAGATAATAATTATGTCTACAATTTTTGCATTCATTCGCCTTTCCATCTTTTTGAAATCGATTGTTGACGTATTCCGATATGTTCTGACTTACCTTACACCGGCTGCAAACTTTTGTGTCTTTTGTCTCCCTAATTTCCTGTCTTGCGTATTTGTGCGCAAGCTCTTTCACTTTGGCATTTTTACAAATTTTACAGCTGGGGTAATGCCCGCTCTTCTGTGAGTTATCTTTGTGAAATTCGTCCAAGCTTTTTTCTATTTTGCATTTAGAACACACTTTTTTTGCCGCATCCATTTTATATTAGTGTAAATTATTCTTTATTTTGTTTAGTTTTCAGCGTGTAGTGCCCATAGGCTAGGGTGTGGATCCCGTCATCCATTATTACTCTTTTGTCGTCGTCGGCAGACAGAGCTATTTTATTTACTTCTTCGGTGTAAATTTCATGGCGGTAGGATCGAATGACGTTCATCGCTCTCGACTGTTGTCTTTTCGTAAACACGCAGTCTTTGTAATCTGCGTGAGTGATTGATTTCTTGACGACGTTCTTTTTCACGCCCTTACATTTCTTGTAGTCTTCACCCGCCATTTTGTAAGAGTACAACTTGGATCGCAGCCCGACAAATTCTTCAATCTGTTTTCCCGCGGCCTCGTCTTTGAACATACCAACCACTTTTTTATTTACACCCGTTTCTATACCTGACGGATGATCTCTCGGATAGTCTGAAGTATCGAACATACTTTGGACGTCGCGGGAAATATCTTTGTAGAAGTCTTCCGTTTTAATTTCATACGCCAAAGAATCGGTATCGGTGAATAATAGCTTGGCCCTATCTCCGTACTTGACCTTGATGTAATTATAATGAAAATCATACATGAGCGTCTTACTAACGTCTAATATACACATTCCTAGATATATCGGCTTGTTGTAAAACAACTTGGTCTTTTTCATGTGAACGGCGATGAGGTTTTCATCGAAAATAGTTCGTCTGTCGTAATTAGTTTTCGCAACTAGCTTGATAGCTTCCTTCTCATCACTCACCAATCGTATGTCAACCCGATTCTCGATAGCTTCCATTGTTTTTCCGAAAACGCTATTGTTCATCAGCTTGAAAAAGTCTTTTTCAAAATCGTTCGTAGCTTTCGTTCTCAGGTTAGTATTCAGATCGATATACTTTTTCAGCGAGGCACTTTCCACGAATTTTATTCCTCGGTGTATTTTTACGATTTTCAATCCGAGACTTTCGTACAATTTTAAATTTTCGTAATGAACGACGTACTTTACTTTGTCATTCAAGTTTGGAATTAGTTTTGAGACATTCGATCCCGCGGGTTTTACACTCTCAGGAGCTAGAGGATAATCATTATGCAGGTCATGCAATTCCTTTGGATATTCTAAATCGACTTCTAACACACATCCCGCGCCATCTCGTTCGCTAATGTTTCTCCAATCATTCAATTCGTCATCGTTCATCCATTCAAACCCATGAGTCGGTAGCGGCTTGCACATCGCCCATCCATACAAGTTGTTCGTGTCCAAGTATGGAATGAATACTGAATGTTGGGTGGGATTGAAAGCTTCTCCCATGTACTCGTTGTTCGCTTTCGCGTATCGATGGGAAATCGTGCTGACACCTCCTCGTATTCCCTGCTTGATCATCAGTAACATATCGTAGTCACTCAACAACTCCAACTCTACACCAGTCGTCTTCAACGCCGCATCCCACGCAAGTCCTGGGCTAGTGTAGTACCACGCAGGATCTAGGTTGTAGTGCTTCATACAGACGTCTCTGAAGTTTTCGAACACATCCGCTAATAATAGAACATCCGATAAATTGTACAAGTCGTGATATTGACGTAATGTTTTGCATTCAAATTTGTTCCATACCGTTTTCGCGTGCGCGTAATCTTTTTCGCTGATACCCGAATCGGTTAGTTTTGAATAGAAGGCATGCTTCGATGGTAATTCGGTTTCGTTTAATCTTTCAACACCGTCGACGTAATCATACGGGTAAACGCCTTTTCTGAGTAAAAGATCCAGCTTCTCACCTTCAAAAAATTTCCCTAAATTCTTGCACTGATCTTTCTGAAGATTTTTCGATAACGCGTCGAGACTCTGGGGCATGAATCTAAAACTATCGATGAAACGTAATTCGCGCTTGACTTCTCTCTCTTTTCCATCTGCGTCTACAAACTTATCGACGACGACCTCTCTGCTGAATGAGATATACTTTTCTTCGTTGCAGGGAATGCATTTGATTTTCTCGCCGTGTTCACCTCGTAATTTCTTGATAAATAAATGGCTGTCATAACCTGTCAAATTGTGAAATATGACAGGGAAGAACTTGGGGACTTTGTATTTCAGATTACAAAGGTTGTGAGCGGCACCTCTAAATTTTCCAGTCAAATGACAGTGATCTCGTACTCGTTTTTCATCGCCTATAAATTCTCCTTCACATATATGGCAAACAGTAGCCGAGTCGAAGAGCTCCTGCTCTTTCTTGCCGAATATCATCTTCTTGGGGAATTTGAACTCGTTGTATATTCGTTTTACATTTTCTTCGATAGAGTCTATGAATAACTGAGCAACATCATCGTCCCCGTTTTCAGCTGTAAACCGCACCGGCTCTTGGGAATAAACATCATCATCGAAGCATTTCATGTGATAACAAAACGAGCTGGGTGTATGTTTTTGATACTTGTTGGTGTAAGACGTGCTAGGGACGGGTTGACATGTACCGATAGGTTTGATGAACGACTCAAAGTCGGCAAAATACAAAAACGGTACACGCATCTTCCGATAATAATGTGTAAAACTTAGCATAGTCCCAGGTTCCGGAAGTTCTATTCGTTGGGCGTCCTGCTGTGAACAGTACTCAGTATGTTTGTGAAGCGATTCGACTTTTCTAAAACCGATTAAACATCTTCTGCAATAGTGCATTGAATTATGGGATTTTTCTGTCCGTAGTGCCAGCAGTCTGTTGAAATTCCTGATCCAGCAATAATGCTTCTTTTCTCCATCAGAAATGAGTAATAGATCTACACACCTATCATTCTCATGTTTTGATATATATAGTGGGAATACATTCACTTCTTTCTCGTAACCAAAAACATTAATACTAATATTATTATTTTTCTCAAACTTACTCATCACATTAGCATCCGCTGCTACGGGGAATTCGATACCAGACCAATTGAGTTCCTCAGACTGTCTAATTAATTCTTTCGTAATTCTTTCTGTATTTTTGTCGACTGGGTTTACAGCCCTCGTTACACACCACTTGAAGCATTCATCGTCTTCGTTCTTCATATTAATAATAGCCTTTTTATTCGCTAAATAATCTGGAAGTGGAATATAAGAACTTCCTTTCAATGGTTTGTATACCACTGTATCGATATCCAACTTCAAAACGGTTTTGAATCTCCAATTACTCCCCCGCATCTGAAAACTTGCCATGCTCTCCTTAATTTTATCCGCTGCGTTGGCATATATTTCCCTCACATCGGTTGCTTCTAAAATAATATCACTCTTTGATTTGAAATTAGGCTCAGCCGTTACTACTTCGCCGGTTTTCATATCTACTTTCTCCATTTCGCACATGAGATCGAATTGAACTTTTACCCCGCGATTTTTCCCTAGCAGCCTAACTACATGCGGTCTTACAGCCTTGAGAAAAGTTGCAACATCGATCCCGTTGTCGCCATCGATCGTGTATCTTTTTGTAAACCCTTTGATGGCCGTCGCAGTCTCTCGAAGTTTGAACCTATGAATGGGTGGTTTTATTTGCGGGGGCAACCGGCTAATCTCGCGAGTCAGCCAATCCGAAAAAACTTTTTTTATTTTTTCCCGTATTCAAAAATTTCCAAGTATTAGACAAGAATGCCGTAAGTTCCGCTTTTGCTAATCTCGAGTATCCTCGCACACCTCTCTTTTTCGCAATTTCACGCAATTCTCGCACAGTGGCGGGAGTATGCGCTGGTGTTTTGTTGACCTGAGCCCGGGCGCCTAGTCGATCTCCCTGCGATATGAACGCTATGAGTTCCGCTTTTCGCAAACTCGAGTATCCTCTTTGTCCTCTCTGTTTAGGAATTTGTCGTAATTCTTTCAGATTATACGATGAGTAGTCCATTTTATATTGGGATATCTTGTCCTTAGGCTGAGTTGGATATTCCATTTTTTCAGTCATTTTATATACGCCAGAGAAAAATTTTTTTTTTACTTTTTTTACTTTTTTACTTTTTTTACTTTTTTACGCCAGACATCGAATTTGAAAAAGTAAGGCTATATTGGTCAAACTGCGCGGGCACTCAATTTTTTAAGGCTGTACTGGTCAAATGGACGAAACTGAAGGCTGTACTGGTCAAGTAGGCGAAGGTCAAGGCTGTACTGGTCAAATGGGCGAAGGTCAAGGCTGTACTGGTCAAATGGACGAAACTCAAGGCTGTACTGGTCAAATGAGTCAAAAGCCTTATTCCTGTTCTACTGAGGTCAAGGACTCCGAAAGAAGAAGCATAGGCATGGGCGCCCGCAGCATAGGTCAAGGGGGGTCGCGTGACCCCCTGGAAAGCATGACAAAATATTAGCAATAGCACTTTCTGGGCAAATGTTAGTGGTTAAACAGGTTTAACAGGACAGCTTGCCCAACAGTCACTGTGTTCTTTTACTTCACCAACTTTTGGGGTATACCGTATATCTTGTGGTTATCTCTACATATTGGGTACTACTTTAATAATATACATAATTATGACTGTGGATAAAGCTGTCACGACATTATACCGGATTACCGGTAGCCTATATGTATAGTGTTGATGTTATTATCAAAAATACAGTGACCTTAAGCTTGTGGAGGTAAGCTCATTCACTGTTCATAAATCTTTCTCTACTGCAGTCAAAGTTTTAGTTTTTTTTATACTTTATTTACCTGGTAAAACTCTGGCTGAAAGGTTTGATTTCTTCTGGCAATGTCTAAGCACGCCTGCAGGTGATTTGGCAGGAAAAGCTTTAGCTTTGTCAAAGCAATATCGAGCAGACCTTAATGGTCAGGATCTCATAACAGAAATGGAAAATTTGCCCTCTGTACATAAGGTAAATTATGGATGTGCCGATTGAATCTGCACAGCTTTTTAACATAGTAAAAATTAAATTCGAGTAATTTATAAATGTTTGCCAGCTTACAATAGGCCAACTGTAGACAATTCAATCAGAAGTAACCTCTGCAATAAGATTATTTAGCAAGCTGAAGAGCCTGATTTATGCCTGAAGATGACAGAATTAATTTTTAAAGGCATAATTTATTATAATGTCTCATTACAACTTTACAAGATCTTCTAGATCTGGGTCAGGTTGAGCTTTGAGACTATAGTCTTTTTTAAAAACTGCCATCAGAAATTTTGCAGAAAAATGACAAGGAATGCTCTTTTGTTAGGCCTACAGTCATTCTATTGTGCTATAAATGCAAGTACAAAATATTTTTCTAGTATTTAAAATTGTATCTCAAATACTATAGCATTTAAAATAATTACCATAGCCTAACTGAATCAAACATATGGTAAGAAATATATAAGAACAAGAAGAAAACATAATATTTGATCAATCAAGGTTCTTGCTCATGTAGGCCTAGTATAAACACAAAATTACAAGCTGACGAAGTTTTGCCCCTTAAATTTTCTGCACCCTGGAAATAAAGAAATGACGTTCCTGCATGGTACTGTTAGTCTATTATAGTTAGTACAGTTAGTTTACAGTGTTATTGATTTTTTTCTATGAATAGGCCTAATATACATGAATAATATATGCCATATAGCCTATATCAAAGTCGAAAACTGTTTAAAGACTTTTTCATTTTGTTATGAAAGGCTCATAAATATTATATTACGTTACATTGAGATAATGTATAGTTGTGCGAGTTGCTTGGTTTTAATGGCATTATTTTGTATCTTAACTACTCTGGCCACGACGGAGTCGGCTGACCCCCCCTGCAAAAAATCCTGCGGGCGCCCATGAGCATAGGTTTTGAGAAGAGAGAGAGAACGAAAAGAGAATGCCATTCAGAATTGTAGAACGAACAGAAGGAGACAGCGCATTCCAAAAACAAGGTCCAATTAAGGGAAGTTATCTAGTCTGAAACATAGCAGTTCTAGAGCGAAAAACCACGCAAGACGTCAAGTCTGTTGGATGAACGAAGTGGACGGATGGAGGAAGCTGAGTATAACGTCGTCGGCAAGATATTTGGGACAAGACCTCGCTGAACCTTAAGGATCAGAGTGCAGGACTGAGGATCCTAAATTGTATGCGAGTATGCGAGCACGAGAGGAAGCCAATGAAGTTTATTATGCAGTCATGATGCATGGTAGCGATGTGTGAGCACTGAGCACATGGAAAAGCGAGCAGTCAGTTTATAGCAGCTGAACTAAACAGAGACCGAAAGTCTGAAGCGATGATTGCATGACCTATAGAAAGACACCAATGAGAAGAGAATTGCAGTTTAGTCAATAATTCGAGAACATAATTATAAAAGCACGAATTAAGGCCACAACATCTGTTCAGTGATGTAAGTGGGGCCATCCATAATTGACGTCACGGAATTTAAGACGACTTTTAACCCCCCCCCCCTTCGTCACGCGCCAACACAAAGTGATATGATATCTAATATGATATCACACATCGTCGTAAAAGTGCTACACCTCCTCCTAGGTGCATACCGGAACGTCATTTATGGACGGTCCCTAACAGAGCTAAAGCTCAGAATCAGGCGTAGTGTGCCACATACAGATAACTTGGTCTTATAATAAACTTCTATAGCATCATTATAGGCGATCGAATGCAGTGTTTTTAAAAGAGCACAGAAAATAATGTTCAGCTCTGTTATAATACATTACATTGTTTCGGATGAGCCAAAAAAGAACCTCATTTGCATAATTATCGTGAAGCGCGCCATCTAGTAATAAGACAAGTTATAACAGCGCGATCTTAAACTGAAGCGCTCTTGTTTCTTCCTTTAATAGGCGGCTAATTTGTCGTTGAATTACTTAATCTGACGTCAGCGGCGCTTTTAAGTCTGTTGCTGCGATGTACTCAGACATTATTATTGCAGCCCAATCAATCAATCTTCATGAAACGCAGTTATGCAAGGAAGGCTGGCTTTAAACGGGGTCGTTTAATATAATAAAAAAAAACCTGGAGGTAGGCGGTGATGACGTCGCTTATATTACCTACATTATATTGGGCCAAATAGACCTACATAGGCCAATGGCAATGAGACTCACTTTTTCCAATGATGAACACAAGCTTATGCAACTTTATATCGAAATGTGGGAATGCATGATTCTAGTTCTAATTAATCGAGTAAGCAGTCTTAGAACACCGGAACTCCATGCAGAGAAGCCTTATCAGCTGATGGCACAGTATTCACTTTAAACCAGAACTGCATGGTAGCCTATACTGATTAGAATAATTTTAATCAATTAATCACCAAATTAATCGCGATTAATCGATTAATTTAGATTTAGTTTGTAAAACTTTGTATACTTTAGGCAAAGACCTAACTTAAAGGTCTTTGCTTTAGGTATAAGGCGTAAAAACGGACAAAAATGTATACGCTTTGGTCACTGAGTTATGATCTGCTATACTATCTTCATACAAGAAAGCAATTCGAACATTTTTTTGCCATGGATAGGCTACAAATGATTTTGTCGCATGCCGTGTTTGAGGCCTTCTGAGTATATATAGATATATAGCATATTAACTTGAAGAGGCGCCGCTTTATATAAAACTTGCTACGTATAGCCTAAATAAATTATTGTTCACATGTCGTTTACATCGAAAATTGCTGTTTGACATCGCGATATACGCACGACGATTAATCGAAAACTAATCGAGTCTAAGATAAAATAGACCTAAATGGATTAAATTCTTAACGATTTATCTATAGACTATGAATATTATTATTATTATTAATTAATCGTTAAAACCCGCAGCCCTGTATACCGGTACTTGAAACTGCTTAAGATTAATTATTTGTACTATACGTATAAACTATAAACGTATACGTATAGGCCTATGTATACGTTGTATAGGCTACCTGTATAATATGTAGGCCTAGGCTAATGCTGACTAAATTAATAAATTGTTGTCCACACTTAATTAGTTGCTCACTAAAACACAAGTTTACTCGCTCACTCAAATACACTCAATGAAACAATTAACCAATAAATCAAACATTTAATCATGTAGGCTATAATCACTCAATTACTTTGTCGTTCAGCCCTTGCATTGTTTGCATGTTTGCATACTTGTCTCCTTAATGCAGTCTGTTCTGATATTAACTTTTGAATTGATTTACAACCGATGAAGCGGGAAATCGGGCGTACTTATAAGCGAATGCCATACATGTTGTGAAGTACGATCAGGATATTATAACTACACTGTGTCCGGATAACAAGTAGCCCCCACAACAAAGTGTCATAACTCTGTCAAAACGTTTGGGATTTGTCTGAAATTTCAAACACAGCAACAGCGGCCATATTTACACGAGATTCTAAAACCGATTAGAAATATACGTGAGTTTGTCAGATTTATAAGTGTTTGCGTTTGAGCACCGACAAATTGAACTTTCCAACATGGAAAACCTGAAAGGAAGTGAAATTCAGCTATTATGGTGCCAAAAAATGTGTTTCTTGTTCTCGGACACACGATCGTAGACGTAGTAGGTCAATAGCTATCCCGGGAGACACTCGGCTTCATATCCTGCAGCTGTAGCCGTCCAGCAGTCCAGACTTTGATCCGGAGTACATGTACTGGAGGAGCGTGTTTTTCGTTCGCGCGTAGCCGCGTATTTATGACATCGATAACCGTAGGGCGTAGGGCGCGTCTGTTTGAAGCTTGGCAGTACTGTTGCTTAACCAGGTGATCATCGACAGGACCATCAAACAGTAGCGTCTAAGTTTACGGCCGTGTGTCCGTGAACAAGATGGACATTTTGAACACTATAAATTATTTAGCTGAATTTTACTTCCTTTCAGGTTTTCCATGTTGGAAAGTTCAATTTGTCGGTGCTCCAACGCAAACACTCATAAATTTGACAAACTCACGAATATTTCTAATCGGTTTCAGAATCTCGTGTAAATATGGCCGCTGTTGCTGTGTTTAAAATTTCAGACAAATCCTAAAAGGTTTGGCCGAGTTGTGACACTTTTGTTTGGGGGCTACTTTTTAACCGGACACAGTGTATATGCCTATATAATGGTGGGGCGCGGTGGTGTAGTGGTGGCGTCGTTGCCTTGGAGCCGGAAGGTTCGAGGTTCGAATCCACCTCGCCGCGTCAGGACCTTCCATGCATGGTCAAGTCCTTCACTCACAATTATGATCGCCGGTCCGTGGACTAGTGGAGAAGAGTTAATAATAAAAAAAACTGTAGTTATTAGTTTATTTGTTTGAAATTGTGAAATTGTTTGAATTGTTGTCCAAAATTTGTTCAAATTTCTGTCTTAATGTTTAAAAAATTGAAATAAATAAACACGTCTTATTGTAACTTGCCAGATAGCGAATTCAAACAATTTAAATTTATTCTAAATTTACTACATCAATGACTGCAGTCAGTTCCGAGCTCAGTCAGTCAGTTCCAAGGCCTAAGTTAGCGGTCCGCGAGCTTCACCAAAATTTATTGCCGCGGCCTACTGAAGTCTGGGAACCACTGCTATAGGCGTTCGTTTTATTATAATTTTATGGCAACCGTATACGTTGGCCTATTCGGCTTCAATCCTGCTCATTACATCTAAGATCGAGTGAGATCCTTCACACCGTCTGCCAGTCTGGATAGGCGCCAGGTCATTTATGGTTGCCGTAAGTAATGAACAGGGTCAAGCATTATGTAGAGCCTATAATTTTAATCGATGTGAACAGTAATGATCTATACTATTATAATATATAGGAAATTAGGAACGCAATTTTGTGGAACTCCACAATTCAAGATAGAACGCGCCCAAGTGCATGCGTTTGATTTGTGTTAATAGGCTTTATATCGACTCTTTATAAACTTTATATCGACTCTATAAGCTTTTCAATGTCGTTCAGTGCCCAATTAATTACATATCAAGAGAATCAATTAACCTCTTGATGAATTGTCTATTGCAATATGGATTTAAACTACATAATTACACCGCACTGTGACCGCAGCCTTGTGTATACGCTTACATTTTATAGATCTACTATAGCTGCTGGGCTACCCGGCGTTGCCCGGGAATTTTAGGATTCGCCCCGCTCCCGGCCAGTCCCCTGCTTCCCCACCCTCACTTCGCCCCATTCCCTCCGTCCCTTCGTCCCCCTCCCATATATATATATATATATATATATATATATATATATATATATATATATATATATATATATATATATATATATATATATATATGAGGAGGTCGTTTGGTTAAACACATCAGTTGCATGGATTAGATAGACATTAAATAGACTTTCGCTCCCACGTTCGCCCGTTGAGAGTATATCTACAGTGTATATAGACAATGTCATGGTGCTTTACCTATAATAGTTCCGCCACCTGATGAGTAGTCCAAGTTCGATGGCTTTAGCGGTCATTAATGTCAAAATGTGTTACCTAAAATTTCATATCGCTAAATATAGAGTTCAATTTATGAGACGTAATTTATCAGGTCTTTCACTGGATTAGTAGGCTAAACCGTTTGTCTTGTATATTCAGACCCGCCTTATTTGATCATGAATGAATGACTCAGAATGAGAAATCAGAGATGGTGGCGTAGCCTAATTTGAAACGGTAGCCACCATAATTATTGCGAATTAGAATGGTCAGTCGTCGGATTCGAAGCAAAATATTCTGAACTGAAAATAACTGCGTTGGCCATTGGCCAATAGAAATTCGAATGAGAAGGTTCTGAATTTTTAATTACGGTATAGTAAGAGCGTCGCATTCGCGTGTATATAGCTCTCCTTTTAGAATATTTCTCAGTTGGCCACATTTATTTTGTAGTGGGTGAGTGTGGAACTGTGGATGCGTTTGTAGGCTATGTCCTTGTGTGTGCATGTTTGTTGGTGTGTGCGTGCGCATGCGTATGTTCAATATTCGAGGCGAAGTCTGCGTTTTCAGTATCTGATTCATTATGATTAATATTATTAGTTCTGGGAAGGTACAGTTTGCAATATATAGGCCTGTATTTCACTTTATCCGTGTACAATGTACATAGCCTATTCTATGCAATTTATATGGGAAAATGTGTAGGCTATAACTTCTATACTATAGGCGTATATGGTTAAATGTTTGTGTTCACAACTTCGAGGCTGCCATTAAATTTCGATTTCTCGTCTGAAACGGGATTGATGGAGACATACACAGACGGTCAGAGACAGACACAGGCGGTCAGAGACAGACACAGACGGTCAGAGACAGACACAGACGGTCAGAGACAGATAACAACAGAAAGCTAGAGATACAAATAGAAACCGGGATGGAGAAGAGACAAACGATTCCGAATGTTTGACATTCCCGCTGAAGAATCGGCGCCAAATACAAAGGAAACCTCATCAAATATCCATCTTTTGTCGACCCTTTGCCCCTTTCGCATAGCGCCAGAGGCCATACACGGGTGTGGGGACCCGCGGGGGTAGGGAGGGGAGGCGAACGCATGCACCGCAGCTGCAGAAGCTCTGGCAATCAATCGATTTAGCAACTTAATCATCACTTAGAGCGACGACTACATGTTTGATGAGTTGTCACTGTAATCATATCAGAGCGTCGTCGTTGTGTTGATATTTCTGATTAGAAGCCGACGACGACAAAATGGCGACATTCTGATGGGTCCCGGATGCAGATGGTGGGAGGGGAGTTGGAGGGGGTTGGTCGGTGGAGGGCCATTGCGTTGGAGGCGGGTAAAATCTTGACCCATTTCGTCTAATTGCTGAGCGCTGGTGCTGCTGCAGCCGATGGATGACCGAACAAAGAGCCGACAGACGGCAAGACTTCCTCTCTCTACCTCTCTTAAGCAGCTGTACTTGCTTGAGACAGATAGACATACAGACAGAGAGAGAGACAGACAGACAGACGGAGACAGATACAGACAGACAGAGACAGACAGACAGATAAAGAGACAGAGACAGACAGAGACAGACAGAGAGAAAAGAGGCAGATATAGAGAAAGACAGAGACAGAGACAGAGACAGCGACAGACAGAGAGAGAGAGAGAGAGAGAGAGAGAGAGAGGATGGAAAGAAAGAGAGAGACAGTCAGATACACACACATATACACACACGTGGGGCGCGGTGGTGCAGTGGGTATGCTCGTTGCCTTGCAGCCGGAGGGTTGCAGGTTCGAATCCACCTCAAGTCGCCGCGTATAGGCACCTTGGGCAAGTTCTTCACTCACAATTGCTCGGGCGCTTCGGCGAGAAACTCCGATGCAGTGTCCGCGCTGCAGTCGGGAGCGCCCCTGAGTATAGAGCTTGAAGGGGCGCTATAGCAAGTGCACATACAAACACACATGGAGAGAACGACGGACAAAGGTGTATACAGGATACCACACTATAGTCAATGTATACTCATTCATTCTGTATAGAAAAATCAATGTATTCTCATTCAAATTGCAAAGTCAATTTACTCATTCTGCCAATAAAGTCAAAAATACTCATTGAGTCTACAAATTGCAATGTAGACCAATTCATTCAGATAGGTAAAGACAATGAACTCATTCATTCATTCATTCAGTCAGTCAGTCAGTCAGTCAGATAGACAGTTAGACAGTCAGTCAGTCAGTCAGTCAGTCAGTCAGTCAGTCAGTCAGTCAGTCAGTCAGTCAGTCAGTCAGTCAGTCAGTCAGTCAGTCAGTCAGATAGACAGTTAGACAGTCAGTCAGTCAGTCAGTCAGTCAGTCAGCCAGTCAGTCAGTCAGTCAGTCAGTCAGTCAGCCAGTCAGTCAGTCAGTCAGTCAGTCAAATAGACAGTTAGACAGACAGACAGACAGACAGACAGACAGACAGACAGACAGACAGACAGACAGACAGACAGAGGCACGTGGAGAGGCGATAGAGGGACAGGCAGAGAGAGAGAGAGAGAGAGAGACAGGCAGAGAGAGACAGGCAGAAAGAGATACAGGCAGACAGAAACAGAAATTAGATGATAAAAAATGTTATCGGTACGAAATGGGATATCGATGGTTAGTTGTTACCAAGGAAACGCATTCTGAAACCCATTCTATTCCTGCAGCCATCGTTATATATATATATTTATATATGTGTATATATATATACCAATCAAATTGAACCAATCATCCAATCACATTGTTTTTACAACAGACTCCGCCCCACTCCGTTCGCTTGCCTACGTAATCGATCTTGAATCGAGCTCTTGCTAAAAAATCCAGCTATAGCCCTGCCCCTTAGGCTCCACCTAAGGCTCTACCTATAGCTGTATGTCCATATATTCGGTAGCTTAAGCTTAAGCAAGCACTCGATCGTCCTCTGTCATCGCCAATGACCAGGTGGATGATTTATATCGGTCAGGTGAGTGATCCATGCATCTGCAGTTGAGATAAGACACACTGCAGTCCCCCACCCCCATCCACCCTTACGTTTCTCAACTTGTCCTCAACGATCTAAGCGAAGAGTAATGTAATGGCTTTTGAAGTCTTGCATACTCAGACTTTATAAGCCGACAGGCGAGTGGACGAGGAGACCAGACAAGAAGGCAGACAGACAGACAGACGCCGACTGGCGGACGGATGGGTGGATCGATTGATGGGCCAACTGATTTGTGAGACAGACGTATATACTCGTATAATATACGTTTTGAAAATTTGAATTTACGGTGGATCACTATGATCTGTCTGTCTGTCTCTCTGCATCCCTCTCTGTCTCTGTCTCTCTCTCTCTGTCCGTCTGTCTCTCTGTTCCTCTCTGTAGCTCTCTACATTGCTGTGCCCACTTATCTGACTAACTATAGGGTCTAACTATAGGGTCGGAAGCGCTACTGAATCTGTGAGCGGCGCTATATAAATGTTCAATTGCAATTACAATTACAATTACAAATCTGCCTTTGTCTGCTTACGAGACTGTCTCTGATGCATACAATGTCATGTACAAGGTGGGTAAAACGATGACCATAAAAAATTAAACTCCCGAGATTCTACCAATATCTTGACCAGAATTTGTAAATCAAGTTTTACAGGCTGCAGGCAATTCATATCTAAGTTCAATAGTCAAATTTCACTATCATATGTGAAACAGAACAAAAGTTACGTGAGTCCGTGCACTAACTACATGTTTTTGATCATGATCCAAAAACATAACGCAACAGATTTAAAGGTATAACAAAAAAGCGATTTCATATATGTCACATCTCAAATTATAATTGTTACCAAATGAACTTGATAGCGCCAGATAATTATCCATCGGTTTCAAACCCGGATATATGAGGGCAGTTGATCCTTCTAAATTAAACCAGGACAATTATATTGACGTTGAGCCGCTCTCTTTTCATAAACGACGTAGGCCTATATTTCTTAACTTTCAATTTAACTCTTGATTTCTACGCTGTTACTGCATGCATTGTTTATCAGAGTAAGCGGTGATCATAGCTTTAGCTCCAAGCTTTATATCTCGTGAAGTGTCTGAATACACATTTTTCTGTCATTGATACTTTGGCCATTTTAATGTTTCATGAATATCAAATTCATTGTTTTTATATAAAAAATATTGCTCTGAAAAATTCTTCATGTGCCAAATTGAATCAATTTAAGGTCTATATCTTGTCAAATGATGTTACAGTGACGTGCAGCTACGTCGCTGGCACATGTAGGCCTATATCTTTTCTAAATTATAATAGGCCTAATAATGATAATTATCTGGCAATATCAAGTTTATGCGATAGCAATTATTTGATACTCGATTTAATTACAAAAATTGTTACTTTTCGTTACGTCATGTTTTTGAATTATAGTCAGAAAATAGTGCGTGCATGGACTGACTGAAAGTAATATAACCTTAATTTATTATGCTTCGATTCTTTGGAAAAATTTGGCTGTTGCACGTAGATATGAACATCATTGAACATGCCTAATTAATAATTATTTACGCTTTAAAGCTTGATTTCAAGAATCTTACTTCTGGACAAAATATTGGCAAAAAATAGGAATTAGCCTACAATTGTACACTGACTTTGCAGACTAAATGAGTAGGCCTACATTAACTTCATCGGGTCGATGTGTATGTACACTTTTTACTCTATGTACTGAATGAGTACATTGGCTTTGTTGTTGAGTGTATGACTACATTTACATTATAGAGTATGCCAAAAGGAATACTCATATGCATTGAACGGAAAGGTCAGTATAGGCCCTACCTAAAATACTGCATGTCTCGCTATAGTAGGCATACATGCATGTATGTGTATAATGTGTGTGTATATGTGTAGTGACATCACACGGTGGTTCCGGTCTGCTGGTCAAGTCCCGTCGTCCAAGAACGGCTTTCACGAGTCAGCAGTTAATAGAACTCGAGAAGCAGTTCCGCAAGAACAAGTACCTATCGAGGCCGAAACGTTTCGAGGTGGCTACGTCACTCTGCCTCTCAGAAACGCAGGTGAGGCCAACATCTAGATTCTAGAAGGATTAGGCCTAAAGGATATGTGTAATTTGTGTATGTATATAATAGATAGAGGTGCTATATAAATATCTGATATCTTTTGCGTTCAGCATGCAGATGATGTTCTGCATGGCTATTCTTTCATCCCGTATTTAAACCTAATTCACAATGCAAGATGAAAGGTTCGTCCTGGCTGCTTGACATGTAGGCCTACACTTCACTCTGCATGGAAAAAACTGCCGATTACTCAACCCATATATACGACACCAGCTGCCTCTGTTTCAACCAATCAATCAATTAGTCAATCAATCAACCAATCGACCGACCAATCAATGAATCAATCAACCAATCAATCAATAACCACGCATGAGCTCAGTGCCCGTAAGTGTCCGATGCCCACTTCGCTGATTCTGTCAGCGATTAAATAACATTCTCGTGAAGGTTCACTTTCTTAGGAGCTTCCTTTATCACAGATGCTATCGAAATATGTAATTAAATTATTAACTGCAGCCCTGTCAATTATCATCATCATCGTCGTCGTCGTCGTTGTCTTCATTATCATTGTCGTAATCGTCATCGCCTCATCAGTCATCATCATCATTATAATCGTAAACCTTCATCGTGATCATCATCATCATCATCATCATCATCACATATAAGCATTAAGCAGCAGAAAATTTATAGCGCCATTAGTTATAGCTATACATAATTATACACACTTAGCATTGCGGCTTATTAATTAATGCGCCGTAAATACTGGCGACCTCTGTCGTCGACTCCGACATGGACAGGAAATTGACTCTGCAGCAGCTAGTCCGTTTGTTTGTCTCCGACTGGCGACAAACGGAGCAACTCATCGAACGGAGGACCGATACTACTAGGACGACCGAGTCTTGCCCGATGAACGATCGAGCGAGGACCGAAAAATAAATGGCATGCAGGCTGCAGGCGACGACAGAAGCTAACGAGAAACTTACGACAAACTAATTTCGATTTTATCGGCGTCGGACCGAACCCTTGACGTCAGCGTGTACGTTTCTTCAGAGTCGAACACCACACGCCGCACCGACTTCGTCTATACAATAAAACCGTATACTTATCGGAACTAATGACCGGTTCGAGTGTCGACACAGGTGTGTCACAAGTGCCCGCAATCAAGTCGTCGTTGCAGGTGATAAAGTTGCCAATAGCCATGAATTAAGTGCCGGTAATCTGGCCGATTAGAATCAAAGCAGCAGCCGGCCTGTCGGTCGGTCGTTCGGTCGTCGGCAGACCCCTTAAGGTATGCGCCGCCGCCGCCGCCGCCGTCCCCCGTCCGCCGTCCGTCCGTCTAGAGTCCCCCGTTGGAGGATACAGAAGGCTCTCGACAGTCTGTCTGCTGAGACTCTTGAGGCGTTAATAAGAAAACGAGACGAATCCACTTTTTGTGTTACAGACTGGCGCGAATGCACATCCGATTAGCGATAAGCGGACACAGACCCCACTTCTGGTACCATTCCGCATGCAGAGTCAATTTACTTCGCCATGACGTGCACATCTTTACATATGGCGGGAGGAAATTTAAAGACTTACAAGACCCAAGTGACGATTCAATGTAATGTGACATCTACTAGCTATATTTGACCTGTAATTCGGCCCCGAAGCGAACACGAAGCGAATGTCCGGACAGTCCAATAGTTTGTAGCAAGCAAACATGTATACGCGCATTCCGGGATCCGAGATTCGAGAGCGTTAGGTGGATCCTGATGACTACTACTCACTTGATTCAACACAGGTAGTAGAGAGGGAGATTTCCTGAGTGATCTACTCGATCTACTCTTGTCGAGATGCTCTTTGAAGTTTGAACTACATGTAGCTTGTAACCTTGAAGAAGCATCTATGGCTTGAAGAAGCATGGCCAGTCAGGTCTTTTCTGGTACCCACCCCCCCCATAAATTAGAGCGCTGCTGATGATGACTTTAGAGCAGCTGTCAAAATTCCTCCCCCTCCATTCAAAAGCGACGGCCGCACTCTTTGACCGACTGATCGGCTGACCATATTATGACAGCTTGACCAGCTAACTTAATTAAAGGCTGACCGGTAGACTGACCAACACCCCCCGACAAACCACCCGACATTTTACGACGTCGTTATGTTGTTCGAACAGGTGAAGATCTGGTTCCAGAATCGTCGAATGAAGTGGAAGCGAGGAAGGAAAGCATCGCTAGAGGGCCGCAGTTCTAAGCAGCAGAAGATCAGCGATAAGTCGAAGAAACATTTATGTCCGACGGACAGTGCTGAGGACAGAAATCGCCACCTAGCGAATGCTAGTAAACTCTGACGCCTACCGAATGCCATGGAATGCCAAAGCGAAGTGATATCTCCGACTAAATCAAATAACAATTGTTCTCTTAAAATTTAATAGACGCAACGTAATATTATGCAGATGCGTAGATAACAGTAGCTTACTGTGCGTCTCTCCTCTCTTACTAACTTTGTGAAACTTTGACCAACTTCTAGAACTAGTGCTGCACTAGGTGCCACGTTGCCACCTCTCAGTTAGGCCTACTAATCTAAGGACCACATTGCAGAACGGCACAATAGGCACATGTAGGCTAGGACTAGGTCTGTACGTACAGTGTGCCATGCTGCATTGCACTGCGTTTCATTGTAGTGTAGGCCTACATTGCATTGCATTGAATTACAGCGAAGGAAATAATATTACATTACACGATGTTAGTATTTTAATGTAAAATTTTTGTTTAATTTATATCATGCTACATTGCTGTCATTGCATCGTGTTTGAATTTTTAGGACATTGACAATTTTTAATTCCTAATTCTGAATCTGAAGACGTTCCTCACTACCCCAATGGAAGTTTTCATGCATGTGTTAGAGGACTTGGATGGACTGTATACATTCATTCATTCATTAAATGCATTTATATAGCGCATCTTCAAGGAGGCTACTCAGAAGCGCTCCCAACCTCAGCGCAATTAAATAAAACTGTGCGTCTTAAGATTAGAGAAGAAAGACTGTGAAGGACTATAGCTTCTAGAGGGTTGCGTACAGTCCTTTATTTGGGGGGGGCATGCGGAAGTCTCTAAAAGGCGCGCCCGCTTCAGAAATTAAAGAGATTTATTTGATCTATCATAGGCCTATATAAATTTTATTGAGTTATTCTGTAACTTGTTCGCAGTTTGGCCAAAGCTAGGCTATATAGGCAAACCTAGAATGCACGCACAACGCCATCACCAGTTTACCATGAATTTCTTCATAGCTTCTGTTTATCGCCTTCTCAAGGTGATTCCAAGTCTAAATTTCAAACTTTTGCACAGTTTACTGAGAACCTATTTCGAGCTTACACGAAGCCTTTTCGATGTAGGCTATAGGCCTACCTGTAAATAACAGATTCACAAACTGATATCAGTAAAGGCTTATTTTAATTAGAACTTTATTATACAGACCACATTCAAACTATTTATTCAGAGTTCCACTTCAATTGTTTAGTCAGACATTATCGTTACAGTTAACTCTAAACTCATTCTAAGCTTTTCCATGGATCAACAGTACTGTTGCTTATCCGAATCTGCCGGCCATGCCGAGAGAGTCGAGTCTTTTTCCAAACCTTCCAGCGATGCCAAGTGCGTCGTAAGCTCGTTTTTCAGGTTCTTCCAAACTCTCTCTGCCGTTCGTGCAGTCGGAGGTGCTCCACGCCAGATACTCTTCCACCTGCACCATCGCCATCTCCATCTTCCTCACAAGGTTCCGAAGTCGCATCCCTGTTTCCGCATCCGAGATGCAGCTCTGCTTGAGGATAGCGCGAGGTGATGACGCTGAGTCGGTTGCTGCTGAGGATGAAACGGAGTTGGTTCCAAGAATCATCAAGAGGAAGATGGACCAAAGACCGCACGAAAGAAGACGACTGCAGCTCACTGATCGATCCATCTCTGGAATTTCATTAAACATCATTTCTATGAGTTTGAGACAAGTTATATTGCAGATATAGCGCGATATAAACATCTGTATGTATAGGATAGTACCTGTAGTAGTCTATACTACTCTGCTATTAACATAGTAGGGGTTGTGGCGGCGGCAGCAGTGTCAGTGGCAGTATTACTTGTGGTCTCTGACTCTCTGTCTGTCTATGTCTGTGTCTCAGTCTCTCTTTATCTATATATCTCGCCATCTCTATCTCTCTATTTCTAGCTACCTACCCATCGATGAAATGACAGATGGATGGATGAACAAATAGCCTATATATACCCATCCATCCATCCATCCATCCATCCATAAACCCATCCATACATCCACCAGCCCGCCCATCCATCCATCCATCCATCCATCCATCCATCCATCCATCCATCCATCCATCCATCTATCTATCTATCTCTCATGGTGCATTTTATGTGCTATTCTCGGTTAACTACAAAAGATTGTCGCTTACTTTGGTAACCAGTTGCAGCCTTAATCTGTCGTTCGTAGTCGAACATAGAAAAGAGTTTATGATGAGAAGCAGCAGACGACAAGTCTTCAAAAGTCTCCAGTCTTCAGTCGCTGCAGATCAATGCATCCAATGTCTTTGCGCACCATATTCCTCCGTCTATTTAAGCGATCAAGATGCGAACTCCTGCTGAGAACACTTGTGGTTTCGCACCGTTGTTAATTGACAAGAATTACCGACTTAGGCTACTTGTTGACACGCCATTCGCGTCCATCACAGTTGAAGCCAAACGATTCTTGCGATTTAGACGTCCAACTGTGAAGTGTGAAGCATTATAGGAAAGCGCGAAATCGGGGAAAGCCTGGAAAGGCATGCCCATTGAACATGCGATAGAGTCGGATAGACCAATTGTTTTCATAAAGCGCCGCCATGTGATAGCGTTCATGAATATGTTTGTAGGCCTACTGATTGCAGCATATATAGCATCCGAAGACTTGTGCAGCGTTGGTTTTCCTATTCATGAGTCCGCACACGATGGTCCTTCATTATCAGGGGCGGAAACCTGGTCCGAACTTTGGGGGGGACGGACGAGCGGCTGAAAGACGATCGCCGAAGCGCGAAGCTCCGAGTTGGGAGGGGTGAAGGAAAGCTGTTTTTTAATATTCACATCTAACTGTAGCATTTTAGCTGTCATCAAAAATAAAAAATGATCCATTTTCTCAGTCCCGATAGAAGTAGTTCAAACTGTAGGCCTAATTTTTTATTGAACACGATCGGAGTGCAGATTGCAATAGACACCTTTTTAAAGTTTATATTATGAATTTATATAATGATGGAATTGCCAAATTTCACACAATTGCTTTTTAAAAAACATTCGAAGCATTTACCATAGACACCTCTGTAATGCATTAAATCTACGATACATATATAATAATATAAAAACATGCAATGTACTGATTTTTATTCAATTCATGACTAAATTTTTGCGTAAATTTTTTATATGCAAATTATGTCTAATAGAAAGACTGGCAATGTGACTAAAAAGGTGTTTACTCAAGATAGTATGGTTTTTTTTATTAGATTTCCAGATTGAGCAGCGCCGGAATAAACACTGATAGAAATGAAAACATACTCATGTATAATAATATTATATCTGCTATCAGAGCATTTCAAAGGAAGTTTCAGAACTGTATGACTCTTTCTCAACCATTCGATCTTCCCTAGTAAATAACTGCCAATAAGATGACAATGGATTTTTTGAAACTATTTTTTGCTGCGAGGATGTTATATTACAACTCTCTAAGACCAGTATAACTGCCTTTTTTAAAATCAACACATCTATGTGAACCTGCACGTTTAAAAACCCTGCCAACTCTCATAGTGCATAGCCTAAATCCGTTCAAGAGACCAAATCGTGGGCGGAGTTTGGTTTCCATTCTTGGCGGCTAAAAAACATGAAGTTTGGATGTGAGGCGGAGACTTGGTCCAGATTGAGCAGCGCCGGAAGTTTTTCTCGATTCAAAAGTTAATGAGCGTTTTTAGTAATCGAGTTTAATTAAAATCTAATTAAAAAAACATACTATCTTGAGTAAACACCTTTTTTAGTCATTTAGTTTATTTGAAATATCATAAAGCCTTACTATTTTCCGTTAACACCTTTTTTAGTCATTGAGTTTAATTGAAATCTCATAAAAACCATACTATTTTGCGTAAACACCTTTCTAGTGATCGAGCTTATACGAAATATAATAAAAACATAATTTATTCCGTAAACACCTTTTTAGTCATATAGTTTAATTGAAATAACATAGATCCATACTATTTTCCGTAGACACCTTTTTTTAAACATCAACTCATCGAGTTTAATTAAAATCTCATAAAACCATACTATTTTGCGTAAACACCTTTTTAGTGACCGAGTTTAATCGAAATATAATAAAACCATAATTTATTCCGTAAACACCTTTTTTAGTGATATAGTTTAATTGAAATATAATAAAACCATAATTTATTCAGTAAACACCTTTTTCAGTCATATAGTTTAATTGAAATATCATAGATCCATACTATTTTACGTAGACACCTTTTCTTAGTCATCAACTCATCGAGTTTAATTAAAATCTCATAAAACGATACTGTTTCGCGTAAACACCTTTTTTAGTCAATGAGTTTAATTGAAATCTCATTAAACCATAATGTTTCCGTAAACACCTTTTTTAGTCATAGAAATTTTTTTATTCTCATAAAAACCATACTATTTTGCGTAAACGTATTTTTTGGACATCGAGTTTAGTTTAAATCTCACAAAAACCTAATTATTTTTCGGGCAAAAAATTGTGTTGACCTTTTCTTAGTCATCGGGTTGAAATCTCATAATTACCATTCTTTTTCCTTACACACGTCGAGTTTAGTAGAAATCTCATGAAACCATACTAACTTTCCGGACACACCCGTTTTAGTCAACGACTTTAATTGAAGTCTCACAACAACCATGCTATTTTCCCGGACAAAAAAAGTGTTAATCATCGGATTCAAGTTTCATTCGTGAAAGTTTCTGGGGGGCTAACCCCGGAAACTGTACCATTTTCTTTGTGACAGACCCGAATCTGGGCTTTCTTGAGGGGTTTGAGCCCCCTAGCCCGTAATGAACTCCGCCCATGGACCCACTGATGTTCTATATCTCATTGTTCGTTTCAAGAGGAATAATAAACAAAATACTTACTTTACTTACTTACTTACGTATTTACTTTCCATATTACTTCTAATATTGAACATGACGCTGATTTGAGCCTGAAGAGAATCTGAATTGAATGCTGCAGAAACCCGATATGACATTGTGCATTTATGACGTTGGGTGTTAGCAAGTCTTTTGTAATAATTGGTAATATGTTAAAAGAGGTGTCTTATTTATACAGTATAATGTTCGCAAACTACCCAACGTTGAACTTAATAACTTTTGGTTAGAGCCTGGGTTGTCCTGGAATTCATATCATTATAAATATTTACTTCATCTGCTAAACATTTTTTTCTCTCTAGTTCACTACTGAAGATTGTGTACATGTCCTAACGCTTGAACATTGGGGGGGACAAATGCATGGGCCGTCCCCCCCAACGTCTTCATTGGGGGGGACCGTCCCCCGCTGTCCCCCCTAGGTTTCCGCCAGTGCTCATTATAACACATAAAATAATAAATTCGCTCTTGAAACTATGATGATGATGATGTCGAAAATTAATGCGCACGTATACCTACTGTGTACTATCTACAAATGATTTTCATACCTCTCTTACGAGAACAAGGCCTATATTTATTTGAACAGCTATAAATAAGACTTATTCAGTAAGCCCTAAGCTTAAAATTATGCCCATAATTTTTATCGCATCCATTACACTGGCCAGTGGTTGCTCTTCTGATGGTCGCCCTTTCGAAGTCGCCCTTTTGATAGGATACGAGTTAGGCTACCCAGCTGGTACTTGTAGTCTACTTCTATACATGTAAAGCGCAGTGCGTTTGCAGGCGTTACATTAAAGAAAAATTATTATCATTATCATCATCATCATCATCATCATCATCATCATCATTATTATTATTATTATCATTATTATTATTATTATTTATTATTATTATTCTATTAATTTATTCACAAAGTTCAGTCTAAGAATTTAAGTGACGCTCCTCCATTAGGCTATAAGCCAACTCATCAGAACTTCAGAATCGCCTGCTAACAGCACGTACATGTACACTCCTTTAAGTTCTTGCATGTAGGCAGTGGCGTAGCCATGGGGTTGGGGAATAAACCCTCGTTGGCTTAGAAAAAAGTTTTTAAAAGGTTATTGTCCTATTAAGTAAGAAAAACCAGCATCCGGCCATAACCCCCCTCCCCATCAGAAATTTCTGGCTACGCCACTGCTTGTAGGACTACCAAGATAAAGGCGGAAAGAAGTCATTAGCTCAGAAGGAGGGAAGGAAAGGATAACTCAAAGCGAAGACGGAGTAGAGTTAAAGGCCGAAAGTATACCAATCCGTCAATTGCTATATCAAAGCAGAGGGGGGGGGGCACTCAGCATTTCTGTAGCGGTGCCGATAACGTATAATAGTTGCAATAATGATCGGTTCTGGTTGTCGTCGATAGGGGAGGTGGGGTGAATTACGTGCTGCACGCATCATTGTCAAAGACGTAGGGGAGCGTGGGGTATATAAAATATTACGTGCTGCACGCATCATTGTCAAAGACGTACGGTATAGTAGAACGTGTCGTTCATCCGAACTAAACCGTGCGATTCGTGTACATGCTTCAATGGCAGACCGATCTCTTGGTCGGTCGATAGGATGGAAGTCAGGCGAGTGCATTATTATTAAGTGTTCGTCGTTTTTATGGATTCCTCTGACGTTTCATTCAAAGTGACAGCTGACCAGTCAATGGTTCGCTTAGCTTAGACTCATGTAGCCTATACATGTATCATGTATGTCGGGCTCCTTGCTCAATTTCTTCTTACACATACGTCGGATGGCAGCCTTAGGCTATATTGGACTCGTCACGAAGTCAGAAGGCCTAGTATAGGCTAGTTAAGAGTAATATAAATTCAACAGTCACCAGCTTCTATTGAAACAAAGACTTAGTTTCATCCAGCCTCCATTGACAGAAACAGCTATTTCCATAAATCCAGTTTCCACTTACGGCGTCTACGCCAAGAATTAGTTTTCAATCCAGCTATTGATGACTATAGAAATAGGACACAGAGATACAACGATGCCAGTGGGATGTGATCAGGATGCCAGAAGTGAAAAGTAGGAATGGCACATAATGAAAGATATAGGCTGGGCCTAGACCCTAATGTAACTAAACAGGACGACGAAATTTAGACCACTAGGCTACCCTTGCAAAAGCAAAAAGTCTAAATATCAGCTTCTATGCATTTAAACCGTTTTCACTTCTATCAATAGTTCGTGGACTATTGAAAAGTAGGCTAACTATAGGATATTATTCTTGAAGCTTTATTTGTTGCTCTTGTTAGACTGGAAACGTGCCATTGGATTGCCGATTGGTTATAATTTTGTTTCCTTAGCCGTCATTGATCAAAATGTAAGTTTTTTTAAATTTAGGCTATGATAAAAAAAGTCCCGCCTGGCATCTCTTTTGGTTTTCGTCTTGTTCAAGCTTGATATGCTTTCAGAATTCGAATCGGTTCTTTCCAGTGGCCTTTCAGCGATGACGAGTGGGTCCAAACTTTCGGAGGCTCCTTCTTCAGGTTCTTTCAACCCATCTTCGCAGTCGGAGGCCCACGCCATGTACTTTTTCACATCCAGCTTCGTATACTCCATCCTCTTCAAAAGGGTCCAAAGTCTCATCTCTGTATATGCCATCCAGGGGCAGCTCGGCTTGATGATAGCACGAGGTGACGCTTCGGAAGCTCCTTCTTCTTCGGAGGCTCCATCTTTTCTGAAGGCTCGTTCTTCGAATCTATCTTCGCCGTTCACGCAATTATAGATCGTTGCCAAGTGCTCTTGCACCTGCCGCATCGCCATCTCCATCTTCCTCACAAGGCCCTGAAATGTTTCTACATCCGACTCCGAGATGCAGCTCTGCTTGATGATAGCACGAGGTGATGACGCTGAGTCGGTTGCTGCTGAGGATGAAACGGAGTTGGCTCCAAGAATCATCAAGAGGAAGATGGACCAAAGACCGCACGAAAGAAGACGACTGCAGCTCACTGATCGATCCATCTCGGAATTTCATTTTAAAAGATAATTTCTAAATTCCATAATTTATGCGTTTGAGAAGAATTATGGCGATAGCGCTATATAAATATCTGTATAAGACAGTCAATAGTGGTAGTTGTAGTGGTGGTAGTAGTAGTAGTAGTAGTAGTAGTAGTAGTAGTAGTAGTAGTAGTAGTAGCAGCAGCAGCAGCAGCAGCAGTAGTAGACCTAGTAGTACTAGTAGTATAGTAGTAGTACGTAGTAGTAGTACATGTAGTAGTTGTAGTAGTAGTAATAGTAGTAGTAGTAGTAGCAGTAGTAGCACCCAGACAGCCAGAAATCGCAGTGCCCGTACCATGCCAACCTACTTAGCCCACAGCGGCAAACTCGGGGCTCACGGCATCTTCGCCCATCTGGAAACGCCCATCGTACCTCATTCGGCCCAATAGAGTAGCCCAATAGGGGGGCGGATGATCTTTCCCAAACAGGCCCAACGTATATTCTTCGCCTCATTGAGCACCGCGCGGTGCATAGGTTGCGCCTATGAATTTATCTGCCGGCCCAGCGGTGTATAAGTGCGGGCTTCTATTCATTGTTATGGCGTCGGCGTCTAGGGGCCCACTGGTGTAAATTCATCGCTATCTGTCGGCGCGGCATTGGTGTTTGTAAGGGGCCACCTATTGCTCCCCAGGCTACCATCACACTTCTCTAATGGCCTTTATAGGGCCGCTATTGGCAAATGATCGGCCGCTGTCGGCGCTATGAGGTTGGCTGTACTTGGGACTATGGGTTGCCATCCATTCTGCCTACAGTCAGCCCTCACAATGCCTCTAATGGCAATATGAAGACCAGGTGTAGACCTATAAATGTGGTTGTAACCGATTCTCAGGTGAATTTCTGCAATTTCCAATCACAAAATTAATCCCACAAGAACCCTGACATCTGAGATTCGATTTAGGAGCCCAAATATACTTCTTACATGCAATAGAAAAACGCAAGTTTCCATGAAAATAATTTTTAACAAAGTTCACACCATTCATTGTATTAAAAATAAAAACAATATTTATGACAGTAACACATGCAATACATTTTCAAAATCATTAATTCCATTCAATTGGCAAGAGGAATATTATCCAGCTAAATTTATAATGCAAGATTAATTATTTAAACATAAGACTTCTGAAATGTCAAAATCATTCATTTATCTAGAGACTTGAATCAACATTTCACTCAGAGAAAATTGAGATTGTCGGAAACAAAAGCTTATCCAACAGACTGAGTTCAGCTAAATTAGGGCAATATAAATCATATTAAAAAGAGAAAATGCAACCAAAAAACAGCCATACAACCAATATTCAATTGTTAAAATGCATGATACAACAGTCTTTATAATTATCACACATTAGATAAAAATGATTTATGTAAAAATTGAATTTATTTACTTGAAAAACTTAATTAATAAATCTATTTAAAAATGAGAATGTTAAATATTAAATTTTAAATGTTTTAGAGAAATGACTACATACACACAAACAGAACAAATGCATTCCACAAAAAGTTTACTAGCCTTCTGTTTATAACCACACAAATTAGATAATGAAGGTAAAAAAGTATCCTCAGAGCTAATTAAATTAGGGCGATATTTAAAAAACTTTATTACAGTTTTGAGTGCTAATTATAAGCGAAAACAATGTTTTAGCGAACCACTCATAAATACACATTTGTTCATAACAAGATATCAAATTGATTATTATTTCTAGTTACAACAACACCCTGATTTAAACACACTAGCATATTAAGAATAATAATAAAAATCAAAGCAACATCATTCTGATTGCATGAAAAATACAATTTTCCTCTTAAATACATTTTCAACAATTCTTCAGCACACCGCCCCCTTGACAATCATTGCATACATTAACAATCATGTTTACTGAAACGCAAACCATGTGTCAATAGAACCGCAGGTCGCACAATTCAAAAATAGATCATTGGAAATAGCTCAAATAATCATATAGTTGCTGTTTTTACACTAAAACAATATCATCTCTGCACATATAAAACAAAACATGCATTGGCAGCAAAAAAATAAACAAAAAGTTGACAAATTTGGAGTTAGTGCTTTTGCGCTCAAAGAAGATGGCATTCATTCATTCATTCAATTTATATAGCGCCTCTTCAAGATATCTACTCATAGGCACTCTCGGCGCTAACTAGCCCAAATGATATTAATTAATAGTCATAGCGAGCGAAAAATAACACGTTGCAAAACAAAACAGTTAGCTGAGAGTCACCTGTGGCGAGCCCTCACAAACACGTAGAGTTGACCATCGGATCCCCGTAGACAGCTGGTAGATGGCAGGGCATATATATATACATATATATGGCATATATAGTCTTATATAACAACACAAACATCAGCAATAACACTTAACAGAATAAATACATGTCCCCCATCTAAAATGAAATGAGTAATCACAGAAACATAAAAGTAAATGGATAAAATAGAGAAATATCAACCATAACAATAATAATCCTGTGAAAACGTATTCATAATTTTATGTAACCGCAGCGTAAATATTTCCACGTTCAGAAACTTTCACACCAATCTCATAAACACTGAAAAACCTGGCTCTTAATTAAATATTAAACCTCTAAATAACACTTTAAGAGGGGTTTTAGAGTATATAACGGCAACACTGTGGTATATAAAGGGTGGGTTAAAAAAAGAACACCCCTAAGGTTTTTTGCCAATATCTTGGCCAGAAGTAAGAATTTCAAAATGAAATTTTACAGGCTTAAAGACATTTCATATTTACACACGATGGCCAGATTTCATCACAATATTTCAAACAGAACAAAAGTTATATCACTTTTAGTGACGCCACCCACCATTTTTTTGAAGATTTAAAAGCGTATCACAAAAAAGTAGCAAAAACGCAGTTTTATTAAGTCTCGTCTCAAATAATTGTTATCAAATAGCTTTGATTTTGCCAGGTGATCATTATAATTACTTTTTTTTTAAACAGGGTACAAGTGTAGCTGCACATCACTGAGAAGTCACTTAGCAAGATTACAATCAAGTTGGTAAATAAGGAATCTGTCAGATTATTAATTTTGCTATTAATGCTGCACATCACTGAGAAGTCACTTAGCAAGATTACAATCAAGTTGGTAAATAAGGAATCTGTCAGATTATTAATTTTGCTATTAAAGCAGTAAAATTCAAATTTCTTTTAAAAAATGGCTAACGTGTCAATGACAGACAAAATATGTATTCAGACAACTCTTGAACAAGATCCTGGAGATGTAAGGCTATGAGCAACGTTTACTCTGATAAACAGTGAGAGTCTAAACATTAAGAGTTAAGCTGAGATTTGCCGTGAATGAAAGGAGATTGGCTCAATGTCGATTGGTCTGGTTTCATTGAGAAAGCCAACGGCCCCAAATCTCCGGATTTGAACCCGATGGATTGATAATTAATTGCGGAGAAATATCACAATCTGCAACCAAAACCAAGAGCGGTAAGAGAATTGATGAGCGCATTGGAGTTGATATGGGAAGATTTGCCTAAAGTTGTAATGCATCAACAGGTCCATCAAGAACTTTGCAGAGACTCAAAATAAGTTTTGGCATTGGTAGTGCTTCACAAGTTGTGAAGCACTATCAAGTTCATTTCACAATAGTTATTTCAGATGACACTTAATAAAATCGTGTTTTTATTACCTTTTCTTGTGTTACGTTTTTGAATCATCAAAAAAGGTGGGTGGCTTCACAAAAAGCGATATAGCTTTGTTTTTTTTAAAATAGTTTGATGAAATCTGGCCATCATGTGTAAATATGATTTGTCTTTAAGCCTGTAAAATTTCAATTTCGAAATTCTTACTTCTGGCCAAGATATTCGCAAAAAAACTAGGGGGTGTTTTGTTTTGGCCCACCGTGCAGACAGTGTAAAGTGCACGAACACAGCATAAGTTCCCACAACCCACCCAAGGGTCGGCTTAGCCAGACATTGGGCACAGATGCACTGGTAAAATGACCAGGACGTTATCGACCCTTGCATGACTGCCAGTTAAATTTGACTCTCCTAAATTGTGATCAATAGTTCAATTGACACTATGAAGTTCAATCGGACTGTGGCATAAGTTTTAAATAATAAAATATATAATATCTTTGTGTAATTTCAAGCTCCATTGCGATTACAATTTATAGTATGAACAAATGACAAGTTATACTTCAAGAGTCAAATTTAACCGACAGCCATGCAAAGCTTTCATAATGCTTCACTGCCTTTTAATTACGCCATCTGCCAAATGGAAGGTTGAGCAGACCTTTGGGAGGGTAGAGGGAAGCAATCCCGCAACCATGCACTTTCGTCCCAGAGTGCTGCCATTATCCTAAACCTTAGCCATAGTATTAAACAAATAAATATGTATATAAATACACAATTACACACACAATCACACATACATAAATGACCGTGGTGCTGCACGGTGGTGTAGCGGTGGCGTCGTTGCCTTGGAGCTGGAAGGTTCGAATCCACCTCACCGCGTAAGGACCTTGGGCAAGTCCTTCACTCACAATTGCTCATTGCATCAGCGTGAAACTCCGATGCAGTGTCCGCTCTGCATTCGTGGATCGCCGCCTCTGAGTGAAGAGAGCTTGAAGGGGCGCTATAACAAGTGCACATACAAACAAACAAACTAGATCTATACACAATTAAAATATTTGAAAACAAAAATAAACAAGATTATATGAGGTCATAATATACAATAATACAATACATTATTGGAATGTAGCTAGATATAATTATTACTTTAGTAAACAGGGAGTAGCGTTCCATGCTGTAGCATACCCACATTTAATATAGCAAGGCAAAAGAGCATTATAGCATTAACTGCCTTGCGCAACAGTCGTTTATGCTGTCAATGGCTTGGGAATGGAAGTTATAGTGGGTGGATTTGGTCTGAGGTTGGAAGATAATGCCACTCCATGTGGATGATAGGAATTCGACGCTCCTCTCCTGCATCTCGTTGCTCCTCGGGAGTAGAGATCCTCGCTGCTCAATGGGATTTGTTGTTCCTCTTCAAGATCACTGCCATGCTTATCGGAAGTGTGAACCATCACCAACCAATGACCGCCGTAAAACACCGACAGTTCATAGCGTCTTTTTCTTCCAACAGCTCTATGTATTGTCCTTCGAAACCATACTTTGATCTTTTCTTCAGCTGTCATGTAATCTGCAGAGGCAGTGGGTTCATTCATGTGAACAGCATCTACAGCGGTAATGACAAAAGCAATTAATTTTAAACAATTAGTCTTTCTTTGGGTGAAAATGAGCAATGCAATTGTTATTCCACAAAAAGTGTTCAGGACTATACCTCCTATACTGGCCTAACCATCCCAACACTTTCGTGAGGTACTCAAAGGTGTCATAGGAGGCTGTTAGATGCATACATACACAATCAGGGTGGCCAAACATTTAATAATATTTTTCTTTATTGGATTCATACTGGAAAACGCAGTATGTTTACATGAAACAATCCTAATTAATGTCAATCTTAAATAAAGAACAGACAGCCTGCAATGACAGGAATAGCAGCCTACAAAGCACATCTATCCTATGGCGAGGCTTCGATATTCGAACTCAGCACCGCTGATCTTCACACCAATGTGCTACCCAATCTGCCACCCAAATATACACTGATACTAAATAAATACACAGTGTGGCCACAGAAATATGACATAAGAATTCCCTAAGTTTTCTAGAGGCAACTTCTAACATTTCAAGAGAGTGTTTTAATCACTGTCTTATTAATATTAAGATTTAAAATCAATTTTTTTGGCGGCCGACTTCGCCCCTTATAGCACACCTTTCCCAGCCGTAATTTTTATTTACCATCACTGCATCTTTTTCTGTGTAATACCGCACATCAAATAACTAAATATTTATTTCAGAAATTTTAAATAACATCTCCTCAAGGTAGGTTACTCACTCATAGGTGCTACAGCGCAACCATGGCACACAAAAACAAAATACTATAGAAGAGCAGATCTCGACAACCCGGAAAGGCAGCCATGGAATCTTAGTATTAACCTCAATGTGCACAAGACTGGATGATCATTTCTTACCAACTCTTGCTCCTAGTTCTGCCCATAATTTATATTTTTAAGGAGTGTCATAGTACTTACAGTCATGACCAAAAGGTTACGACCTTATTTTTGACCTTTATTGACCTTTATTCTGATGAATATATATTGAATGAAAGACAAGTAACTTTTGATAAACAGATTATTTATACCGTCTGAAATACCTATTTGATATTTTATGTCATTACACACAACTGGGGGGAAAATTTAACTTACAATTGAATCTTTTATCAGCAATAATAGTTCAATTGTGTGAAAGTGTTGATTTTGGTGAGTTTCATTCATAACTCCAATCAAACACCAATTGACATCGACACAGTGTCCAAAATCAATCATTATTTCCATTGGAAGCATGACCTGGTGGCAGTCCAGACTTGAACACTATCGAGAATGTGTGGACAGTGCCAATGAAGAAGCAGAAGCTCTCTCTCTCTCGTCATGATCGAACTTCTGAGGCTGACTTGTTCAACTGGATTAAGGCTGTGTGTGCGAGAATATCTTGGAAGGGAATAGGGACAAATGAGTGGGTACGCACAGAAATTTATATCGAAACGATGAATAGTTACAACAAATAGTGCCAAGAAGAAAGTTCGGTTTCTTTTATCATGTTATGCGCTCAAATGGACTGGAAAAAGATGTGATGCTGGCATGCGGAGAGGGAAGTAAACAAGGGTTGCCAAGGAAAAGGTGGTTGGACAAGGTTAAAAAACAACAGGCTTGAATCTGGAAGAACTAAGGGAAGCGACATCAGAAAGAAAGAAATGGAAAAGGTTGGTCATGATGGTCGCTAGAGTTAAAGAAACTGACAGCACAAGGTGTGTGTGTGTGTGTGTGTGTGTGAGATAACACCTGAGTTCTGCTGAAAATAGGAATCGATGCCGAAGTGCATTCAAACGGTTATTAAAAACACAGAATATCACAGTAAATACTGATCCTCAAGTGATATGTCTTATTGTGGTGACATTAAATGACACACACAGTCAAAACAATGGAAATGATTTATTTTGGGCACTGTCTGTGTGTCAATGTCAATAAGTGATTTAATCAACATTGGAAACTGGCCAAAATTCACATTTTCACACAAATAAACTATAAATACAGATCAAAGATTCATTTGCAAGTCTTGATTTTCACTCACAGTGGAGTTTATTTGTATGTACACCTGTTATAGCGCCCCTTCAAGCTCTCTACTCAGAGGCGCTTCCGATTGCAGCGCGAACACTGCATCGGATTTTCATGTCGAAGCACTGAGCAATTGGAAGTGCAGGACTACGCGGCGACTTGAGGTGGATTTGAACAGGTCTGAAACCCTCCGACTGCAAGGCCATGAACATACCCACTACACCACCGTGCCCACAACTGAGTGTGATGACATTATACATCAAGTAGGCAGTTTAGACAGTGACTAAACAAACACTAAGCAAAAATTGCCCAAATTTTAAAGAGAATGCATGAGAACCAAGCCTATAAATCAAATTCTGAATATCACCAGTGCCACAAGTTGAAATAATCCACAAGAAATGAACTATAAAAAACATCCATCATGGCCATGCACCAAGACTTTCTATTTGATCTTAAGTTAACGGCCCATTTTTATCTTTAAGGTTACTGATATTGATTTGAACAAGTAACAATTTACCAGATTTTTTCTTTAGGTCAGCTTCACATGAACGAGTCGGTCAGTCATGTGGCGAACAACTCTCGTACTGTCCAGTGGTAGGTCAAGGCCTTCTGGCACGGTTGGAACGTGTATTCAGGCCACCTGTCAAGCAGAAACACGGCAAAGTACACCTTTCATTGACAGTTATCCACTGTAAGCGGCCTAGTGATGACCGTCCTAACAATGATCAAAATGCAAAACAAAAAGCAAACACTCAGTCATCGAAATAACATTCACCTTTATCAACCCAACAGTTTTCGAGCTGAGAATAATAATAATATCTTTTCTTTATTGAAACGCCTGCAAGACGCACCACGCTTTCCACTTACAAGTTATGCAGTAATCTTAATTAAACTTAACTACCAACTGAGCAGACAGCTTTGAAATTACATTGGCACTAATAGCAGCCTACAAATCAAAACCGCCCAATGGGGGCTCGAACCTGCTACCTGTCGCACTCTTGGCCAGTGTGTTAACCATTACTCTACCAGCCTCAGTTTGGGCAAGAACTCATTTATCTTGAAATTCCCGCTTCCAATTTACGCAGCAATTTTTTCAACAATTCAACCTTTTCATTTCATTACAAAATTGGTAATGTTCTCCTTAGCGTCCGAAATTATTTCAATGGTTTCAATGGTAGCATCCAATAATAAATACTCTGGGTTTAAATGATCGTTTCACCTCAGCGTCCAAAAAAATTGATGTCATTCGCCTCATTCAATAGTTGCTATCCAACTTCTATTTATATAACAATTATTTTTCTTCATTCCAGCTCCAGTTAGGCAAGAACATTTTCATCAATCCAGCTTCAATTTCAGGCTTTTCAGCAGAATGCCTGCACTAACCCTAAAACTAACCCTAATTAACCGACCCTCACGACGCCTAACCCGAGCCCTAACCAACACTCATGCGCTAAATCCCGCTTCTATTTCGCCGGGAAATATTTTTCATCTAATTTATAAATTTTAACCGGCGAGACGCGTAAAACACGCAGCTGAAAACATGTAGTATATATAATAGGATGCTACATTGAAATAATTTCGGATGCTAAAGGAAAACATTACCTGTGCAAAATTATTGTTCACCCATCCAGCTTCGATTTCAGCTAGATTGTTTTAATAATTTATGCCATTTGTATTTGAATAAAAATTATTTTCACCATTCCAACTTCTACTTAGCAAGATTTCTTACATATTCTTGGCATCAATCGGACCAGCGCTGACCCACACAATGACGAATGGTTTATGACGCCAACATAAATGCCTAACCCTCGGAATGAAAATATTCTTGCTTACATTAGTTAGATTGCAGAAAATTTATTGCTTAAATGGAATTGGATTGAGTAAACGTGTATTTTAGCACATGTGGTAAATTATTCGCCATTGCATGGGTTTCAGCATTAGTCGCCTGGCGGTCCGCTAGTCACTTCGTTCTTGAAAACGTTCACACGTAACTTCTGATCAATTGACATCATGAGTACTGTGTTAGTCAGTCTAATCTGCAAGGTTTGGCATTTTGGGGTCAACCTGAATTTCGAAACCAGACCCCCAAAACGTTAAAAATACACAAGCATCTGATTTCCGGAAACTAGCTTTTAGTAGAATCTGGGACTAATAATAATTATGATATTAGTCCAAGGTAAAATACACGGAGCCGCGTGCTTCAATGCGTGTCAAAAGTGATATCTTTATGCAACAAAGCAAAGACAAACAAAATATTAACTCACCGTTTTAACGTCAGGACTATAAATTGCCAAGGCACACAAAACGCATGGAAATCTAGACAAAATGTCACATTGATCGTTTCTTTGTTAAACTTGATCGCCATTTTCTTCGCTCAATTGCGCCATTTTTCCGGAAGTGCACCATAGACATGGTACATGATATGTAAGATGCGCAACCGCTTAATTTAATTAAGTAAGTAAGGGTACTCCATTAAAAGCAAGCGAACTCTAAGCACTTAACATGTCCATTTTTTACTAATGGCGGTAAAGAACTGTAATTACGAGAATATTATACACTGCCATTTACCCTAAGTCATGCCCCAAATATGATTCGACTCTTGCTGAAAATGCAGATAAATTTTTTTGTAAATAAGAAGTTGTGCGCTAGGCCTAGACCTAAAATTTAAAACCTTAGGCCCTACTAATTTAACTCTCGACCGTTTAGGACAGTGTCAGATCATATTTTCGCATGATACTGCATACATTTTATGCAGCTCTAACAATGCTAGAAGATGGAAAATATAATTATACGACAAGGACAAAAGCATGCCAAATGTGATTTCCATTTCGAAGGGTTCGATAGGCCAAGGCCTATATCCGAAACATGTTTCCGAAATCGCAATTCTTCAGTTATTTCATTTCAATGGCATTTCATTAAAGACTTGTCTTTTCAAACCTGTTCCTACTGACAGCGCGGTAGTTGATAGAATTCATGCCACCTATGTGCATGCACGCATGCATGCATGCATGGATGCATACATGATTGCATCATGCATGCATGGAATCATGGATGCATGCATGTATGTACGTACGTACGTGCGTACGTACGTAGGTGTGTATGTATGTATGTATGTATGTATGTATGTATGTATGTATGTATGTATGTATGTATGTATGTATGTATGTATGTATGTATGTATGTATGTATGTATGTATGTATGTATGTATGTAGGCCTATGTACGTATGTATGTGTGTATGTATGCATGTGTGTATGCATGTATGTGTGTATGTATGTATGTTTGTGTGTATGCATACATGTTTGTATGTATGCATGTATGTATGTATGTATGTATGTATGTATGTATGTATGTAGTGTGTATGTAGTATGTATGTATGTATGTATGTATGTATGTATGTATGTATGTATGTATGTATGTATGTATGTATGTATGTATGTATGTATGTATGTATGTATGTATGTATGTATGTATGTATGTATGTACTATGTATGTATGTATGTATGTATGTATGTATGTATGTATGTATGTATGTATGTATGTATGTATGTATGTATGTATGTATGTATGTATGTATGTGTGTATGTATATATGTTTGTATGTATGCATGTATGTATGTGTGTATGTGTGTATGTATGTATGTATGTATGTATGTATGTATGTATGTATGTATGTATGTATGTATGTATGTATGTATGTATGTATGTATGTATGTATGTATGTATGTATGTATGTATGTATGTATGTACATGTATGTATGTATGTATGTATGTATGTATGTATGTATGTATGTATGTATGTATGTATGTATGTATGTATATATGTATGCATGTATGCCTGTGTATATGTATGATCACTTGCTATTGCGCCTGTATGAATTACTACTCAAAGGCGCGCCCTACTATACAGCGCGGACAATGAATCGAGTTTCATGCCGAAGGGCATGAGTAATTGCGAGTGAAGGATTTGCTCACGGTCCGTGTACACGCGGCAGCGTGAGATGGATTCGAAACCTCGACCTTCTGGCTCAAAGATACAAAACATCACCGAATCCCAAAAAGTAGGTCTATATAGGCCTACCACTTGTATAAGCTTAGGTTTAATCTACTCTTAAAATATTACAGGAGTATATATGTCCTACGAAGAAGTGGTCTTATTTGCATCCGTCAAGTGTGTATGTATGCATCATATACTTGATCACTATCCTAAATGGCCTACAAAGCACCAGTCATAATATTATAATTTATAAGAGGTCGTTGGCGCCAAGATAAACCTTGCAGCGCACGTGTAAGGAAAGCCGTTGCTAAATAGCCTATTGAGGTTCCTTTGTTTGAAGCCAATGAATAATTTGAAACCTGGGCTGCGCTGCTACCTCCTCTCCCCACGCTTCTCCTCTTGTTTCCCTATTGAATTCACGGCAGCGTCCCACCCTTCCACACCTCCCACGCAAACTTTGTGGGCTGCGCTGCTACCTCCTTTCTCCACGCCTCCCCTCTTGTTTCCCTATTGAATTCACGGCAACGTCCCACCCTTCCACCCCTCCCACGCAAACTTTGGCTGACAGGCCAATTTCGTTAAGTCTGCGATGGCAGACTGTTGGGCCTTGGTTGTGCCCCCATCTCGCCATTCAAAATGGGTGGATCGCTATGTGTAAGATTAAGGGCCACTCAAATTACTCAATTGTTCGGCAGTCGCTGAGATCGTGGCGAATCTTGGTGGCGAAGTGGTGGAAACCCGCAATTGGCCGACGCCAGCATTTATACCACCAATTGCTCCAATGGGCCCCCATCAGGACGATGAGGCAGGCTGTCTGGGCAGTAGTAGTAGTAGTAGTAGTAGTAGTAGTAGTAGTAGTAGTAGTAGTAGTAGTAGTAGTAGTAGTAGTAGTAGTAGTAGTAGTAGTAGTAGGCCTAGTAGAGTAGTTGTAGTATAGTAGCAGTAGTAATAGTAGTAGCATGCAGTGTAGAGGTACCGTAATCGCAACATAGCAGCAGTGGTAGAATTTGTGGTAGTGGTATTAGTGGTGGTAGCAGTATCTCTCTCTGTCTGTCTCTGTCTGTCTCTGCAGTCTCTGTACATCTGTAATTCTGTATCCCTCTCTAATCTCTATCTCCCATGCTATATAGCCTAGGCCTATTCTCTGATAACTACAAAAAAATTATTGCTTACTCGCTGTAACTTGCATAACCTGTTGCAGCCTTTCAACGCTCGTATACTCGGACACAGATGATGAGAAGCAGCAGACGACAAGTCTTCAAGTCTCCTGCAGTCTTCAGTTGCTGCTCAATGCATCCAATGTCTTTGCGTACCATATTCCTTCGTCTATTTAAGCGATCAAGATGCGAGCACATGCTGAGAACCCTTATGGTTTTGCACCGTTGTTAATTGACATGAACCGACTTGATCAAACGACATTCGAGTCTATTAGCCCACAGTTGAAGTCCAACGATTTTGCGATTAGGATATAGGATATACATATATATATATATATGTATATATATATATATATATAGAGCCTATATATATATATACGTCCAACTCTGAAGCATCGGAAAGTGCGATAGCCTATCAGTAAAAGACATAACCGTTGAAACTCGCGATAGATGTCTTTGTGATAATGTGATGGATTTTTAAGTTGGATCATAATGGCGTTCATAAAAATTAATATGTTTGCACTGGCAGAATAACATGTAGCCTAGTCTACCCTGCAAACTGCAGTTGACCGAGTCGATCGAGCGAGTCGATAGTGAGTCGAGTCGATCGAAAGATTGTCAAGTCGATCATTGTACTTGAAAGTCGAGTCGAGCGTTGGTTTTGTCAAATCGAGTCGAGAGGGAGGGAGGATAGAAGGAAGGAAGGATAGAAGGAAGGCAGGAAGGAAGAAAGAAAAAGGAACTTGTCTGTAGATTACAAAGCAATAGTAGGCCTATAGAGGCGAACGCCATCGTTTCTGTTGCGGTTCCGAGCACATATACATGTGTAGTTGCACTGTCGTCTCTGGCTAGCACCGGAAGGAGATGGGAAAGGTGAATTAAGTGCTACACGCATCGTTGTCAAGAACACAGAACGTGTCGCTCAACCGAACGAAACCGCGTGTGATTTGTGTGTTTGACAGACCGATCAGACGGTCGGTCGGATGGAAGCCAGGTCAGCGCCAACATATGTTGTTCGTATGGTTTCCTCTGACGTTTCATTCAAAGTGACATCTGGCCAGTCAACGGTTCGTCTATACTCTATAGTTTACATGTGTTTTGGCTCCTTGCTGAAGCTCTTCTTATACGCCGGTGTTTGCATCAGTGTGGCAGCCAGTCAGACACTGTACCATAGTAACTTAGTGAAGTCTAAAACTCTGATGTAAAGAATGGTGGCTGCTCGGCGTGTGAACGATAAGTTTTGCCCTTCTGCTGCTCTCCACTCGCTTCCCAGTGACTCTGCAGGATCTTTCTATCGTCTTCACTACTCTGTGCTGACATGTACTCAAAATCCACATCGATAAAGAATTGAAGAATTGAAACTGCTGACCTTCTTACTCCTGAGAATCTATCTTATTGGAGTGTTCATCAACAATTGATGACAAGAAGCAAGAACATCGCAGAAACCCTTGGAATGACCCTTCTGGAAACCATGACGTAATTCAGAAGGGTTGTCCAGATAAAATGTTGGAGGAACCAATTCCTGTAGCTGGGAGACTAGAACTAAGACACAGAGAAAAAAAGCGGTGCCAGTGGGTTGTGACAAAAGAAGTGGAAACGGAAAAGAGTGGATGGAACAGGGTACGCTTTCTTTGAAGAAAGTCCGAAAAGTGATAGTGAGGAATGAGCGCGATGATGCTGGATGAACAAGAGAGGAAGGCGAACGTAGAATTTTCAAAAGGCAGCAAAGCTGCAGCATCAATTATTGTGAACATCAGAATTCAACGTGAATGTACAAAAATATTCAAAATTTGATCTTTCAAATATCTAATCCAGCCTCTTAACAAGTTCAGAGCTGTTCCACGTTTGTTCCGAACATGCCTGGGACATGTAAAGATGGGATAGAGTTGGGCTTATTTCACTAGAGAATCAAACATGCTCACACATTGCTCAGGGTGTATTCCACTGAAATGCAGGAAACAAGAGCATGAAAAGTGAGCAGCAAAGCAAAGTCATGGAGCACTCAAACATTTCTAGTGGAAAATTGTGGATAGACGCACATTAACTCATGTACAGGATCCTCCTCTAAGACACTATAAATAATTGTCTTATCAATATTATATAGCTTGATTAAGCATGAAAATGCAATAATGCATGGTATATAATTTCATCGTGTCACAATTACACATAAAATAACGTTGAGAGAACATAAAACATATCACATTGTCGATTAAAACAATTTTCATCAGATAAAAAAGAACCTTCCGCCGTAGTACGCCACTCAAGCAATCTGCTCCAGCAAAAACAGAGTACCGGTAACCAACGCAAACAGATGACTCACTGTACTGCGACCTGCTCCGAGGGATATACTCCAACTAAATTCTCATCATGTTCAGCAGTGGTACCAACTCACTTTCCACACGCTTTGACTTCAAAGTATAAAGAAAAACAGTTGGCGGAAATAATTGAACATCAAAACAGCAATTAGTCCGTTACTTTAAGTGCATGTGCACAGCATCACAAACTGACCATGATGCCGATATGCTAGAACGGCAGAAAAGAAAAACAACATCCCAATAAAAATAATTTTCACACTCACAAAAAAAGAAGTCTACAACAGTAAAGAGCTGCAAAATCTGTTTCAAAATAAGCTGTGTGCACAATCAACACGCTCCACAGGCACACTTGCTCACGGCCCAGCCAGCAGCTTACAATTCAAGTCCAAAATGATTTTGCTCTGCAGTTCAGCAACAATGCAAATTTTTCATCACTAACTCTTAATCAAAGCACCTACCTAACGGATAACAACAATAAAATAAAACTTCATCTTTAAATAAATAGTTCAACCTCGGAACAAAATTATGTGTAAAAGACATAGTAACAAATAATCAGAAGTCTAAACTTCATTCACTGGCAGTCAAGAGAAATTATGTACAATAGTCATATATAATATGGCTGAGTTTATTGACAAAGTTCCCAACACTCAGAAGAAAATAACTCTCAATCGTAACCACATGAACCACATGCTCGGCTTGAACAGCACACGATGCTGTAGCACAGCTGTCAACCCTGGCAATCACAGATTCCGAACATGACACAGAATTGTTTAAACTTGTGATGCCAAACACCGATCGAGTCCTACAGAACAAGATGATGACAAAGATGGTACAAAGCATATCAGATTTTGTTGTGCTCTGCATGCAGATTTCTAATTGTTGCAGAATGGATTTTGTGGCTTATCATCTGATTTAGTATTTCTTGGAGATACAGATGACAAAGGAGACATTTGTAACAAAGAAATAAATAGCAATGGACAGAGAAAATGACATGCAAGGAGTCCAGGGTTCCATTTCTTGTCACACATTCCTAGCTGCCCAGTAATGTACAGCAATTAATCATTTAACATCGTTCTTAACAATGTTCTTGAATTGCTCTTTAAGGACATCAAATCAATAACCAGACGTACTGGTACATACATACGGTTCTGACCTTTCAATAATAATCCTTAAGGAATAACTCAGCCATCACAATCCACAGACAATACATGCATCGAGATATTCACCCAGAACATTTTAAGAACTTACCAAAAAAGCACTGCTTAAGAAAGTATGACATGAAAGAAATCTTAAATATGTACTAGTTTTAGTATTTTCATGACTGCTGAGCTTCAAGTCAAACACCGCAAATATCCTCGTCATCTTCACCACTAGGCCATCATCCATCTGCACAAGTTTAGTAGACTGCTGCTGCTGAAATATTCCATTCAGCTCTTGATCGACAGCCAGCCGTCTATTGTTACTTTGAATCTTCATCTTCACCAGTTGAGTATGCTTTCATCGATCTTCGTTCTGTTTGCAATTCTGACAATAATTCTGCCGCTTCTCATCCAACAGCATTTTACAGAAGAACAAAAGTCACTGATTTCAGTCAGACGAACTTTGCAGTTTCTGTTCAGCACCGCTCCCATGGTCTGAGTGGTTGCCATGGGAACTCGACTGCAGCTGCTGCTGTCCGATCTTCTCTTGACCCCAAGAGTTAAGACGAGATGGCGATCCTGGAAACGGTCGAGCCCTCATGCCATGAGAGGGACGATTTCCCTGGTGCGTGTTGTAGCCAGAGCCTGGTGGTGGTCCCCGGTTTCGCTGTGCCAACTCTCCGTCAGTTCTTGGGTCTTGGTCGGCGAGTTCGTACTGCGTGTTTTCCAGTCGAGTTATCAGTCGTTCGTCCTTCTCGCCAAATTCTCCGCCCATCAACGTCGGCTCACCAACCACCATCACATCCTGGCATACAAGCAAAATATATGCACGTGATACATCAACAGAGTCTGGCTACAGGATTTACTTTGTCAACTCTGAACTATTTCCATTTACTCAAATCAAAAAAATACTATAAAGTATAACACATACGGTAATACTGTAACTGAGAATGGAATACGATAGTAACTATAAAAAATACTATATCAAGGTTTCTAAGTTCTGTGATATTATATACACAAAGGTAAAGTGTGGAATAGCACTGGCAGAGTCTCAAAACTGATGACAAAGCATGGTCGCCAGTTGTGGGCACTGTGGCAAATTCCACATTCCAAGAAAAAACTGCAGCAATATTGCATCTGATATTGGTAATGCAAGTACACACGAGTGTCATCAGTAAGAATTGAACAACAACGATGGAAGAACAAGCACAGCACCATAATAAATCTGTAAGAATTAAATACAGCCACTGCGTCCCATGTGGAATGACTCGTTCATTGAATCACAGATGAATGGATTCCAAGATCCTGCATACATATTTCACTGCAAGTGTATCGCAGCACCAGCTGTTTAATCCCTAGCTCACGCTAGCACCACATTATACTGCTGGGTGACGGATGCAATTGAGTGCAACAGTGGCAATTGAATACAAACAAGGCCCAGGGCGATCACATGGAGTCAAACCTGCAACCACATGATCCACGACAAAGCGCACCAACGAAAGACCATCATGTCACTAAAATCTGTGCTTAAATGTTGAGTATTGGTCCAAGTTCTCACTATATAATGCAGAATGTAAACGCTATACCTATCCTGAGACAGGTTCTGTACAGAAACCTTGAGCAAGTCCTTCACACACAATTTCTCAACATCATCAACTGAAGCCTGTCATTAGATAGAAGTTCTCAATACATACAGAAATAATATCAATAATAATACAATCATTAAAAAAAACCATGACATCATATTTCAAGCATTAGTGGTTTTTAGTGGTTAGTTAACGCTTACACCAAGCACTGGGTTGAACGGAGGGCACTCGGGCGACCTCTTCTGGCGACCACCGGAAGTCGTTGACGGAGCGTTCGTGTTGTTTCCACCGGAATTCTGGGCAGCGGTTGACTTGCGCTTGCGACGTTTGTTTGGCTGCCGATTCGTCTCTAAACATCACATTTCATCAAATATATATATATGTAAAAAAATTATAAATCTTAAAATCTTGATTAATACTTAAAAGACAAGCATGCATGAAAAGCGATAGGAGCAGAGACAAAATTTAAGCAAATGCAATAGCAAAGGTCAAATTGAATGAAGATCTACTCCGAGATGATGGGGTAAATGTCTGGGAGAATTTACCCATGTGGAAGTCTAAAGGGAGATGTTGGCAGGAAATGTTTTAGGGAAATATCCACGGGGTGGGGGGATCTTCCAGACTCGAAGTGAACATGTCATACAAAAATGTGTGAAGTACGGGTAAATGATATGAAAATAAAAAAATCGAGCAAAACAGAATTGAGATAATATTCATATGAATTCTGGGTCGCAAATTTTCCAACAACAAAAACCTCAGCCATGGCATAATAATAATTATTCGTTGCTCTTTCATGGATACAGCATCACTGTGATTTGAGAAAACAGCTGTTTAGACAATTATACAGTATCTTCAGTAGCAACTCCATGTCCATGAAATGCACTTTTTGGTATGCTATCGATATAGATTGTCTGCATTATTCCGAAGCAACTAAGAAAATCAATAGAATTTATTCAATCGTGACCTTCGACAAATCTACAGATTCTGTGGCAATGCAGAGCCTTTACAATGACTGTCATATGACGGAGAGAGAGTGATAAACAGAAATTAATTCCAAACACTAAATTATGGACATTTCAAAATGAATTTCATACAGCTTTCCATACAGAAAGCAGTTACAGACCTGGTGGTGCTACCATTCTCTGCCACTTTTGAAATAGCGTCGTTTTTAGGCAGTCGCGTGGGCTAAGTCCATAGGCTTTGTGTCGTGACATTAATTCCTGCATCGGCTCCAGTATCACACAAAGCTAAGCCAGAAACGAAATACAATAAGACAAAATTATTTCAACTGCACGTTCGTGTGCATGTGTGTATGTACGTAAGTATATAAGTATGCAGAAGGCATATATGTAGGCCAAAGTATGCAAGTAGTTAGGAATGGATGGATGCACATGAACAATATGCATGCAAGCAAACAAGTGAAGATGTGTATGTATGCAGTTATCAAAACGCTTAAAAACACTCCTTAGAAGCCTAAACACTTATATGGTTCAGGAAGAACGACAATTTATCTGTAGCTGAATGGTGTCAATAAAACTGTTGAAAGATCATCTAAACTGATTACAGTTTGACCTTTGACCCAAGAGATCTCATTCACATGATTTGTTAAGCAAACAACAAGTCGGTAGGAATGGACGATTTTTACCCGAAGAAAGTTGAGCGTATAGTTTGTTAGTCCCTGACGAGTGACGTTCTGTGAAATCTGTTCGGCCAGAGCAGGATCATGCTGCTAGAACACAGTTCAAGTAATATATAATTAATATAATTATATACAATATATATAATTAATTATATATACATAATATATAATAATATATATATTAATGCATAATTAATTTTATAATTAATAGATTTAAATGCACTGTACAGTTAAGTGCTTAAATTATGGCACTTTTTCTGTAAGAACACCAAAAATGTGTATAGAGCATACATATCCATGTGCTGTTACAGGCATCTTAGTTCATAATCACTACATCTTTAGCACCCTTGTGTGATACATAAGAGATGCTTTTTAAGTCTTCAGAGGCATACATATGCACATACATACATACATACACACACACATACAAGCACACATACATACAATCATACATACATAGAATATTACATACATACCTGTACAGCAACAATGCTTCGTGGTATCAGTTCACAGTGTTGTCTAACAGCAAAATGCCAAGTACGAATCCTCATAAGATCATCGAATGTAAACTCTAGAATGAGACGTCCTTCTGTCAAAACCTAATCGAAAAGAAACAGATACAGCAAATAGCTTTTTAAAAAACAAGAAAATCCTAGCAATTCACAAAGATAGGTGTATGAGAGTCTGAACAGCGGGTTCAAACCCACAATTGTTAGATAAAAAAATCAAGCTCAAGTGAGGAGTAGCTTATTGCATCCATTGTGTCATTGAGTCAGGGAAAAACCAAGTTCACGCACAATATGAATCTTTCATACATGTGCTGACATTTTCTGCCGATGGCAAATGTCATGTTAAAATCCATCATTTAATGCTCTTAACACGTTAACATTGAAAGTGCACTAAAGTCGACAGGAAAACCAATACAGTTCATCTTTAGAGTGCTAAGCCATCATAGCTGAAATTTATAATCATTAGGCCAATCTTATTTTACAAGCCAAAAAAACGTTCATTAATGACTTTCACACAAACAGTTTTCAGATGACTGAAAGAATGATGCCTTCAAACATGGAGCTTTCAAGTTACAGAAGTTTATAAAAGAACTGAAACACAAGGAATTCAAACCTAAAAACCAAAAATGAATTTAATTCCAATTAAAGTACCTAGTGAAGAGTAATGCAGATGGTTTAGCATACCTTCGTGAAGACAGGGCAGGTGTGATGTGCCACCATCGTCGCTTGGTCTGAGTCAAGTATTATGGCTGTGTTATGAAATGACTCCTTTGAATGCTTCAGCACAAAGAATAGTTCGGTCACACCACCCTCGAATAGACTACGGAAATAACGAGGAATCAAGGTACGCCCAATTGCTACAACAAAAACAATGACTATCAAACACAACAGACTTTAGACAGCAATGCAGCGCAAACTGGTTGCCTTCACCAAAACCTTCAGCTGAAAGTTTTCAAGAAATAATTGGCAGGACAAATTCATTGAAACTTCAAACTCCAAATAGTTCTGAAAAATTTGGTACAACCAAAATGTCTATATATGAATTTAATTATATAACCCTGTGCTTGAATCATCACTATAAGCTACAGATCCAAAGAGAATCGCTTTCACTTGGGATTCTTGACTGACAAAAACACTGAATGCACCCAGGGTATAGAGTTCGTCAATCGCTTGTCTCTGAATGTGTATTTTGTCGCTGTCAAGGCGCCCTTGTAGCGGCATGGCTGCGTTACGGCGCCATAGAAATTGTCATTGTTATTATTATTTAAAATCGGTCACAATGCCCCAGCTTACAATTGAACAGGGTCATCTGATTGTGTTCTTCTGATGATACCATAACCTAGAGCTGTTCTTGCGAGTAATAAAGCTTTTAGTTTCTGGATCCAGATTTTGGAGCCATCTCCTTGCATCTACTCAAACTGTTCAGTTGTTTATGTCATTTTGACTCTGCTTATAAATCACTTTTTCCAAAACTGATTATCCACTATAGGCTGCTGCTCCGTTTAATTGGACTGATCTTTTACATATTGACTGTACACAGTTTGAATTTGTTGCAACCATTAATAATTTAAACCATGCGTAACTATGTGGCTAAAACTGCACCACCCTCACTTGTGTGAATATAAGTTTTGGTTCTGATCGCTGCCATCTGATAATCTAGTAAATTATACCAGAACTTACTGTATCTCTTCAGCCCATCTTCCAAACAGAACGTCAAAGTCAGAATAGCATCATCTTCAAAGAATTCAGTTGCAAATGCATCCCACCAAAGATTATCAGTTTCCTAAAACAACAAATTCAGCCACATGTATGTTTCTATTATATGTACTGGCAACTGCACTTTCTGTATACTGAAAACAGACAGGCCAAGAAGTACCATATCAAGCAGTGAAGACTCAGTTAAGTGACTGCCTTTAATATGCACAGTTAGCGCTTGATGTGCATCACTTATAAGCCTTTACACATCAAGCCTGGCACACTGCAGTCATCGGTGCATATATTTGATGGTTCCCCACCAGCTAAATTATCACTCATGTGATAGTACATAATACAGAAATTAGCCTTTGTTTCTGAAAGCTGGGACCACAGGAATCTGCATTGCAAATCATACGTGCACACTGCACAGTCACTAGTTGGTCCTTGTGAAAACAAAATTGACGTAACCAATAAAACATCATGAATGCAGAATACCACTCTGCGTCTGACTTGATATTATGCTAAAAAATTGCATCATTAACGATTAACAATTGGACCGAAAATTGCACATCGGATCTTGCTTACGTCCGTCCATTGCTGTAGTCTTCTGTTTAGTTCGTAGACTCGGTAATCTGGTTGACCCATGAATGGCATACGAGGCCTGCAACAATGTGCATACCAAACTCATCAGGTATGCAAAAGATTTACAAGGTGTACACATGTATGACTCTACAAATGCCTGAATGAAGAGCATTTCGAAAGTGCCCCACACTAGCCAAGATTCCAGGATGTAAGGCAGAGTAGGATAAGGAATATCAAAGTATTAAAGCAAGGCAGGCAAGGCAATAACTGTCCAATTCAGAATGTTTAACCAAACAGAATATATCACTAAAGAATAAATAATCAGATTTACAAAATGCATGGAATCAAAAACTATATACATATCATCCAGCACTTTAAGCAGGAGGAACTGAATTGCTATCCATGCAAAACCACACCATGTTCAAATTTCTCTTTCACATGATTGTCTCACTGGTTATAATCCACCGTATGTTAGGAAGCTATTATATCAGTCTCATAGATCTACTCCTGGTCACAGCTCGACATAATCTGCTAAGCAAGGTGACCAAATTGCTCGACCAGGCTAACCTTCACAGAGGTTTCTGGTGGTTGGTGCATCATTCTAGAAATGGTTGCTCAGCCACCCATGTCTACATTTCTTTGTCCGTAGACCTGTGCCAGAAAACCATCATGCTTGATTGGTGGTTTTATGCTGCTACAAAAGGAGCACTTCTGGAGAGTTCATTTAAAGTGGCACTATATAAATGCGCAATTATAATTACCTAAATATTAACACAGAAGAGATATTACCATCATTCAGACCCATTTGAATTACGGTAAGTTGATGGGAAAGTCTAAGCGGACATTAGAACATTTAGCTGGTTATAGCACCTGGGAGACATGGAAAGTTCCCTGTGACTGTTCGGATACATAGATACACATCAGAACGAAAGAACAATCCACACAAACAGAACTTCAGAACAAGGAACGAAACTTGCATCATGATGATATCTTGTTCCAAAGGTCTTGGCATCATCTGCTGAACAGGCATCCTGAACTGAGCAGGCATAAAAAATTGTCCAGGTGAATGAGGTGCTGCCGCAAGAGGGCTCAGAGGGGGGCCCTTTCCTGGTTCCTCCAGGTTGACAACAATTACCAGGAATTAAAAACTGCACACTAAAAAACAGAAAAACATAAATATTAAAATGTTCAATCCTGAATATGATATAAATTCAGATGTGTCTACAAGTCTACAGAGCTCTATTGAATGAAATGCAAAACTGCAGTGCAGTCACTTCACTATTTCAAATAACTCTACGCACCATGAATTTATGTGCATGCACTTTTCGAAATAAGTGTGAGTTCTTGATCAATGTGAGATGGGATGCATCATGGGATGCATCATGATGCACTGAATGAGACTGGGTGATGAAAGATGATGATTGACGAGAGTAGTCAGGAGCAGGAAGATCACATGCATGCGGCATCAGTATGAATGTTGAAGTCACTAGTAAGTAAGATATTTATATCAGAAATTTAGCTGAAAGTCAAAGGAGTGAGACAAAGTCAACAAGATAGATAGAGGAGGCTTTGTAACACCAGGTAAGTAGGAGAATTATGGATGTTGAACACTGTTCGTAGATAAGAAGCAAATCTGAGAGTAACAGAAGCGTATTAAAAATAAGTAAAAGCTAAAACAAGAGAAGTCCAGCACAATGGTTGGATTGAATGCGATATTGCCACCATAGTTTTTAAAGGATGTTAAAAAATTAGGTGCACCATGCAATGAAAATCAGAATGGCTGTAATAAACAGATGGGTAGTGGGTAGTGATTGGTGAGATAGAGATTTATGTCTTATTTTAGGCTATGAGATGAGTTGGCCCCCATCAAGTGGTTTGGGTTAACAGCGAGAATAATTAATGTTTAAGCAGCAGGAACGCTGAAGAGCTTATTGGGGCGCATGTGTTTCCAAGGTTCCATGAGCAGTGGGAACGCAAGCCAAGAATGTCCACGTTCCCACCCACTTTAAACCCTGAGACTCACCTAAATAAACAAATTCGAGGAAATACAATTTAAAGAATTTAGTGGAAAGTACAAGCACACGGCCCTAACAGTATACTGGTGACTTTATTTCACGAAGATAAAACGAAGTAGAGCAAGTGATGGTCAGATCAACGGTGTGACTATTGATGCGTCTTGGGAAGTCGTTGTGCTGGACGAGGTTGGCTGAACACAATCAATAAGCTAAATAGCAAGAAACTGAGTCAACGTAAACGTTGAAGCCACCCGCAAGCAAGCGCGTTGGAAGCAGTGGCTGTAGGTGGTAAAGTGACAATAGCTAAGGAAATCAGTTGAAAAAATAAAGGGGCTTAGTTATAGTAAGCGGGTCCCTATGTTGGTTAGGGTTCAGGTTTGGGGGTCGTGAGGGTCGGTTAGGTTCAGGTTAGGCATCGTGAGGGTCGTTTAGGGTCAGAATAGGCATCGTGAGGGTCGGTTAGGCCCGTTATGGTTAGGAATAGGGTTAGTGCAGTCATTCATTAACATAGGGGACCCGCTTACTATAACTATGCCAAATAAAGGTTTTGGACAAGTAAGTACACGAAGTTGGAGAACGACAGAGGTGATGTTGAACAGTGCTGTCAGCAGATCTGAAACGGGGCTGAGAGTGATACAAGCGCATTACATTGTTACCATTAAAGTTGAAACTTAACGACGTCCTATATGGAACATCGCGATAGTTTGCACAAATGATAAGACGCCAACAATTCACGCAAACCTAATATATCTGAAAACATTAAGACATTTAAATAAATACACACGTAACGTAACAAAACAGTCCGTGCGTTCCCTATTCTATCGTAATTTTAATATTTTCACATCCTAGGGTCTGCTCAACGTAGGCTCCGAACATGCTCGGAGGTTTACTTGTTTATGGTATAGAACAGAATTGAGTAAGGTGAATAGAGCTAGAGCAGACAAGTTTCCTTCATGATTAACTTATAATTATTATAGTTGCTCGACATGATGCTAAGGACAGACATGCTAAAACGACAATAAATTATTATCTCCCGTCCAGTGAATAAGGTGATTCACCCTACATTGCTTTTGAACGCTGTAAGACTGTAACGGTTATAACCATTGGTCTGGGCCGTTTGGGAGCGCTCTAGGAACCAATAGGCTACAAATACAAATGATCTTTATCACAACCTAGAATAATACAGACGATTTAGAACGAACATGAACAATTAATGGTCAAAACTCCTGGGATTTTTCCCTGGCACGGTAGCCATGTGCTTATGACTTTAATCTAGGCTCTGATCAGATCTCCTTTGGGCCGGAGGCGTGTTTCCAAAAGCCTGCACGGCCCAACGCCCACGACCTCCCATTGGGCAGCAACACTGGAAGAGGCGAAGACCGTAGGGGGAGAAGGTAGTTGATGTTAGCAGTTGTTGGTGAAGCTGCAGTGTTGGCTATTAGCTTGACCAACAACTGCTAAACAACCAACGCAAAAATCAAGAATCTAATGACGACACTAACCCTAACACTAACCCTAACCGACCCTCACGACGCAAAAATCATAAGAATCTAATGACGACACTAACCCTAACACTAACCCTAACCGACCCTCACGACGCAAAAATCATAAGAATCTAATGACGACACTAACCCTAACACTAACCCTAACCAAACGTCACGACGCGAAACCTTACCCTATACGCGAAAAACACTATAATAGGTCTTCTATGTTATAACCATGCTTAAATTTAACGATAAAGAGCGCTAAAGATTACCTGTGCAAAATGTTCCTCCATACGTAGGGTCATTTGTAAGAAATTTTAAACGTTTTACATTGCAATTCGTCAAAAATCGTCAGAGCCTGCCGATCACGCACGTGTTGTTGATAGTCTACGAAGGGATGGGCCAGACATTGGGCCAGACATTGTACTCGACAACCTCCTCCCCTACGGAAATCGCCTCTTCCAGTATTACTGCCAGTAGTAGTCTTTTTAATTTTCTGGATGTCTTTTATTATTTCCTGAGGGGGGTGCTCGGTAGTGCAGTGGATAGCTCGGTAGTACCGTGGTTAGTAGTCTTTTATTATTTCCCTGATTCCTCCTCTTCTCCTTTGGGGTATTTTATTATTTTCCTGATGCATAATTAATTACTTAGCTACCTTTTAAGAAGCCTGATATTGAAGATAAATTAAGTTAAAATGGTGCTAAAGGATAATCTGGGGGTTTTTAATTGAAGAAAATATCAGCTAATAAACCAGTTAAAACCAGTTAAAAATTAAGGTCGTAAGAATACTGCCGAAAAGTCTCTAGCTAATATATTTAGTGCGATGTGCGAATAAACGAATATCTCGAGAAAATCGGTATTGGCTACGAAAATTATGCAACTACCGGTTGAATTGTTAAACGCAGCTCCCGTTCCCCCTCCGCCCGCAATTTGCATGTAATTCGCCCCATTTCTATACAGGTAGACGTTACCAGGAGCGGTACTACTGTTACCAAATTCTATGTACGTCGAAACGAAATAGTATCCGGCTTTACCGGGAGTGAAACGGGTCATTCCCGCACTTATAACACCATCGGTTTTGAATCTTACACTATCGAAAGTAACTCTTGTGTGAGTTTTAGCGATTAAGAATTGCCAAGTTAAAGAATGAATGCTAAGCGCGGGACCGATTGAGATAGAATCTACATACTGCTTCGTAGCTGCATCGCTGGCGTTGTTGGGTTCGTGTAGTCCTGTAATGTAAGCATCATGCATAAAGATGGACTTATACACATTTATTTTAGACGGAGGAGTGCCATCGAGTGACTTAACCATCTCTAACATGATTTCATTGTTTATTCTAAAACGAAATCCATCCATCGATTGTAATGTAATAGGATTGTTTAACGAACATTGTAGTTTATTTCGTATACTACCTAAGAAAATAGTGAATTCTTTATTTTCTCCTCTCAAGTCCTTACAACCCATTGAACGCAGACGATCGGAGCCAACGTTTAAGATTAGATCACCAGTCATGGTATCACCAGTTTTAGACACCTTCAATGTAACTTGTTCATCAACGTATTTCTTATTCGTCAAATGATTATCGTTGGACGGAGAATCGTCGTGATTCGTTATCAAATCAATGGCTTGACCCCAACTTAAGGCCTCATCCATTCCTGCTGTCAAAGGCTTCGTTGTGGGCAGTCCTTTAATTTTGTGACCACCCATTTTTAGATTTCCAGTCGCGATGTTTGCTCCATCCAATCGAAGAAAACTAGCATTTACTTGACTAAGAGTGACACCTCCAGCGATTACTCTTTGTGATGAACCAACATCGGTGTGACCGAATTTATCGACAGGCATTTTATATATAATAATAATTTTTAATGCAGATTAGTCATCGTATACATATAATTGCATTACCTGAATCCCTCGTGGAAGATCGTTATCCTTTGCCAGTACTCTAACTCTGTAATATTGATACGCATCCGTAGTAGAAATATTAAAAAATGTCGGAATAGTCTCTGAAGGAGTTGAAGATGTATGTAAGTGTGCAAACACTGCTCCATCATTGCTAGCGGATAAATTCCAATAAGATACAGATACGGTTTTCAACGCAATTCTCCAAATTTTAACTGGCTCAGGACATTTAATTTGTAACCAAACAGTTTCATCTTCACCCGAAACCCAAGCTGCGTTAACATCGTCAGTGAGATTAGTGAAAGCATGGTAGGCTTTGCTTCCGGCAAAACAAAACTGGCGCTAGCAACGAATCCTGTTACACTTAAATCAGCTTCCAAGGGAGGAATATACCCAGCACGACACTTTTTCAGAGATTTATCGACGTAATTCTTTGTAGCAGCATCTTGAGCTGAAAGAGGATCGCTTAAATCGTTGATATTATTACTATTCATTAGGATATTTTGATAAACGTCGATTTTACGATCGTTAGACGCTCTACCGATTCTCATTATATTCTCTACACCCATTTTGCACAGTAATCCATCCATCGATTGTAATGTAATAGGATTGTTTAACGAACATTGTAGTTTATTTCGTATACTACCTAAGAAAATAGTGAATTCTTTATTTTCTCCTCTCAAGTCCTTACAACCCATTGAACGCAGACGATCGGAGCCAACGTTTAAGAACAAGTCGCCATTCATGGTATCGCCAGTCTTAGACACCTTCGAAGCATCAACGTATTTCTTATTCGTCAAATGATTATCGTTAGACGGAGAATCGTTGTGATTCGTTATCAAATCAATGGCTTGTCCCCTACTTAAAGCTTCATCCATTCCGGCAGTCGAAGTATTCGTTACTGGGAGACCTTTTATCACATGTCCATTCATTTTTAAATTTCCAGTCGGCAGATTTGCTCCATCACATCGAAGAAAATTAGCATTTATTTGACTAAGAGTTACACCTCCAGCGATTACTCTTCGTGATGTTCCTCCAAAATCGGTGTGACCAAATTTATCGACAGGCATTTTATATATAAAATAATTTTTAATGCAAGCCGTTTATAACTTCTTGAAAATTCATTCCATCGTTCATCGTCTTCTTTAAGACGTACAAACATAAATGGCCACAAAACACTTCGTTATCCGGCTGTATTCGCTCGCTGTTATATAACACTGGACGGCGTAAATACTTTATCAGTTCCAGAGGGGGAGGAAGGCCGTAACTATCGAAATATATTTTCTCATTACCGCTCTTTAAGAAAGAGCACCAGTGACTTCCCACCCCATTAGAACCATCTAGATTCAATATTCCACATTCATTCCGTCTAGGTTTCTTCGGTAGCTCGTCTCGTAAGAACACACCCCTAAAATTCGGAATATTTAGTTTCTTAGCCGCTTCGATTAGATCCACATTCGATAAAGCAATATTCGGTAGCACTACTCCACAAACATCGATTTGTTTGACGCTCATTTATTTAATATAAACATTAATTAAAAATTTTCAACGAGTAGTGACCATATGCCAAAGTATGAATTCCATCCTCCATTATTACCCGTTTATCGTCATCTGCAGATAATGCAACTTTATTAATTTCTTCTGTATAAATATCGTGATGATAAGATCTAATAACATTCATCGTTCGTTGTTGTTCTTTTTTAGTAAATAAACAGTCTTTATAATCTTCGTGAGTAATAGTTTTCTGGACAACATTCTTCTTAATACCTTTACATTTCTTGTGCTCATCTCCAGCAGCCATCTTATAAGAATACAACTTTGCTCTGAGTCCAATAAATTCTTTTATCTGTTTCCCACTAGCTTCATCCTTGAACATTCCAATAACTTTTTTATTTACTCCAACCGCAATACCAGATGGATGATCTCTCGGGTATTCACTCGTGTCGAATCGAGTCTTAATATCGCCTGCGATATCTGAGTAAAAGTCTTCAGTTTTAATTTCGTATGTCAAAGAATCTGTATCGGTAAATAATAATTTAGCTCTATTTCCGTATTTATCCTTGATGTAATTGTAATGAAATTCATACATCAACGTTTTGCTCAAGTCTAATATACACATGCCAAGATATATAGGTTTATTATAGTACAATTTAGTTTTTTTCATGTGAACGGCTATTAGATTTTCATCGAAAATAGTACATCTCTCATAATTAGGTTTAGCGGCTAGTTCAATAGCCCTCTCCTCTTGACACACTAACTCTACATCAACACGATTTTCAATGTTCTCACAAGTTTTTCCAAAGACACTGTTATTCATTAACTTGAAAAAGTCTTTCTCAAAGTCATTAGTAGCTTTCATTCTAAGAGCTGTATTTAAATCGATATACTTTTTCAACCAATCACTTTCTTCGAATAGTACACCTCTATGCACTTTTGTTATTTTCAAACCCAAGCTCTCATACAGCTTCAGATTATCGTAATGCAGCACATACTTCTTTTTATGGTTTAAGTTTGGAATTAACTTTTTGACTTTGTTAATCTCAATGCTTTCGGGGGCTAACGGAAAATCGTTATGCAGGTCGTGTAACTCTTTAGGGTATTCCAAATCAACTTCCAATATGCATGGAATACTTCTCCAATTTTGTAATTCATCTTCGTTCATCCATTTGAACCCGTGAGTAGGTAAATTTTTGATCATAGCCCATCCATATAGATTATTCGCATCCAGGTAAGTAATAAATGTAGAATTTTCGTTGCTATTGAAATCGCTCATATATTTATTATTCGCTTTCCCGTAACGATTTGATATTGTGCTCACTCCTCCTCTCATCCCTTGCCTAAGCATCAGAATCATATCGTAATCATTCAATAACTCCAATTTCACGCCTGTCAATTTTAAAGCGGCATCCCAGGCTAAACCAGGAGATGTAAAATACCATGCAGGGTCAAGCGTATAGTTCTTCATACACACATCTCTAAAGTTTTCGAAAACATCGGCAAGTAGCAAAACATCTGAAACGTTGTATAAATCGTGATACTCTCTGAATGTTTTACATCCAAATTCTTTCCATACCGTTTGTGCATGCTCGTAGTCTTCATCGCTAATATTCGAATCATTTAGCTTAGAATAGAAAGCGGATTTTGGTGGTAGTTCGGTTTCATTAAAGGTAGTAAATGAATCGACGTAGTCATAAGGATATATGCCTTTTCTCAGCAAAAGATCGAGCTTCTTTCCAGTATATCGTTTCCCAATATTTTTACACTGGTCTTTGCTTAGGTTCCTCGATAAAGCATCAAGACTAGAAGCCATAAATTTAAAACTGTCGATAAAACGCAGTTGTCGCTTGACGGTAATCTCTTTTCCCTCTTTATTTACAAACTTATCAACAACGACCTCTCTGCTAAAAGATATATACTTTTCCTCGTTATTAGGTATGCAATTAATTTTCTCTCCATTATTACCTCTCAGTTTCTTAATGAACAGATGACAATCGTACCCGGAAAGATTATGAAACACTACAGGGAAAAACTTGGGGACTTTATAGTTTACATTACAAATGTTATGAGCAGCCCCTCTAAATTTACCGCTAAGATGACAGTGATCTCTCACTCGGTCTTCGCCCAACGTTTTTTCACAGATATGACATATAGTAGCTCCATCAAAACACTTCTTGTCCTCTTCTGTAAATATCATCTTCTTAGGGAATTTAAATTGATTATATATTTGTTTTATATTCTCTTCTAGTTTATCTACAAATATTTGACCAACATCATCATCTTCGCTTTCAGCTGTAAACGTCACAGGATCTTGAGAATATACACTATCGTCGAAACATTTTATGTGGTAACAAAAGGAGCTAGGAGTATGCTTTTGATATTTATTAGTGTACGACAACTCTGGATTTGGTTGGCATGTATCGATCGGTTTTACAAAAGACTCAAAATCTGCGTAGACTATAAACGGAACCCTCATAGAATTGTTATAATTTTTAAAACTTAACATAGTTCCTGGTTCTGGCATTTCTATTTTTTGTGCGTTATGTTGAGAGCAGTACTCATTATGGTTGTTAAGCGCTCCTGGCGTTGTGAAACCATTCATACACCTTTTACAATAATACATCGAATTAGTCCGAAATCTCATCAATCTGTTAAAATTCTTGATCCAGCAATAATGTTTCCTTTCTCCGTTGGAAATAAGCAATAGATCTACACAAATACTACTTTCACACTTAGACAGATAAAGCGGGTATACTTCTTTTTCATAACCGAATACATTAACATTAATATTGTTATTTCTCTCGAATTTACCTATCACATTAGCATCAGTCGCTACCGGAAACTCAATACCACTCCAATTAAGTTTTTTCGATTGTTCTTTCAAAGCTTTCGTTATTTTTTCCGGATTTTTCACAACCGGATTCAAAGCTCTAGTGATACACCTTTTGAAACATTCTTCGTCGTCGTTTTTCATATTTATAATAGCCTTTTTATTAGCTAAGAAGCTGGGAAGTGGAATGTAAGAACTACCTCTTAAGGGGGTATATTTTACCGTATTTATATCTAATTTTACAACAGCTTTAAATCTCCAATTACTTCCTTGCATCTGAAAACTAGCCATGGACTCCATGATTTTATCCTTTTTTCTGCTGTATATTTCATTCAAGTCGGTTGCTTCTAAAATAACTTCTGCCCTGGAAACGAATGGTATATCCTCAGAATTAACTACTCCAGATTTCATATCTACTCGTTCCATAGTACAAGTAAGAACTAAATTAGTCTTTGTCTGGCGATTGTTCGACAACAGATTAACTACCTGCGGTCTGACGAAATCAAGAAACGACGAGGCGTCCATTCCATTAATTCCATCTATTCTATATTGCTTGGTGAATCCTTTAATAGCCGACGCCGTTTCTCTAATTTTAATTTTATCAAATATCCTAGAAACAGTTGACTTCAACGATTCGAGTTTTTCGTTAACGACTTTATTGTCTTGTTCAGGCACATAACTAAGTAACCAATCCGCAAAATCATTTATTTTAGCTCTAACCCTATTTTTGTATTTTCTCTTAGGCGCTACTGGTTTGTATTTACCAGGTGTAGGCGTAAGCGTAGGAACCTTAATGCCAGGAACCGGCGAGTCGAGCAAGTGTTCAACATGGTTCATGTTTCTTAAACTACTTTTCTTTAAATCCATTTTATCTTACCACGCAAAAATATTAAAACATGTGAGATCGAAGATCCACTTATCTGTGAGATCGAACATCCACTAATTTCATGTCATTTTTATCTCTCATACACTTTAATTTCGTATCTATCTCTCCAGACATTTCCGTTATGATAAGCTATTATACCAGCACTCTGACCATACGCCTTAGCAGCTTTATACATCGATGGATACGAGGTAACAACGCCAGTTTCTCGATCTATAATATCTACTCTTCTCGGTTGTTTCCTGATACTACCCAACGTGTCATGTCGATATGACACAGACTTGTAGTCCGTCGGAAGAATATTCTTTTCAATCAGTACAGCTATCATTTGAGGTTTGTTGAGATGTGAAGTGCCTGTAACATCGTGATGCTTGGCTAACATTCTAAGCTCTGGTAGCTTCATAATATATAAGTATTCTTTAAATCAATTTTCCATACACTACACTCATTTTCTGCCCATCCGATTGGAACTGCAGCAACCTATCTGAAATTACGACAGCATACGCTTCTGTGTCGGCTGGCACTGCTGCATTGAAAAGAGCCTTAATCTGAATATCAACGACTGAAGATTTCAAACGCTCGGATTGCTTGCTTACATCGAACACGAACAGCGGATATAATTCTTTATAATCTACAGGTGTTATATTTCCTTGCGTGATCAACTTATCCATACCATAGAATTTTTGACTAAAGGAGGACGCATCTCTGTACGCTCTGGAGAATTGTTGATTAGGAAACGACAGGTTATGGTCGACAGCTGGATATCTTTCCTGGTTCATCATCACATAAATGTTCTTGAGATCGCAGTGATTAAATAGCGATGGATTACTTTCCTGATTACCGCTACGGTCCGTCTGAAATCCTACGATGATATATCTAGGTTTCTCCGGTGATGTTTTAACGCTCAGACGCCAACTGAAACTTGTTGACTGGGGAACTGTTATCGTGTCACATTGACGAGCTCTATACGCAACTGGCAACGTTAATTTCGATTCAATCGTCTTATACAACTGCATTCGTTCCATATCGGAAGGAATAACGTGTGGAATGAACCATGAAATTTTGTTTATCGCAACTTTTCCAGCAGCTGCAGCGTTATCTCGGAATATGGCATCATCGTCGGCTTTACGAACTAATGTCAGCGTCTGTTTAAAACCGTAAATAATCTTGTCGTAATCGTCGCAAAACCCGAAAATATGTTTCAACGGAACAATAAAGCTGAACATTCCTTTAGTGTTTGGTTTGCGAATGAGAAAGCTTTGTCTAGTGGCAAATCCGGGGTTGTCCGCAATAACAGCAGTCGCTCCAGTGTCTTTATACCACAGCTGATTTAAGCCTTGAGTCAGCTGAAAATCGTTTGGATACGTAAGTAAACCGAGCATCGTTGTAGCTTGATCCGGATGAAATAGCGTTTCGATTTCTTGATTTGATAACTGATAGGATATTTGACTGAATAGATACATAAGCCCATTATTCGTAAGAGCGACTAAATCAGCATTAACGTATGCGGTGTCGTCAGCTTTAATTAGTCTTCCTTCGAATTGCAGATACGACTCTGCTGGGTGACTGTATAAGTCTTGTAATTCAATATTTATTCTTATTTCACCAGAACTGTTAAGGTTAGTTCTCGCTACAGGTTCGTACTCGTGCCATTCGTATCGCTCGATACCTTCATCGATCAATGGTTGCTCTGTGAATCTTAGAATATCGGATTGCATTTTATTATACATATATTTTTAAATAAGAAAATAAATTTTTACACCTAAATAAGAAAATTAACCTTAAGCCATTTTCAAACCACCTCCGTTTAAGCGTTTTACGAGATCCTGAATTCTAATAGCTCCTCCCGTCATTTGCGGATTCGATCCTAGTAATCTAGCTAGAATGACTTTAGTTTCCTGAGTTATCGGCTGTTGAACGGGAGCTTTAGGGAGTATCTTATTGAGTAATCGTTTTCCAACGTCGATAGCCTTATCCTTAGCAACACTCCCAATCTCTTTGACAGCTGTGCTCGCAATTTGTTTGGCTGCATTCGATGTCAGTAGTCTCTTGAGAAATCCTGCAATGGAATCGAATATTCCTGCTCCACCGACAACGTGTACTTTTTTATAACTTCTTCTCGCAACGACCAGCATTTCTATATCATCAATTTTTAAATTAGATCATCAATTTTTAAATTAGATCATCAATTTTTTATATTCATCTTTGGATATCACTCCCTGTCTCAGTAACTCATCCGTCATACCTACAATTTCATTTCTTACTCCTGTATTTCCCGCTTTGTAGCTATATATTCGCAACTCTAATTGTTTTACTAATTCGTTAGGATCTGAAGGAATGGTAATTATTCCGCTTCCTGTTTTACCTCTTAACTTCATGTAATCGTCCCATATGGGTTTTATTATCTTTGCATATTTTACACTTCTAGACGATTTAGGTTTGTTTGGTTTATTTGGCTGACTCATGGCATTCGTTTTAATTAGAATCTCGGCGTATTCTTCGAGATCACGATTATCATAAATTGAACTGTTTGGACTAGCTAACGTTAACAATTCCCATAATCCTGGAGTTCCTTGATAAGTTGTGGTTCCAACTGTAATATCATTTCCTTGGATTGAGGCTTCGCTGTCACCGATGTAGAATTTTCCATCTCTTGATCTTAATCCGAATGTTGTGTCCACAAGTCTTTTATCAGAAGCATATTTTTTAAGGTATTCAACTGCAATATTTCCTAATTCTAACCTTCTAATGTCTTCTACTGGGTCATCGTCATCGTACGCCTCTATAGACGGATACTGGGGAAATTGAATAGTTTTCAACGAATCTGGAAGTGATTTTAGAGCAAGTGATGTTGCTGCAGAATTATCCTTTATTGTCGACAGCAAAGCGTTTTGTTCTTTCGAAATTGCTGATTGAGAGTCGACTATTGGTTTGTAGATTTTCGTTAATTCTCGTTGAAGTCCAAGATCATCTATTCTCTCAGAGAGAAAGTTTTGTTTAATATTTTTTTTCGTTTTTAAAAACTCTTCGATAATAAAATCTCTTTTTGCAGGATCACTAATTTTCAGTAGTGACATTTTTTATTATAATGTTTAAAACGTAACGTAAAACGTAAACGTAAAACGTAAACGTAAAACGTAAACGTAAAACGTAACGTAAAACGTACAATTTATGCATCGTAGTAATTAACATAACATATGGAGTCTTTTTCGTTTATAGTAACTGGTGAATCGGAGTTGTTTTGTATTGTAATTATTATATCCTCTGCGTCCTCTAGTACTGTACCATCTTGAAGGCTCAGTCTGAGTTGTTTCAACTTCTGTCTAAGAGAGACTAGACACATTCCACTGGTCATTCGGACTCCAAGGCCTACTTCTACTGTAATATTTGTCTTTGGTTCAATCGTTATCGCTTGCTGAGCAAAAATCTCATATCTGTCGCCTGCTCGTTGTCTTGCAGGAGCGTGAGTGACCACTTTGGGCAACCAAATTATCGTACTCACACGAGGCTTTCGTTTGGTGATAAATTTGTGTATTGGGTGACCGTATCCAGACATTTATATAAGAGATTGTTTAAAGTAACATTCCAAGAATAGGAATATTTTTAAATGGTGAATTGGGACCAAGTATAAGACCTTCACCGCTGACATATCCTGTTCCTCTTTTCATAAACAGACCAGAACCCGATATCGAACTACCCTTTTTCCACGGAGATAGAAAAAGACCTTCCCCAGCAGGCACTATCTTACAGCATATTCCTCCTTTCTTAACGTAGAGCACGCCAGATCCTATTTGTGAGATCGAAGATCCACTTATCGGATGTGAGATCGAAGATCCACTTATTTTATCGACAATTTTGGAACCAGCTGCAGAACCCAATCCTGTTAAGGCTCCTGTGGCTAAACTCGGAAGAACACTAGACAGTAGAAACTTTCCGGCTGTTGCTAAGAACGGTAGAATAGCGCCAATAAATCCGCCTTCGACTCTCGCATTGTCTTCTAATTGCTTTTTACCCATTTTAATTGTCACTCCAGTTCCATTCTGATACGCTTTAGTTAACTTGTTAATTTGCCTCTGGTTTAGAGCTAATACATGCTCACCAGTTATGTCTCCATGAGAAAGTCTTATACTCACTCCAGTCCCTACTTGAGCAGCTCGCTTAATCTTCTCTTTTTGCCCTTCAGAAATATTAACTTTGACCTTAGCGTAAGCGCTCATCTTATATTAAATATAAACTTTAAATTAAACCTCTCTTATATGAAATCGTATCGATAATTCCTCACCTCTTAAATTAATTAGTTTTCCATTTTGGTCTATTAGTTTTGTTTCCATCGATGAAATAGAGTATAGCGTTATTGGAAGATATACGAGATTGTGAGGAGATTCGATTATCTTGTAACCAGGCCCGACCGATGGAAAGAAAGAATAAATTATGTTCTCCGTAGTTCCGTTAGCATACGATGATCCTATTACATCACTCGTAACTCGTAAACTATTCACGCTGTTTATATCGACTATGTGCTCGGATTCGTTATATCCTTCGGAGTATACACGACTCTGAAATCCTAGAACGGTGCTAATTGAATTTGGTACTGTAAAATCAACTTTATAGTTCTCATCAATTTCCAAAACAGCCTTCAAAGTATTGTTATTTGGTTGCAACTTTATACATTGACCATGACCTTCTTCTTTTAGAATTCTCTGTATGTAATCGTTTAAGTCTTCGATTTCATAGCAACCGGTTGGAATGTCTAAATCTTCCCACGTTACACCGTTATCTGACGAATATACGAATTTATTATTTGTTTCGTCTATATTGGGAAAACTGTAGTAAGTTTCAAGATTAACAAGGGCCATTTCATACTTCTTACTTTTGTCCAGTTCGATTAGTGGATTAAATTTCGTTCGAATTCGTGTGCTCCTTTCGCTCAACAAAATGCAAAAGGATTCTTTAGCCTCTGTGTTGCGTGCAATCGTTTGAGTAGTAGATAAAATTTCGTCAAGAAGGGTTTCCATTTTAGATAGCTATTTTTAAACCTAGAATATAAAATCTTAAATTTTGTTATCATTTTATTATTGCTTTTATTTAATGTAAAATGTATCTAATCCAGATCTGTACCTGCCCTTATTTGTTTTGCTAGTCAAGTCAATAACCACAAAACCATGCGTTTCATCCCACGCAGTTTTGCATAATTTTCGAAATTCTTCAATAGTCATATCATCTACACCTATATGATCGCTGTATATATGATTAATATTCTTGAGGTCTTGAGGGAACAAACATATAAAGTTAGCATTCTCTCTTATAGTTTGTCTAGGTAGCTTGAAATAATTTTGTGCTAGGTAAAAGCAGTCTACATTACTATGCCTACCTCTTATATAATACGATTCGCATTTATTTTGTCGCTCTAACTGTAAATCATCAAAAATCATGAGATTCTTCTTATCTCGACTTAAGTCTCGTGGATCTGGAACATCTTCAGAGGTTTCAAAGAACTTGCATTCTATATCCGATTTTTTGGCCATGTTTTTAGACATCTCCTCGACTACGGCGGTCGGTGATACATTTAATTTCATGATTTCATCGCGATTATCAAAAAGTCTTATAATTGCTTCCTTTGGTAATTTCTCTTCGAATGCTTTTTTAAGTATCTTGTATTCTGATTGAAATAAACTTTTGCCGAAGATTTGCAAGTTATCATAGTCTAGCCAACCAGGTCTCAGTAATAAATTAAGTAGTAAAATCGTTTTACCACATTGAGACTTACCTACGATCAAACCTCTGATGCTTCTTGGTAGGAGAGGACTGTTAAAGCGTTTAGATGTATCTTCATTCCATGACAGGTCTTGGACTTCCATTTTAATTATATTATATTAAAATGGAGCACAGCTCGTATTGCGTAAAATGTAAGCGACAAACTGAGTGTAGAGATATTCAACGAGTTGTCAGTAAGAATGGCAGACCTATGCTTAGATGTGTATGTGTTGAGTGTGGCGCTAGAAAAACTCAGTTTACTAAAATGTCCACCGCTACAGGTGGTGATTTGGTCTCAGCTCTCAATTCTGCTACTTCTAATATTAAACTTCCATGGGCAAAGTACCCGGGTGAAATGCATCTTCCAGGACATTCTTTCACGGGTCCAGGTACTCGATTGGATTTGAGATTGAATCCTGATGGAACACCAAAAGATTGGAGTAAACCAGTAGATAGGGTTGATGCAGCAGCCTATCGTCATGACCTGGCTTATGCTAAACATACTGATACAGCAGGGAGAAACGTCGCTGACAGAGCTATGATAGATGAATTAAATAATATACCTAATCCTTCTTTCCGCGAACGAGTTGAAAGATCTATAGTTAAACCAATTTTATCAACGAAAACCCATTTTGGAATGGGGTTGAAAAAAAAACTCTGAGATGGACAGACCAACTTGCTGACGAATTACATAAACCTATAGTCAGGAAGTTTAGGAAGCGAGTTGTTTATGTTCAGGGAGTGGACAAAGTTTGGGCGGCTGACTTGATTGACATGCAGGCTTATGCTAAATTTAATTCTGGTGTGAAATATTTGTTAAGCGTCATTGATATATTCTCCAAGTATGCATTTATTCAGCCGTTAAAAGATAAGCGCGGAGAATCTGTGGCAGATGCTTTCATTAAAATATTTAATACGAGCAAAAGAAGGGGTGAAAAACTTTGGGTCGATAAGGGAACAGAATTCTATAATAAACAGGTAAAATCATTAGGTATGCAGTTGTACTCAACTGAGAATGAAGAGAAATCTTGTATCGTAGAAAGATTTAATAGAACAGTAAAAGAGAAGATGTTTAAATATTTTACAGCAAACTCAACTCAGAGATATATCGATGTTTTAGATAATATGGTTAATTTATACAACAACACAAGACATTCTTCCATAAAAATGACTCCTGTTAAAGCGAGTATCAAAGCAAACGAATGGGTTGTGTGGATGAATCTATATGGGGACGCTGTACCTGAAACTGTTAAACCTACATTTTCAGTAGGAGATAAAGTAAGAATTTCTAAGAAGAAAAAGACATTTGAGAAAGGCTACACAAATCGTTGGACACAAGAAATTTTTACTATAACACAAATCCAATACACAGACCCTATAACCTATAAAATATCTGACTATCATGGAGAACAAATACAAGGGACATTTTATGAAGCTGAACTACAATCGACAACGCAAGATACATTTAAAATAGAGAAGATTATAAGAAAAAAAGGAAATCGGTCTTTGGTTAAATGGTTAGGCTATGATGAGACCTTTAACTCATGGGTTAATAATAAAGACTTGATGTCATTGTGAATTTACTACTACTATTAGCAAATTGTTTCTACTACAGCCCTTGTGCAATCATTACTTCTCTATGAATAAGATCACGCTTTAATAACAAGTTCTACTGTTCATTCGCAGCTTGGTATCATCGATTATGTCGAAAGTAGGTCATGAAGCACGCTGACTAAAAAAAAAGGTCGTTAACTTTCTTGGGCGGTCAAAATCGAAAAACAAAATTCTTGACTTTTTGGGACGGATTAAAAAAAAAAAAAAGTTAAAAAAAAAAAGTAAAAAAAAAAGTAAAAAAAAAAAAAAAAAAAAAAAAGTTTAAAAAAAAACCTAGAAAAAAAACCTAGAAAAAAGTTAGAAAAAAACCTAGAAAAAAAGTTAGAAAAAACCTAGGAAAAAAGTTAGAAAAAAAACCTTGAAAAAAAGTTAGAAAAAAAGTTAGAAAAAAAAAGTTAGGAAAACAAAAGTTAGAAAAAAAAAGTTAGAAAAAAGTTGGAAAAAAAAGTTAGAAAAAAAAGTTACAAAAAAAGCTAGAAAAAAAGTTAGAAAAAAAATTAGAAAAAAAGTTATAAAAAAAGTTAGAAAAAAAAGTTAGAAAAAAAGTTAGAAAAAAAAGTTAGAAAAAAAGTTAGAAAAAAAAGTTAGAAAAAAGTTAGAAAAAAAATAGAAAAAAAAGTTTATTTGCGTCTTCTTGTCCTGTAAAGTTGTCTATCTGTGCTGCACACGATGCGCTTGAGCGCGCGGCAATCGCCTACACCAGCCGCTGCATCTAGTTCTAATTGACTCACGAAAATTCTGAAAAATAAATCGTGAGTTACAAAAGAATGTGTGAGTTAATTTGACCTAGTTCCAGCCGTCATCGCTATTTATAGCCAGGTGTAGGCTGATCTATTATATAGTCATTGCTACAGCCGAGCCTGCGACGTAGCACACACGAGAAGGGTGGTGGTGGTCACGCACGGACAGACACACACCCGCTCATACACTCCTACGTCTGGCGTCTGACTCAGAGTATAGACGCATCAGCAGCCAAAAAAAAGTCAAGTTATCCATTATGCTTCTGATTTTAACACCATTTTAGCTTCAATAGGAAAAACACCAGCTTATCCATTCTGTAAAAAAAGTCGTATCTTAAACCATTTTACAAAGAAATTAACTGGTTTCTAGCACTAATTAAACTCATTTTTCTTCAAGGGAAACACCCCCCAAAGAATCATAATTGAACAAAGGACCTGTTCGCATGTAATAGCTCAGTCTGCTGTGAGTCAATACCGTATTCTGCAGTTGTTTTGCATCAGCGTTGATCACCATTACCGTAGCTCCTACCAAGAATGTTAATTGGGTTTTAGCTGATTGTTTCTTCAATTTTAATTGTTTTATCTTCAATATCAGGCTTCTTTAAAATCAGCTAGCTAATTAATTTTACATCAGGAAAATAATAAAATACCCCAAAGGAGAAGAGGAGGAATCAGGGAAATAATAAAAGACTACTAACCACGGTACTACCGAGCTATCCACTGCACTACCGAGCACCCCCCTCAGGAAATAATAAAAGACATCCAGAAAATTAAAAAGACTACTACTACTGCCCAATAGGAAATCGCACGCGCTGGGCCACACAGGCCTTTGGAAACTCGCGGGCCGGAGAGTCTCAGGTTTCTGGGGCAGCCGTCTTGGGTGGACGGCACCGGCCGCTGAACTGCAGACACCAACGACACCCTTAATCGACCGGACATTTTGTCTCACGAGACACGACCTTTTTTTAGTAATTCTCCCCAAATTTCCAAAACACATGGGCCTACAAATTCAGTAGCGGCGCTAGGGTAGGGGGGGCTATAAGCCTAGAGGCTAATTATGCGCCCTCCACCAAAAAGGGCAATCCGTTTTTTCCTCATGTAAAAATCAAATATTTCCATGATTATAGACCATAGCCCTCCCCCCAAAAAGTAACCAAAAACTAAATGACTTTAAGAGATTTTGACGATGAAAATGGACATTTTCTACGAGATTTCAGCAGGATAGGCTAGGCCTAATAGGCCTAGGTTATGTTGCCATGCACCATGTTGGTGAAATTAATTACTTTTTAGAGATTATTCAATTGATCTTCCGTCGTTCTCGATCGTTTAATTGCAGCGTATTTTTCGTAGCCCTGCTTACGGTTTTTTAGACAGTAACCTTCCTCAAGTACGTAAGATTAATTTTGTGGCGGGAGACATGAATATAGGCTTACCATAGCGTCGGCACTAAAGGTAGCCATTGGCCATTGTAAGGTACCCTTACGTAAGACAGCATGATCATTAGGCCTAAAAAAATGTTGTGTTTCCGGTAACAGAGCTAAAAAAAATTGGGTAGGTAGGTCGGAAAATATTTTTATTTTGTAAAATATTTTTGTGCAGTGACTATCCGAAAAAGTATACCCCACTAGTCTTTTTTGCACGCTGAAACAAAGTACGTGTTCTAAGCAAGTATAAACTGCCTATTTCCCGACTGTCTGCACCTAAAACTGCTCTAGAAACAGTCCTATTAATTTCATTTTGTTGACGTCTCTTATGTTATGTCAATACAAATGTTTAAAAAAATATTTTTTGAAAAAAAATTTAAATTTTTTTTGGAAAAATTTTTTTGTTGAAAAAAATATTTTTTTTAATAAAAAATTTTCACAAAAAATTTGGGTCGCGGCCGTAAAAATGGGTCGGTTGGGTTACCGGAAACACAACAAATTTTTTACGCCTTATTAAGGGGACTCCTATATAGGCCTAATATAGGCCTAAGTTATAACTCTAACTGCGAGTGTTAATTTATACAGCGCCTGTGTTCCCAAAAGAGGTGCTTATACAACCTCACAACACAATAATTGTAAGACCGTAATCAAATAAACTGGCCTTCAGGCTTCAACGGCTGGCGAAATAGAAGCAATGTAAAATGGAAGCTCACGACGCTGAACTTTGTCAGTCTTAAATTAAACAGGTGCTGTATTCTCAGAGTGCTCTTGCAATAAAACAGGTAAGCTACACGTACAGACTGCTATAGCCTATATATTTAGGGCCTACCGCGTACATAGGCTACTAGCTGAATTAGCCTTTGCCCGGGAAATTTTGGTTTTTCGCCCCCAGCCACGCCTCGAGCTCACCCCGCTCCCACTCCGCAACTCCCCCACCCTCTTCCATCGCGGCCCGATCCGGCCGGACCGACCCCACCGCACTCCTGTACCCCGCCCCACATAGGCCCCAACCCGCCCACCGCACCTTCCCACCCTATCCATGATCCCACCGCCTCAACCCATGCGAGACCGACTGTGTATAGTCGCAAGGTTTTTTAGAGTACGAGAATACTGTAATTATTATTGTGAATTCGGTGGGGTTTTTAAAAGAGGCGCTCTAGAAACGTTCCGATGCGATACGATATTGAGCATTAGTAGGCCTATTGTCATTACTTTTTTTCTTACCCTACGATCATATTTGCTTGCGCTTCGGCCAGTAGGCTATGTAGACTCTAAAAATGAGTTCGAAAAAATGACTTATGGAGTATAATAATGGACAAATGACGTCTTAAATGCATTGTTGTTAACTGTCTCATCCAAGTAAAAAAATTCGTAACTCGAAACGGCGTAAGATTTTTGGATCGCGAAACCCCTTGTGTTCTTTGTCGGGCGCTAAAAAGTCTTCGTGGAAAATGTTGGAGCTATCGGTCGAGTGGATCAAAGGTTTATGTGGAACACATACATACATACATACATACATACATACATACATACATACATACATACATACATACATACATACATACATAGTTTTTTATTACATACATACATACATACATACATACATACATACACACACACAATCACACATACATACATACATACACACACACACACACACACACATACATACATACATACATACATACATACATACATACATACATACATACATACATACATACATACATACATACATACATACATACATACATACATACATACATACATACATACATACATACATACATACATACATACATACATACATACATACATACATACATACATACATACATACATACATACATACATACATACATACATACATACATACATACATACATACATACATACATACATACATACATACATAGCTTAGTTATATGCTTTTCTTCTTTATGTGTAGGCTAAGCTTATACAGGTTGAAAATTGCCAGGGTTGGTGTTTCAACCCTCCAGTCTTTCTTAGAGCCCCATATAGCAGTCTATATTATTCACACACCAATTCCAAGGGAATTATAGTCCATCCCCAGCCACAGTTATTTTTCCATAATTCTCGCATTTTGTGTAAATGAATAGCCTAGTGATCATCAGGTCTATTATAACAGTCGAAAGCTATAGAATTCAGGTCGTCATCAATTAATAACGAGACGAACAAGAATATGTGTAATCGTAGCATCATAATAAAATTCCATGCAGATCAGTTTTGACGCCGTTCATCATTCTGTCTTCCATGCCCATGTTCTTCATTTCCCTGTTTGCATTTCTAAGCTCTTGCTAAAGGGTAGGCCATAATTATATGCTATAACTGTCACCATTGCGTTTTACCTCCTCCTGCAAAATACCTGCGAGCGCCTATTATGTTGTAAGCCGAGTTTCGTTGAAAACTGACTATAGAGAGCGTAAACACGCGCAGCGGATAGGCTAATAGATAGGCTTGCCTATATACTGCCTAGGTGATGACAGCATGGATTTTAACGCTAAAAACCTTTAACGTGCACGCGTGGTTGAAGAGCACAGCAATCTGTTGCGGACGAGCCTACTACTTCCGCGTTTCGATAACTTTTAAACAGGAAGGTCAACTTACTCAGCGGGATTGCCTGCACTAAAGGTCTATATCAATTTGACCGTAACGTGTATATGGACGGTCCTGTAGCAACCACCTGTAGGTCTGATAATGAGTCTGGTCATTAAATCGTCGAATCACTTGAAAACAGAGCCTGCCGGCCTATAGATAATCTGAGATTGAAACTTAGGTTTGCCAAGCCTGTTTGAGCATTCACAATAATATTATTCAACAGCAAGTAATCGGAAAATTTATGCAGTGAAAAAATTGAGGTACGTCAGCGTGTGTTGTGTAACATATATACTTGTGTCTGATTATATAATACACACATATATGCATGTGTAATTTGTATATATATATGCATCTAAGTAGGCCAAGATTATGCTAGATATACATGTGGTATAATATGCATGCATGCATGCATGTGTGTATGTGTGTAAGTATGTAATGTATGTTTGTTTTTATGTGCACTTGTTATAGCGCCCCTTCAAGCTCTCTCTACTCAGAGGCGCTTCCGACTACAGCGCGGACACTGCATCGGAGTTTCACGCCGAAGCGCTGAGCAATTGCATGTGAGTGAAGGCATGGGCGGAGTTTACCAGGGGCTAGGGGGAGCTAAGCCCCCCAAGAAGGCCCAGATTTAGCTTTTTACCATGAAAATTATATCTTTTTCCGGGCTTAGCCCCCCTAAGAAGGCATTAGCCCCTCCAAGAACGGAAACCAAACTCCGCCCATGAGTGAAGGACTTGCCTAAGGTCCGTACGCGGCGAGGTGGATTCGAACCTCGAACCTTTCGGCTCCAAGGCAACGAAGCCACCACTACACCACCGCGCCCTATATATATGTATGCATGCATGCATGTATGTTTTTATGTATGTATGTATGTATGTATGTATGTATGTATGTATGTATGTATGTATGTATGTATGTATGTATGTATGTATTTATGTATGTATGTATGTATGCATGCATGTGTGCATGTATGTATGTATGTATGTATGTATGTATGTATGTATGTATGTATGTATGTATGTATGTATGTATGTATGTGTGTAAGGAAGCAAAAGGCCTGGCGTAAAGCGTTAAACCAACACGGAAGTGCGGTGTCACCTTTACATTAATTCAATATAACAATCGAGGGCTTTCAATCTTATATACATATACATATATATATATAATATTGTATATATAATAATATATATATAGCAGGCTTACGTAGACCCCCTCTAACCCGGTTATATAAATCGCATGTGTAAAATTCAGCGATTTATCAACGTCGTTAAGGCATCGAGGGCCGTTGAGTGATTATAGAGAGTATAGACCCCCTGCGGCTTTCATTGACTCTTTACAATAGGCTATTAATAGATTTAGTTTTTTCAGATCTCGTAGGCCTATAGATAATAGGCCTGGTGCTTTTTCGATTCGTTCCGTCTGTATCTCTGCAGGTCTTTTAAGAAGCGAAGTCGTCGATTCTTCTGTTGCAGTGAGCTTCATTTGCTCCTTCGTGTCACATGCAGATTTTGTGTCATAGCCTATGTAGGTCTTTGCTTATAAGTTGGTAATTTCGAAATTTGCAGCTCACGAATCACGATCACGACTAGTTCGACCTGCTAGATCTCTATACGATCGTTGCTTTTAAGCCTTTCGTCGTAAGCGTCTGTTGTCGTCTAGCGTCTGTACTGTTTTTGATAAACGGTTTAATTCAACGTTCGTCGTATTACGAAGGCACAGGTTCTGTCAAAAGTCGAGCCTATATATATAATTGCCACCACAAGAACAGCAGGCTATACATCGGACCTAGCTCTACAAGTCACAACGATTTGAGAGTGCATGTGTACGTATGCACGAACGCAATTATAGGAAGGAGCCTTTTAGGCAAAGGCAACGAATAGGCTGCGTCCAAAACGTAGCCGTAAAATTTTCTGTGCCCGAACAATTAAATTTTTTTTGGAGTTCAGTTAACGCCAATTTTTTTTATTTAAATAAAAATTAAGGAACCATAATTTATATACATGTGCGTGATTCATCCATGCGTGAAACCATCTGCTGTAGTACTATTATAGTTTCAGTCAGCGACACTGTATGATTACAAAGGTCATTAGCGTCGCCCTCCTCGTTTATCCAGGCTTGGGACTGGCACTGTTAGAGTGCGAACAGTGGTGTGGCTGGCTGGCTGCCCTTTGTAGGAATCAATAGACCACAAACTCAGACATGACGTTCTCGGATATATTATATATCGACCTACTTTCGAACCGATCTGAGCAGTAGTCAGTCATGCATACATGCATGCATACATGCATGCATACATGTATGTATGTATGTATGTATGTATGTATGTATGTATGTATGTATGTATGTATGTATGTATGTATGTATGTATGTATGTATGTATGTATGTATGTATGTATGTATGTATGTATGTATGTATGTATGTATGTATGTATGTATGTATGTATGTATGTATGTATGTATGTATGTATGTATGTATGTATGTATGTATGTATGTATGTATGTGTGTATGTAGGAATGTATGTTTGTATGTTTGTATGTTTGTATGTTTGTATGCATGTAAGAGCTATGCACATATATAGCCGTTCTTATTATAATTATGGCAACCAGACTCGTAATTAACTGGGAACCCTTGGGACCACTATGCAACTGCGGCCATTCGCTCAGAATAGAGCCGAAGAATTATAAATAGAAGGTTCAAGCAAAAAGAAGGTGTAAATAGAGTTTGAATCGAAGTAAAACTATGTTTGCTAGTTTGGGCTATATAAGTTGACACATAAATAATATTGACGAAATTTGTTTTCTGCAGGAGATCATGGAGACCGGTGATGATCAGGTTTCTTGCACTGCAGACGAGTTCTTTGATGGGGTGGAAGACAAATGCATACCTTGCGCAAATGTGTGCACGAAGGGAATGTCACTTACATTTTGCAAGAACAACTGTCCAGGTAGCCTATAGACAAATCAAATCAATTTCACTTTCCCATCTATGCACGACTGCACGTCAATTGTTACAAGCATGCCTATATAGGCTATATATATATATATATATATATATATATATATATATATATTATGAAACTTGAGAGTACCGTTGGTGACTCTCGCCACTCACGTAGGCCTATACAGCTCGTAAATAATATGTAAAGATACATATAATTATAATATATAATTATATATATATATATATACCAACGGTACTCTCAAGTTTCATAATTTGATAAGTATCTTATTGATATTTTTTATTGGCACTTACTATTTTTGGCTGCGCAGAAGCAAATAAAGATAATTGTAGGCTATGCGATCAGAGGCGTAGCGACCGCCCTCCGTACCCTCCGACCGAAGGGGGCCCCCCGCAAGGAAGGGGCCCTCAAAAGTGCCAAAAATGAATGAAATGACTAAAAATGGTCATAAACTTTTTCTGACGGCGAATTGATGAAATTTTCCCCGAGATTTTGGCCGCATGACTAAAAAAGATCGTCAGAAATTTCGGGCCCAAAAATTGCCGTATCCCGGTGTCTGCATTGTAAGGGGACCGCCGGCCAGAACATTATGCTCGGAGGGGGCCACGTTCATTGTTGCTACGGCCCTGTATGCGATCTAGGTTTCTGGCGAAAACCTATAGAAATAGAGGTTAACAAACACACAATAGGCTATAATTATAGTCTAGGCCTATATATGCAATGCAATCACCTCGCATCATTTAATTCGTATTATCTCAAAATTTATGAGTCATATGTATCGCAAATAAACGTCTGTAGAAAAGCGTAGTCTATAAGTCCTGGTGACGGTTCTGCAGGCTAATGACTTTGAATGGTGACAGGACAATTACCCCCTGAACAATTACCCCCGGACAATTACCCCCCGACAATTACCCCCTGGACAATTACCCCCAGGACAATTACCCCCCGGACAACTACCCCTCGTGCCAATTACCCCCCGGACAATTACCCCCCGTGCCAATAACTAAATCTATGTCATGTTAAGCGCCTGCCTAATAAAATATTTAAATGTTATCGATAGAGTTCTGCCTATTTTCGCACTCAAACGAAACGACACCATTTGCTAAATTTTCTTCTGTTTCTTCTGTTTCACATAAATAAAACCTGAGAGAGGCATAAGAGAGGCATGGAGTGATAGAAGGAGGGATGTACGCAGATAGCTAATAAATAATCGTTAGAGCTGAGGTCCGAGTGTGTATAAAAGTGTGTACAATAAGTATTGTAGAGTGAGATATATGAAGAAAGATAACTATACCACAGTAAAGTTAATTTAGGATAGGCTTAGGCAGCCCTGAACGTCTGACAAAATGTAATACAAAGAGACTGGTAAAGAGATTAACACGTGAGGGAACAAGCTCACACTGTGGCACGGGGGGTAATTATCCGGGGGTAATTGGTACGGGGGGGTAGTTGTCCGGGGGTAGTTATCCTGGGGGTAATTGTCCAGGGGGTAATTGTCGGGGGGGTAATTGTCCGGGGGGTAATTGTCCAGGGGGTAATTGCCCTAGAACCCTTTGAATGAATTAATTCACTGCAGTATGCACAATTGCACATTATTTTATGTTTTCCAATGTAACAGAGTACTACAAGAAGTTAACGACCGAAACGTACAGATCCATCGCCACATTCGTCGAAACGCCTAGAACTACTTTCGTCGATAACTTGTCTTCAACATCTACGCCAACAGAATCTTCTTCTCCGAACCATAATACTTCACACTATCCAAATACCCCGACCCTGCATGTCATCCCTTTGACCACACTCCTTGCCTTGATTGCCGCTGTCATCGCAATCTGTATCGCCATCGTTGCCTTTGTCTTGATATGCAAAGCGAGAAGCCGGAGACAGACGTGTGGCGGTAGATTAAACAGCGACACAGAAAACCCTCTCCTGCATCGAACTGAAAGCGGTTCTCTTGGTACAAGCAATCTCAGCACTAGCTCGACTTCAAACGGCGGCTGCTGCATTCTGAACGCACAGAATGAATTACCATCCAGTAAGTTAATTGTTTGTCATACAATTTTCAAATTTTGCTATTATAGACTACTTAAATAAATTGATTAATTAATAAATTGGCTATAATAAGCCGAAAGTTTACTATTGTGGCCTAGGCCTACTGACAGGCCCGGCCCTAGGGCTTGCGGGGCCCAAGGCAGCAGCGGGTTCTCAAGCATACTCAGTTGATTTCCGGTCAATACGGCACTGGTGGGGGAGAGTCACCTAAGATGCGACACTTAACGTTGTCTCCCAAATTTCTTTATAGCTAAGAGAACTATTTTTAAACAAACCACATTGATGTGGCAATTGTGGCACGTACACTTATACAGGATACATATTTGACTTTCAAATGAGGCTTGCATGTAAAAGATTAGCAAGTTTCCAAGAACGCGTTATTATTGTCATTGAAAACAATTACTAATAATAATTATGAGTAATTTTTCAATGGGACATATTATATCCCATCTTAAGCAACTACACGGTGTCCCAATTGAACTGATACCTCTTTTGTTTTGAAACTCTGTAAAATTTCAGAGAATGTAAGAGGGATAAATTATCAATGTTTCCTGAAATTTGTATCCAATTCTACGAACAGAGTCCGAAGTTATGCACATTCAAATTTGGGCAAAGAAAATTGTAAGTTTCCAACATGTAAAAAATAGTTAGGCCATAATTAGTGTTTCTGGAGAGAATTTTACATGCAGGCCAACGCTAAAAAAGTAGGCTATAGTATAAGCCTATAGCTGTGACTCGCCTTACAGTAAGTTTAGCGAAGTTTCGTTCTTTCAAAATCACCATGTCACATTCGCGTTGCAAATTGACTGCAAGAATAGTTGTTATGCGACGTATAGCCATTGTCAATATCGACAAAGAAAAAATTATAACCAGCAGCGCGGGGCCCCTGGAAGCGCGGGGCCCAAGGCGGTTGCCTCGCTCGCCTTGCCCTAAGGCCGGGCCTGCCTACTGAAATAAATTACAAATAAAAGTAAGTAAGCATGTATGTTTTATAACATCACCAGCTGCCGAACAGCATTCTTAATGCTGCTGACGGGACAGTGTATATAGGTGGATAATAATAAATAATAATCACTATTGTATAAAGCCCTATAGTGGCTCGCATCACGCCGTTGAGCTTGGGTCCAACTCTGTATATATATATATATATATATATATATACAGAGTTGGACCCAAGCTCAACGGCGTGATGCGATATATATATATGTGTATTTAGCGACAAGCCCGCCAATCAGAATTAATTTGGTTGTGGTCAGAACCTGTGGCAGAATCAATCATTAATTTTGTATCCTTGTGGTTTCTGTCGTTTCAGAAGTACCTGTGGTTTTCAATCGCTCGAGATCTGTTCCACCTGATGTAACACGAGATGCCAAAGCAGGCGACGACGACAGAAAGTCGGACACTAAGCACACGCCATCCTGCAGCAGCAGCAACAGCAGCAGCAGCAGCGGCAGTACAACCACCACTACCACCAAGAGTTGATCTAAGGCTCTAAGCCATTAATTTTGAAGCCATGCGTGTAAGACATTCGACGGTGAAGTCTGCAACTGAGCATCTGCATGCAGAGGACTGCAGAGGAGTCGAAAAAGTCCAACTAAAGTCTGTACAGTGTATATAGGATCGACTGATACAAAGGACGAGAGTCATAACGATCGATCGAATCGAACAACTGTTGCCTGCACAGTCAACTGCAGAAGAGACAGCGGAACGTTTAGGCTAATAGGCATGATTATAGGAATATATAGCCTAGGCCTATAAAATATATAGTTGAGTCTATATAGGCCTATTGGGTAAGCAATGTAGCTATCATGTAAACCTATATAGGACCTATACATAATAGACAGTTTAAATAATGAGTTTGTGCATGCGTAGGCCTACTGAGTGCCTTCCCTATAGGCTATGGACTAAACGATCGATCGCCTACGGATTGTGGTTCAGTAAGCTTATATATTTAGTCGAACATTGGTCCAGCTTAAAAAATGTGGAGCCCTGTTCGGTAAAACTGCGAGCCACAACGGTGCAGAGCCATGAACAAAAAACCCACAAAGCGTGTGAGGCCATTCAACGAATTGTCTATTATTAATTCGTTACTTTTTTTACAAAACTTCTTTCAGCAGATCTTGTGATATTCCAGCCTAGTATTAAAGTGTGCAGCATTCACAGTTTAAGCATATATAGGCTACTATGTTATATTATATATCCTTTTTGGTTTAATGTTTAATAATATATGTTGGAGTGATTCGTGGATACAAAGGCGTACGAAGCGGGGGGTCCAGAGGCGCAAATTAATGCCCCCAAATTTCGGGCAAGTCTGTTTTTTCGGGCAAGCAGACCCGGGAAAATGGTTGAAAAACTATAAATAGCATTTTTCACGAGATTTCAACTCGATGACTCAAAAGAGGTCCTCAACTGTTTTGTCTGGGAAACAAGAGTATTTCCTACCACGAGATTTATTTTTCGGGCAGAAGCAACATCTTGCCCCCCCCCCCACTGCTGAAATCCCCCGTATACGCCTATGCGTGGATAGACATTTTTAACCATGCAGACCATATAAAATTATGTCAGGACACTCGTGCAAGTAAACAGTAAACTACGCAGAAGCGATTTATGCCGTAAATAAATTCTTAGCAGGGAAAATATTCTGGCATCTTGTGCATGGCCGGACAACGACCAGGACAAAGGGTTTTTACCATGGCGAATACGGTCCAATCACCATGCATGCAGGTATACCTATATCGGACGTCACACTGCCTATCTGTGAGTCAAAAGCCTTACTAATTAAGTGTGGCTGGGATATGGATAGGGTTGCCAGGCGTCCGGTAATGAACCGGACAGTCCGGTATTTACACAATCAGTCCGGTCAGAAATTTCAGACATTACCGGACATGGCGGTGTCCGGTAAATTATTATTGCTAGCAACAAGTGTTAAAGTGTAGTTTCTTGGGGCCATGAAAAAGATATCTGTTAAGAATTTCCAACGTATAATGAATTGCCTTGTTAAACAGAACCAAATATAGGCCTACACCGATCATCGTCGAAATGACTGCGTCCTTAAATAAAATGTTATAACAGAGCCAAATATAATGATGCACGGATCATATAGCCTATACCTTGTGCATAAAGTTGGAGGCTTGATGCAGAGTTCAAATTGTAGTTGAACCGAATCTCCGTATGTCTCTGTGTGTCTGTTTGTTCCTCTGTCTTTCAGCACAATCGCTCTTTCCCTCTGTCTATCTCCCTCCTATCCCTTAAACAGGGACGTTTATGATCTGTCTGTGCTTATTTGTCTCTCTATCTCTGTCTGTCTGTGTAAATCTGCCTCTCTACCTCTCTCTAATCTTTGTAGCCTGTCTCATAGACCCCACACTGAGTAGGGATAATAATTTGTCTCGTGTACAAAGAGCCCTAATGATGCGTTCACATTTTGCAACGCAGGTCAGCTGGGGTTATCTACAGAATGGAACTGAGTGATAAAATCGTTAAATGTGTTTTCATAGGCTCAGTGCCCATTGTTTAATATTTGAATTCAGTCATTCGTCTCAACGCGCCAAAATATCAAATTAGCCACCAGTCAAGTCTATAAATTTTACCACCCTATATAGGCCTACATGTAGGCCTATAGGCCTATATTTGGCTGAGTTTCCAAACGATGTCTATAAATTTGAAAAGCCAGTTGATCCAGGCGTTTGTGGTTTGGCTCGCACGGAGCAACTTTGAAACAGTCCCCGGCACCGCTACTGCCTTATATATAAAATTTATATATATATAAATATATATAGGCCTATATATGCATATATATACACATACACACACGCATATTATGCATATATATATACACACATACACACACGCTTATAAATATATATATATATATATATATATATATATATATATATATATATATATATATATATATATGGCCATTGTCCGGTAATTTCCTCAAGGCCACCTGGCAACCCTAGATATGGAGTAAAACATTAATGAGCTTATAATATCTTCTGTCTCTCCTCATTCATTCATTCATTCATTCATTCATTTCAGACATAGGCGTAGGAGACGGGGGTCCAGAGGGTGCAAATGTCCCCCCAAATTTCGGGCAAGTCTGGTTTTGGGGCAAGCAGACCATGAAAAAAATGTAGGCCTATGAAAAATTTTCGGGCAATTTCAACCAGACGACTAAAAAAAGGTCATCAGAATTTTCGGGCGGAAGTAGTAACGGGAATTTTGAGCGGACAACCGACTATAAAAAAGGTCGTCAAATTTTTCGGGCAAAAGTTAAACTTTTGCCCCCCCCCCACTCCTGAAATGTCCCCTACGCCTATGATTTCAGAGATTTA